>VWZL01001588.1:0-51683 GCA_013396915.1 Stercorarius parasiticus
GAAAATTTGTTCCTGTTCTTCGGGATGTCACTGGAAAGTAGGCTCTTTTAAAGTATCAAGTTGAAGACCCAAAAATAAAGAGCTCGCAATCTTCTTTTGAGGATGTGGTGATGTTTTCATATTTATATATAATATTAGATCTAGCGGTTACTGTTTCCTAGGAGTAGATTTTCCAATTCAGTGAAGAGAAAGACATGCTGAACTTGAAACTTGGTTCTTCTTCAGTGCCATATGAGTAGCATTGGACAGCAAAGATGAAAAGAATGAAGAATTAAGTACATCTTTCTTTACACTAACTTTCTGAAAGTCGAATGTCTAGTCTAATTTTAGAGTTCCCTTTAGACTCAAACGTGTGCTGAGCTGGTGGATCTGGGAATTGAGCAGCCATGAGCACCTCGTAACACCCGCTTGGTAGGACTAGGCTCGCAGTGGCAGAGGGGACAGGAGACGCAGCCCCTTCATGTGCTCTGCTGTCTGTTGCTGGAGGACATCTCTGTGAGAGCTTCGTGCTCATCTCCTCTGCCCCGTAGGGCAGCTGGATCCCGGGCAGAAGGATGAAAGGGAACCATTAAATCTTTTATCTTCCATCCTGCTGCTCCAGGCAATCCTGGCCTGGCTGGTTTATTTTAAACAATCGATGGAAAGGGAGGATGGGTTTTTCTCCTAAAGTACTTTGGAGAACAAGGAGCGTCTGCCTTCTGCAGGGAGGTTTGTGCGAGGACTTCACATGTGCGTTAAAATACCTCAGTTTGCTGTCAAGTGAAGTTTCACTGCATGGAAAGCTTGAGTGTTTTATTTGCAGTAGCCAAGGGCTTTTTTTAACAAAAAGTAGCAGTATCTTAGGGTGACTGCTATAAGCAATATTTCTAATACTTAGAAATGTCTAAGGTGTAGTGGATTTGTCCAATAATTTCAAATAAGCCTGACCATTATAGCAGCACATTAATCACCAGGGCTCCCTCCTACCTGGGGAAAAAATAAAGAGTTTCAGGTTTCTATGAGGAAAAATTAGCGCCTCGTTAAAGCTAGACAAGTTTGACATTTGCTCTCTGCCTGTGGTTTCAGGGCTTTTTGTCCCTCAAACAAAATATGAAACTGCTCCAATACATGTGATAGCAGCAACTGGAATGCAACTTTAGGAGGATCTTTGACCTTACGAGACAGAATGTGTTTGATTCATTCTGCAGATGTTAAAATACTACCAGAAATCTCTGGGAGATGACCTTAGGAATCATTCCTCGTTCTGATTTTTGTGCTCTAATAAAACTTCTGCTTGTACAGGTCAAAAATCTTGCCCTTGCGTGTTTTCTTTTTCTAACCTAATGCCAGAAATAAATGGCTTGCTCTTTATTCCTTTGTGCATTGATTTCTCGGTGCTTCCGTGGTTAGACGACATAACTGCTATAATTGTTTTAATACATTAGCAGCAAATTATATATCGATGTTCTTTTTTTCCATTGACCTTTCTTCTTCAACATAATTTTCATTTTTTGCTTCATGCTGTGTCCGTGGTGGCATAGCATTTTTAGAGGATTTGATTTTGGATTAAGGGCTAATCCTGCAAGGTCCTGAGCGCCGTTGCCATCTGCTGAATGCAAGGGAGATCTGAAACCACTCAGCATCCCCCCAGACATGAGCAATATCTTGCTAGGTCAGATAGTAATGATAGCAGTTTGCATTTACTGTTTGTACTCGGAGACATCCTGATATTTTTAGTAAATTGCTGTGGAATTACAGATTATTGAGAAACTCTGATCTTTGAAAAGAGTTGCCCTCAAATCGTTTTTCCGTTTCTGCAGGACAAGCAATTTTCTGATTACAGCTACCACTGACCAGACATGCATTTGCATTGCTGAAAGGTTTCAGAGCATTGCATAGTATTATGTGAGCCAAAACATGCAAAAATTCTACGTGTAGCAGTGTCTGCCTTGAGGTGTGATTATAATTTTTCTCATTTTACAGAAAGGAGCAAGAGGGGCGACAAGAATTTATCAAGCTTAAGAGCTTTCAGCACTGAGAGGCTGAAAAAACTTGAAAATGCTCTGCTGTAGCCCTCATTTAGTTTAATTTGAACTCAGTGAGTGAATATTTAAAATAGCAAAAAATGTCTATTCCCTAAAGAGTAGTAAGTAATCAGCATCCATTTTACTCAGGCGCAGGGAGCTCATCTCTCTGTTTGCCCAGCTGTAACCCCATCTCATAGGGCTGCTTTTCCTGATGAATGTGAGAAATGCAAGTTTTAACTATTTCTGAGCAGTTGTGGTATTGCTAACCCCATCAGTGAATAATTTATTTTAAAAAATTATTTTCAGTATCTGCTTTGAAGTCATAAGGTGCCATTAGCGTTATTGAGCCCAGCTTTTCAGTCATACACAGGGAGATAAAAACCCCAAAGGATTCAGTTGGTTTTGTGTGTTTTTTTTCCCAAATACAGTCTGGAGGATGAGCCTCACTAAATGTTAGAGAAGTGGCTGGTCCTGCAAGGTAGAGATGATGCAGTGAGTGTAAATGAGAGCAATTTTTGAAGTTGTTGGTGATTTTTAAGTTGGGAATTCTGGCTAATACTGCTAAGTGTATTAACATAAGGGGATGCCCTGGCTCTGAACATAGGGTCGTCCCATCATCTTTGCCATAATCACAAATGGGAAATGGCATAGCTAAAGAGTTTTAGGATTCAGTGTATGTTGTCTAAAATGCATTTATTTCTCTCTCAGTCTTTGTCTTTCTCAAAAAATCCCCCCCAAAACTTCAAAGAGGTCTCATTACCACACAAAACTCTGAGCTTACATTGATGTTTGAAAAATGTGTGTGTAATCCCTATCCACATTTCATGCTGCTGGAGTTCTTATACCCTGCCCACCAATAGATTACAGTCCAGCTCTAACATGCTTCACGACGAAGAAGATCTCATGATCTCCTTCTATTTGGTGTGTTTCTGAAAGATAAATTGAGCAGTAAGGACACTGAGCGATTTCCTTGGCTTGGAAAGCAGAGAGTTCAGAGAGTGATGTTTTTAATTCAGTACATGAGTTTTCATCCTTTTACTCAGTTTAAGTCTCGCATAGTCATAGCGAGAACCACAACTGCTGTACAGCATGAATAAGGGTTGCCAAACTGACACTACAAAATAGCCGTAAGAGTAGTTTCAACCTACAAGTTAACCATGAATTCCAGTGGCTTGTTCATTCAGGCAATCTTTTTTNCTACAGGTTTGGCCTCCTCCAGCAAATCCTTGGAGAAAGCTGAATAGCTACTTTGCATAAAGTGGAAAAAGACTTGCATTCCAGTACTTTATCTATATTTTCTTATAATCCGATTTAGTGTGGAATACAAGTCTGAAAAACCCTTAAATCTTTCTGTAATTCTTGCACAGCCATTCACAATGGATTTGTACAGTGCAAAGTGGAAGACATTTGGGTTCAGAATGGTGATAAGTTTTCAAAAAAAACCCCGATGAGTTATTTTTCTTTGCAGTTTAAGATTTCACTATTAGTATCCTCCCCCGACTAGCAATAGTGACATAGACTCCACATTCCTTTATCTGCAGATTGTCTATGTGTTTATATTCCCCTGTATAGAGGAAGTTACCTTTTATAAACCATGTAATTATAAGAAAAAAGATTTATGCATTGCATATTTAAAATCCTGTTGTCCTTCTTGTCTTGCATAGCTTTATTTTTTCTTAATATTTAAATAAGCATGTAATGAAAAGGAAAGAAGATGGAAGCAGAAATGCTATAGAGTGTATAGGATGAGTGTATAGAATAGAAACGCTATAGAATGTATAGAATAGGATGTGAAAACTTGCTCTGTAAAGTCCAATATGAAATATGTGATTGTCAGCTCAGCAATCACAGTTTGTCACTGCAAGTGGGAGGACTTGTTTGGCCTATTTTTCACCAGTTTGTTGTTATTGTTGTTGGTAGCTGTTGAGAAAGAGCAAAAGAAAAACTAGATGTAACAGGGTGATCAGAAAACCAGGACAAACTGGAATTTGTCTTCAAGTTATCTCTTCTTGCGGGTATAAAGGGATTAATGACTTGGTGCTAGCATTAGGAATAATTATATTTGGCTTAGCTGGACAGTGTGTCTAATATTAGCAATAGCGCTATAGGTGTATTCTGAATACAGTTTGAGTCATTGAACATGTTTGTAATGTAAATGAGTATGCAGTATTGCTTTAGCTGTGATGGTTTAAAGACGCTGGTTGGTGCACATGCACACTAGTACACAGTGTGTGGACATATAAATTTCTAGTGGGTAGTTAGGGAGGTGTATCTGTCTAACACTGGAATATTTCCCTACTTTCCTTTCTTAAACCATGCTATGTGATAGCTAAACTGAAATATTTGCTTTTTAAAAACTGTCCTCAAATAATTTAATAAAAAGAATTTAACTTTTCCTCCATTTGACAAAGGCATTTCCTTTAGATTAAGGTTTTTTTCAGTCTATGTAACAAGCTATTAATGTGAGACCGATCCACTGGTGCCTTGTACCACTGTGGTAGTTTAAGAAAATGCTCAAGTTTAAGAAGAGCTTACAGGTGTTAGACATGACAACACCACGAAGTGTACTGCCTGTCCTGACCTGTTAAATGTGCATCACGGACGATTTCTGGCTACAGATCTATATTTATTTCTGTCCTGAGACTTAGTAATTGATACCCTGCCTAGAGAAGAGAGTAGAGAAGTGAGACAAGAAACCATAGAAAAATCAGAGTTGTTGTGAGATAACCATTGTGCCCTCCTGGCATTTAAAAACATGCCCTCACATTGACTTAATATTTGAAGAGTTGCCCTCTTGGAAAGAAAGGGTCTGATCTGGTTAGAGAGGTGAGTGGGCACATGGAAAGCAGCAAGGAACTCTCTGATTTTTAAAGTATAGTGGAATATACGGTGTGTTGTTTATCCAAATACGTGACCATTTATTGCCTCTGGGACTCAAGATCCCCCTTCCCCACCAAGTACACCATCATTGCCATTGGGTGTCATCACCTTATATGTGCAATACCATTGCAACTTCTCTTGTAGACATACTGCTGGGTCCTTGCTGAAAGCAAACGTTCCCTGGGTAATTCAGTGTGTCAGAACATCCCATGTCTATATACTGCTCTTGCCATCCCTCAGCCACCCTGACTGTATCTTGCAGAAGGACTTGCCTATCACAGAAAGATGGGAAGAGCGGTAGTAACTGCTCCCAGCGAAGCTGGTGTCTACACTGCCTGGGGAAAGAGAGGGACACACAGCCTTTGAGAAACTATCTCAGGAGAAGGTGGTGTGAATTGATTATTTAATAATAAACAAGCACAGTGCCTGCTTTTTTATTATTTTTATGCCTACAATACTCACACGTTCAGTGTGGTGAGATTGCTGCCTAAGGCTGCCCGCAGAGAGCTACAAGAACAGGAGCCCATTGAACTTGCGCTGGTTCTGTTGCATGTCTTAATGAAGCTTTAAAATGCTTGAAATTGTCTTTGAAATTAAATATTCCATGGCTGCAAGCTAACTGCATACTTTGTAATAATTGCTTAGCCAAATAAAGGAAAACTGTGAGGAACAATTAGATTGATGGCTAGAAGAAAATGGTTAAATAAAAAATTCATGAAGAAGAGAAATTAAAAAAAAAATAGCATAGCATCACAGGCTTTTGCCCAAGGACTTCCCTTCCAAAGGGAGTTTTTCTTTTCCGACTACTACTGTGCATTTTGTTCTCCCAGTTTGCTACAAACACTAGAAGAACTTTTTCTGTGGGAATAATGGGGATAATGGTCACAAATTTATGCAGAAACTGGGACACAGAGTAAAAATTGAAAGCAGAGGAATGCGTTTCACTGCCATTCTGAGTGGGACTATGGTGCACTGTAAATAATTAATGACTTCACTGGAATTGCCTTTTTTTTTTTTTAAACTCTTAAATCAACTGTGACTAAACAGAAAAATGCCAGAAAGACTTCTGTTCATAATTATCAGCCCAACTTGTACACTCAGAGCCCTTCCTCATTCAAATTTACTGCTCTTAGTGGCTGCTAGGAACACGGAATGAAATATTTGCTGTGAACAAATTCTCTCATGCTTAGCCTTTCTCTCTGTTTGCATTTCAGACCAGCAAATCATTATTTGTGGACATGTATTAATGTCCAGAAGTATCTGAGGAGCGTGCAATTGTTTGTTTTGAACAAATTATTTTTGAAGAGTCAGTACACCCTCAGGTTTTGTGTCCTTGCTGTGGCATGAAAAACCATTCTGGAATGATTTTAAATTACAGTGCGTTTAAGAAGAAAATGCAGAGGATAGTTACAGTGAACAGTAGGACTTCAGGGAAATACCTGCAGGCTAGTGCAGGCATTTAAAAATATGAATATTATTGTGGAGTCTTTAGGTTACGTCTAGTAATAGATATTTAATCTATCAAAAGCACTTTCATTGCTTACTTGTTAAAGTAATTTAACAGATGAATGATGCTATTAATGGACTACATGTAGGATCCAGACTTTTTTTGTTCAAAATATTCCTTAAGGGTTTAAATTTCTGAATAAGTTCAGAGGCAATTTGAAGAGATCTAGCCTATATACAAGCTACTGGAATCACAATTTGTGAACTCTTCTTCTTCTTAGCATTTCCTCTGCATTTAGAAGAAAAAAGAAATCGCTATGTATACATATGTATGACTAAATTGGCTGAGTGATATACCTTGTTTTGATAAGGTTGTTAGAAGCCAAAGGCTGTGAATAGATAGAAGCATGGTTGAGCATGCAGAGAGAGGGAGATGGACGGAGAACTTAAAACCAGTTGTAAGCTATATGAACAAACATACAATTTTAATCTTCCCTTCACTAGTTTTTTTTTGAGAGAATTGCATTAGTAATATCTGTAGCATATTTCTTGCAAAAAGTTTAGGCAAAAAAGCAAAAAACTCAAATCATCACAAACCAACCTTTCTCTCACTCCAGCACTTTGGGGTGCTCGAATAATTGAAGGTAGACATCTGGAAAACAGATGATCGGGTATTAAAAATGAACTTTTAAATTGTTTTTTTTAACAGCAATTAGTATGGTAAAGTCACACTATTCTGAACAATTGCAGAAGTTCATTGATAAGCATTCCTGTTTTGCTTCAGCAAGTGTCCATGGTTACGTATTCCTGAAACTCAAATATCACCTATACACAGTAAAAAGTTGTGGAAATAATCTGTTGTTCAATGTGTCTTTGATACACAGTTGCATAGTTTGGTCAAGAACTAAAATGTGGTTGTTGACTTCAAGAACAACAGTTTCCAAATAAATGTTTGTGAAACCTCCAACTTTAATAGCTGCATTGTATCATCCAAAAGATGTGCAACAGAATGAAGAGATGACCTTTCAGAGGGTGAACAAGCTGTTCACATTGTCTTTTCATTTACTGAGACAAAATATTCTTTTTATACAGAGATAATACTTTCCACCCTTTTTAACAATGTTGGTGAAATATAAAGAATTTAATTGTTTTGTTTCTGAATGCAAGGGTTTTTTAGCTCTGTGTCTTCAGATCAGGACTTTTTCTAGACGAGCTGTGTTAAATGCATTCATCTAGCTAGATTTATTTTTTTTTAAAGACAATGGAGGTATTTTGAATCCCATGCTCAGAGGGCGGGATGTCATTAGCTATCTTTCCATGTGATATCCACATGCGGTCTGGCTTTGAATGATATATGGATGAATTCTTATTGCCATCCTGCACCCCAGCTATGGGGTCAATAATTCACTGACAAGGAAGTCCAAGGCAGCTGTAACTGAAATTGGTCTAAATTATTGTGAAATTGCAGCCTTGGCGTGAAAAGCTGCTGGGATGCTCTCAGGTGCACACTCATACACAAGCACCAGCTTGGACTGGAACAGATCACGGACAAATAGTGAGAAAATCAGGATAAGGAAATCAGGGCTCAGCCTTACCTTTCTCATGTGAGGTACGGTTCAGCCCTTAGTCTTTGCAGTTGTAAATCCGCCACTTCAATCACAACTGGATAATTGGTACTAACTAGCAACAACTAGTTATACTGGTGAAGTATTTTTTGCTGTGCAGTATAACCAGAATTACTTCTGTTATTGTGTAGCCTCTGTCTATATTCCTGTTCTTATCTGATAAAGCAGGTGATGCAAACCTGTTTTCTTGTTAAGGGGAACGCAGTATATTTGCTGGAATTCAAAGAAATGCGGTGAGCAGAAACTCCTCAAAACTTGAGGAAAATCTTACCATTTTCGAAAGAAAAAATGAAACCAAAAAGCCAAACGCACTTTTATTTTGGGGTTAAAAATATCAATATAATTCTCTTGTCTGTTTGCAGAAAACTAAAGGTGTTGTTATTTGTGAACCAAATACAAATTAATTCCTAGATCACACATCATTTATGAGTAATTTACTAAAGTTGGAAGCAAAGTTATTTAAGAATTATAGAATAATTTCAGTTGGAAGTGATCTGTGAAGGCGTCTGGTCCAATCCCTGTTCAAACCAGGTCCAGTAAGACCAGGATGCTCAGGGCTTTGCCCCGGCAAGCCCTGAGTATACCTGATGTTGGAGATTGTAGGGTCTGTCTTGGAAGCCTGTCCCAGTGATTGACCCTCCTCGCAGGAGGAAAATAAAAACACTGAAGTCCCTTAAAGTATCTAGACAAATTTTTCCTTGTTGCAAACTCTGATGGTTGCCCCTTGTCATTTTGCTGCACTCCTCCAGGAAAAGTCTGACTTGGTCTTATCTCTACTCTGCCATTGTGTTGTTGAAGACCACCACAAGATTAGCCCTGAGCCCTCTCATCCTAGAGCAAAACCAGTCCTTTCAGCCTCCCTGCTGTGTAAAGGTTTGGAAAAATCCTAAAACTAGTGTGTCTTGGGAATGAGGAGTGAGAAAGTTACATTGAGATCTGAACTGGCAGTGCCATTCGTCTTGACAACCTGAGGTGCTACAACTGCAGTGGGTAGAGATGGTCTGTCAGCAAGTACCTTCAGCCCATTTTTGTATGATAGAAACCAGGTGGGGGAACATCAGAAGCAGAAAAAAACTTCAGTAATGTAATTAAATAAACCTTAGAGAAAACATCTCAGTGCTTACAATGATGCCCACAAGACCGACCAGCTAAAGATTTGAGTAGATGTATTTCATGGTTCTTAACTACTGTGCGTAGATGTTAATCACGGTACATGGCAATCACAGTTTTCTCTCTCCTATTACTAAGAGCTTTGCTTCTGAATTTCCAGAACAACTTAGCTGGTAGGAAGGCTGCTTTGCAGGCAGCAGAGACAACCAGGATGGTGGTGTTCATGATAAGGACTGTTTCTTACTGATTCCTGAACCATGGCTTATTTTATGCATATTCGTGCTAGTTGATTCTTTGAGAACTGAGGATATGCTTGTTAAATAAAGGATCTGATTTCTGCAGCAGCAATATATTGTTTGAAACTTAGTTTGATGTATTCTGTATGCTTTGGATCTTTTTTTGGGGGGGAGGGGCCCTATTCCTACCACGCGCACTAAGAGGAGTAGATATTCTCTTCCTCCTCTTGGTAATAAATTGTACCTTGGGCTTTTTTGTCTTCCTCTGCAGAAACTCTCCTGGATGACTTCCTTCTCACGTACACAGTCTTCATGACGACTGATGACTTGTGCCAGGCACTTCTGAGGCAATATCCTTTTATTAAGTGTTGTATGAACAGGGGTCACACACTTACACTTAGACTTATATATTGTCAAGCCTTATGTCAAAAGTAGTAAATTGCATGCCTGGGATAATTAATTTTGCTCTTTGCATATTGGTATAATTGAAATACACCTCCACATGTTTATTTTGATGTTGCATGTAAAAATGGTGAGAAAAGAGAACAATTGTCAAATATTTATTATGACATGCTTAGAAGGTGGACTGCACCTGGGGTTTTGGCATCACACCCTATGAAATGCATGAATAAGTAGGAGAAACTTCAGAAGAAAGCAATGGGAATTATCAGAATTCTAGGAAAAAAAGACCTGCAAAGAAGTATTGAAAGAACTGGGATTGTTCTACTGACAAAAGGGAAACTATAAATAAGACAGCCTTCACAGGATGAGGAAGTCAGGGCTTAGCCTTCCTATCTTTAGGTAAAAAAGGAAGGGAAGAATCTATTCCCATATCAATTCCAAATGGGACAAGAGGCAGTGAGATTAAATTGCTGTGAAACAGTTTCATGTTAGACACTACATTAAGAAAAGAAACACTGGAGTGGAAAATGTGAGACAGTAGACTCTGATATTGGAGAATATTAAGAAGAAAAAACTAGAAAATATATTCAAGGATAGCATAGGGTGTATGTGAGCCTCTCAGGGTGGACTAGTTAGGGTGGACTTGGATGGGCTAGTTTAGCTCATCTTTCAGGGTCTCTTCAGTCCAATTTTCATAAAGTTTTATGATACTTGGAATTCAATTCGAATCTGTAGCTTCCCAAAGTTCAGGTTTTATTGTTTTCTTAACTTAAATAGGTTGTGGAGGAAGAGATCAAACTGGAAACATTACATCCAAATTTGGATACGAGTTCCCCTAGTTGGCATATACCTGTAAATAGAGAGAGAGAGATATTAAAGCATTTAGCGCTTCCATAGCTGAGGAATCAATAAACAGAAAATCCCTGCTCTGAAGTTGAATGTACAAAGCTAAAGCTGCCTCTGAATAAGCCTGTACCCAAAAGACACCTACCTCATAGCAGCCAAGCAATTTTCTGTCTGCTGGTTTTGTTTAAAGTTGCATAAAACTTTCTAACTGTTATGAAATAACATTTAAAACGGGGTTAAGACCTATCCAGACCTATATATTAATTCTTAAATACCTGTATCTATGTAATACATTTCAGAATACGCGATGAGAAAAAAAGAAGAATAAGTATTTTACAGTCTCTGCTCCTTTTATCATGTGATACAGTGTATAAGTCTTAATTTATTTTGAGGTAAAAGAATTTATTTCTTGTATTTCCAGTTACTTTCATAATCTGTGGGTTATTGTTTGAATGAACTTGTAGCTATAAAATGAACTTGTTTTTCTTTTTTTGTTTTCTTTCCTTTTTTTTTCCTCCTTACCTTTTGCGGTGAAAACGTCATCTTTCACCTAATCAAAGAAAGAATAGTGAAGGGACAGAACAATGTACAAAGTGGAGATCTTCTGTCATTTGGTGTTCCTGCTTTGTGAATAGAGAACAATGGTGGAAATAGATTCTTTCACCTTCTTTTTTTTTATTTTAATGGTGTTATTTCTGCAAATAGTGTAATTTGTGCAGGGAAAAAGAAACTGACTTCCTCTGCCTGGGTGTTTTGTTGTTGTTAATGATGCATTGTCCTCCTTCCTCCAGACATTCATGTTGACATCAGTGTGCAGGACAAAGGTTCGTTCACAGTTTGGCAGAAAAGATATGACTCAACATTGTATAATTCGTTTTGAATTGATTTTACTTTTATAGACTCACCTCTCTAATCTATAAAGGAAAAAAAAAAAATCCTGTTGGCACTGGAGGTGAACTGACATTTCTATTACTGAGCATTTCGTTCCAAAATGTTGATGAAACTCCTAAAGCTCCAGATGGGATAAAGCATGTAAAGCTGAGCAGTGTAGTGAAAACATCTTTCATTAGCAACTGAGATGATTGCAAAGTCTTTTCCATCACTTAATTTTTAGGTTTAAGTGAGACCTTAGTATTTGTTCCTTAACCTGCTGTACCTATTGTATCAAGAACCACCAAGGGAAAGAAGATGACTCTGATGTGTCCTGTAGGAAACGAAAAGTCTTGCATTTGGTGTCTCAGTGGACTTCCCTCTACAAAGACTGGTTACATGAAGATGAGCATTTAAAACAATTTTTAAAGGTATAGCAACACTTTCTGACACGTTTCAGCACTGTGTAATTATCATACTATGTCTAAAAAGCCCCAGCAACAAAATCTATAATATAAAATGTTTCTTCCTTGAATGCCTTAGAGATAGTCAGATTGAAGAGAAAACCTGTAATGTCAGTACATTCAGTGTCAAAAACATTACTTTCAGATATGAAACTAGAAAATGGGAAAATTTAGGAAAGTCAGAAAACTACAAAGATGTGGAGGTTCCTTGAACACAGTGGTTGTCTCTGCCAGAACAGGGTCCACAGTCAGTACACAGAGGATCGCAAACGAAGAGAGAGTTTTATGATCTGTGTAAGAGATGCTACTTTGACTGAGGAATGAAATGCTATTCCACAGTGTTTGTCAGGTGCACAGAGGGCAGCGCAGCATTATGTATTTTTAATAAATAAAATTATATCCTTACTTATAAGCAAGAATCTTTTAGTCTTTGTGAATGAGTTCCAAAAGCTTTTATAATTCCCTTGTAAATTTGCAAATGCCCATGTTGTCGCTGACCTGAGATCCATCTGGTTCTTGATTTTTATTTAATTTTTTTCCCTGCTGGTTGAGAGATGAAGGTATTTTAGGAGACTTTGCAGGATCTTCCAGCTTTCCTGATGAAACTCTTTGTCTGCAACTGGAGATCTTCTTAAGGGTCTTTTTGCTGTCTTCAGTCATTCGCTGAAGATAAAGAGGTGAAACATTGGACTTAATTTGAAGAAAGTCTTGAGCTTCCCTTCCTTTGTTTGGTTGGTTGGTTGGTTTGGTTTTGGAGTAGGACACACTGCATATGAAAGCAGGGACCTCAGGATTTGTGTTGTTTGGTAGCAGAAGTATAGTGCTGTCCTGGAAAGGGGGCATTGTTCCAGCCGTCAGTTAGGTTACATTGCATTGCACCAAAAATAAGAAGTAGCGTTGATTTATTTATTGATTGGTTTACAACTAGGAGTATGTTGTTATTTGTTTATGAGAGACATCAACTCAATTTAAAATGCCTGCAAACATGAGGAAAAGCGAAGGAGAACATTCTCCATTTTAAAAGTCTTAATCAAATGAACATGTTTGTTATCATTTTGTATAAGTGATGATGGTGTGGTGTGTTCTCATGCTTCAGAATGTGTTCTTCTGACCTAACCCAGATTTCATGTAACAGCCACAAGCGTTGTTTTAAATCTTACAGTTTGTAGACAAATGAGTGTCAACATTTTGCCCTCTTGCTTGGTGATGACACAAGGAGTGTTTCTCCAAAGGCAAGCTGGATATTGACCAGTCTGGAAATTTAAACAGGAACATTCTCTCCTTATGGGTCTTGCATAAATATGATGATGAAATTTGTTTTAGTAAGCTAGTGCCTGAACTGATTTAGGCGGCTGATGTGATGCTTTAGATTTATGTTTGCGTTGTCAGATGTTTGCAGATACTGTTTTATTTTGTAGACGATATACAGGAATGTGTTAGATGATGTGTATGAATATCCCATTCTTGAGAAGGACCTGAAAGAATTTCAGAAGATACTTGGGATGCATCGTCGTCAGTAAGTATTGATTATATTTCTGATCAAGTCTCCTTTTATTTAGACTGTAATTTATTTTTGTTATCTTGCTGTGATTCATTAAGGTGATGAGTGATACAAGTACCGTATTCATTTTTACAAATCATCTCATCTTTCAGCTAAAGCTAGATTATTCAGTCTTCTCTGATGTTTGTTGGGTGGTGTGTGTGGTTCAACAGTCACTCCCGTCAATTTTGGTTGCAATGACTTGCAAGTAGAGCGATACTTTGTGGAAAAGCTGGCAAAATTTCCCTTGGAAGCTGCAGTCTGTGACTTCAGGTGGTACCTTCATTCTCATTCTCTCTCTGCAATCTGCAGTACTGAGAAGTAAATCTCTTTTGCAATAGTCATCTCAGGGTTACTATTTAACTAAGAATTATGGTATTTGTACTCCAACAATTGAAGTTTTTTTCTGTGGTTTGGACACTGGGAGGTGGAAAGAGCTGTGTCACTGAGGGTGTCCCTGATTGCTTACCCTGGGGGCCCGAGCTGTGTCTGTGTTCTCCGGCAGCTCGTGGGCTGGCAGCATTGCTTTTCACTACATCCTTTGTGCTAGTGACAAAAAAGTTTTCTGGCTGAGCCAGATGCCCTTAGCTTTCCCTGAAGGACCTCTGCAGCCATTCTGCGATGACCATTTAGTGCTAAAAACTTTCTGACGCTGTAAACTTTTTAATAGCTAAAACTTCCTTTTCCTGATCTTTGGATGAAAAGAATCATTTGGATTTTCCTTTTTGTTTCAGCACTGTAGATGAATATTCACCTCACCGAAAGGTAATGCAGACCTAATTGTTGCTGGTTGCTAGATAACTTATTATCTCACTTTCTTCCCTTCTGCCCGCTTTACTTCCTTTTCTTGGCTTCCTAATGGAAAGTGACTGGTGGCCAAAAACATGACAGGATACATCAGTGAGGTTAGACCTGCGACGTTGCTTAAGGAATTTTTTTTTTCCTCATTGTCAGCTGTGTGAGCTAACCTGCAGTGGCTGTGACAGTATTAGCATCTTAACAAGAGACTCTGAGATCTCAGAATTCAGGAGAGGCCCGGGAGCGTGTCCCCACCGGGCTGGAGAGATGTAGCAACGTGGGCAAACCAGGCTGAGCACAGGCATTGACTACGGATGTCAAGTAGGCAGAGCAAAGGGGGGATTTGTTGTGACAGGGACAGAGAAAGAAAGAGAGGAACACGAATCCGTCTATTTAACTGGAGGGAGAAGATGCAGCCAGGGAAAGCTGGCATACAGACTGCACAGAGGTGAATTGCTGTGCTCGTCAAATTTATGGGGCTGAAGCTGAAGTGTGTAATAAGCTTAAAATGTTACTGCAGAAATGTGTAAGGCAGAGCATGAGGTTGTAGTGAAATTGCTAAATAGGCTGATTGGTACATAGGAAATGTATATAAGAGTAAGAGTATAAGATACGGGCTATGAACGTGGCTACAGAGAACCTTGAATCATGCAGGGTGCTTAGCCTAGGCATGTCCTGCTTCCTCCAAAATCCCCACCTTGGCCATTATTTAGTAAGGCAACTCCCAGTTCACTGATGCAAGAAGGGGTGGGTGGATTTCCTATACAGAAACCTTTTTGGCCAGATGTACGGGCTGAATGCTGTGTTATGTGAATTACTGCTTCGTAAAGGACAAGGATGCAGAGAGTCACTGTTGTCTCTTTTTTCTTTTTTTTTTTTTTTCTTTCTCCTACGCTCCCTCACAGAATAAAACCTTTTTCCACCAATTCAGTCTAAAGGAGAACTGGCTGCAGCACAGAGGAACCATGAATGAAACAGAAGAAAGTAAGTATGTGAAAGAATGGAGGAAAAGCTCCCAAACTGCAAAATTGTTTCTCAAGGGCTGCCATAGTGTAATTTTTTTTTTAACTGACATGCGGCTTCTGAACAGCACCTTAGGACCACAAAAGGAGGAAGATTTGACTGTGTGAGGTTAACTTCCCACCTCCTACTCTGCAGGGGTTCAACAGTGACGTGACATCTCAAAGGCTTTTTGACCCTGTCGGGTTCCTCCAGCAGCCCTGTGGCGGAGCTGTGTGCCTCCCAGGAATGCTGGCAGCCCATCCACCGGGCGTTATTCCTGCTGCATTTCATGCTCTCGGTCTCTTGACCTAGATCTTGGTTGCAAAAGGTGAATGAATGAGCCTGTCACGTGAAATGGGCCAGGATCTGCTAACTCTGGGAACCTGCCTTGGTTCCTTCTCTCCTCGAAAACGTCTCCCTGTGGAGTGCAAGGTGCCACTTCGCTTTAATATCAACCATTTCAAAATACAATTTCCCTTCCTCACTGCTAATGCAACAACACAGTGAGGCTGTCGCCCTCCTGCAATGCCTGTACAAGGAAGGAGACAGGGAGGAGGATAATGCCGTGTACAGAGAACAGGCAGAAGGACCTCCTACCTGGAAGTCTCACCCTAGGAAGATATATCTTCGGTTCTCACTGGGAACAAATGTCCGGAAGTTTACTTGAAGTCAGGATATTTTTAGCGGTCATTTGTGACAGAATAAAAACTGAGCTCCTTCAATGCCAAATCTTTCCACACAATACATGCTGCTCATAGATATCCTCTTTCCATGCTTCAAATACAAGTTTATTTGAGGCTTGTGTTATCAAGGCTGCTTCTAAAAATGTCATTTCTGGATGAGAACCCCCACACTCATTCTTCTTAAAAAGTCAGACACAGTTCATGGGTGAATGGGGAGGGAAGTGTGCTGTCACCAGAGAGGGGACAGACTGCATGGCTGTGGGGACATGAAGGGCAGGACCCAGCAAGGCCAGCCCTGACTGGGTTAAATTGCTTTTATCTCACTCCTTGAGAGCGTGAGCCATGGAAGATGATGGGATTAAGTGAATGAAATCGCAAAAGTGGAGTTGGGGAGAGGAGAGACAGGAGGTGGACATCTAAGTCAGTGCAATGGAGTGCTGCTGCTGATGGCACTTGTGGAGGACGGCTCTGTCCAAGCCGCACCCTGCCACTTGGCCAGAGGCATTTTATCCCCTAATGTAAGCGTTACCAGGGTGACCTGCAGCCTATGGCTGCTTCCTCCTACTGGCATTCCCTCCCGCAGCTCACAGAGGAGCAGCAGAGGTTCCTGGAAGAGACGACATGGTCCATGCCAATAGATACCGCAGACAGGATGTTTGAAAGGTGCATCGGGGAGCAGGCTTTGGGAGAATCAGCGTGATGGTTGTGCTTGAGAACCTGACCTGTGGGTTGGTTTAGTTCGATATTAAACAAAGGATGTCAGTAGCCCGGTTATAAATTAACATATTGCTGTCATCTTCCCATCCTGAATGACAGAGGGAGATTTCAAACAAATTCACTGTAGGCAAGTTGTGTTGCATGCTGCATATGGAAGCCAAATATTTCTGTCAGATTTTTTAAAATATATTTTTCTACCTAGTAGTTTAGTGTGCAATTTGTTGTCTCTATCTTTTAATGAGTTCTATCCATTCCAAAGAGAGATTCTGCCATAGGATCAGCATCTGATTTACTGTCTGTCAGCAGAGACAGGTGAAGAAAAAATTATAAAATCAAATTACTTTTCTTCCCCGAAGTTAAATATTAAGTTCCTCCTTCCTTCTCATCTTCATTTTTTCTTTACTACAACAGAAAAAAAGGATATTCTCAAGGACAGAGTTCTTAGCCACTTCTGGCATGGTCTCAGTTAATGAAAGTGCCCTGAAGCCATGAAGACTTGTAGGACAAACAAAGAGTTATTGCTACATACATCTGTCAATAAAAATAATTTAAAAATATAGCATTTCTGGCGCAGAAAAGTTTTGTCTTATACTGACATGGTAGCAGGCTGTCTGCAATAAGAACTGCTAGTGTAGAAGGAAGGAAAGTTTAATTAAGCATTGAAGTGAGTATGAAACCAAGAGTTGTGGTAATTCTTATTAGCAGATGTTGTGATTTTTGAAATATTTTTGTGAGTCTGCAGCTCCGTTTCTTCCCTTTTAAGTATGGCAGCTGTATTTCAAAGAACCGGCTACAGCAAACTCAGCAAAAGATGTAAACCTAAAATTCTGGCAAGCAGAAGGAGTGGAGCAGAAACAAAGTACTACCTGAGCTGACCACAGCATTAACTGCTGGGAATCTCCTTCCCAGAGCCTTACCAGCTCATGGACTTCAGTGGAAATGATGAGCCAGTGGAATTTCTCCAAACCAGTCCCTTTTATGTGTGCTGCAAGTGGTTCAGGGAAAGAGTTGTCACAACTAATTGCGTTGCTGTTTGGGCAGCCTCTGCTGGTGCTAAAATACCCTGGCAATGCAAGCAGTTTAGATGTCTAGACAGATAAGGTAGCAGCAGTGGTTGAAGAGCATGGAGCGCTGTTCTTGCGAAGCCGCCTGTTCCAGGTGGAAGCGGAGGTCCAAAATAATTTCAGCAGCGGATATGGAATATCCTGAAAGGACCGTGATTTATCTGAACCTAAAAGGAAGGGAGAAAAGATGGCAACAGCTGAGTTTGCAAAGAAGACAGGCTGTAGAGGAGGTTGTCCGTGACAAATCCTCACGGTAGGAAGTCTTAAATAGGTATTGCCGTGGGGGTCTCTGTTTCCATTTGCTTGACCCTCTCATTTCCCAGGGCGAGGAGGTGGGAATGGGGGAAATGGTGACGTTTATGCTTAGTTTCCTGTCCCTGTGTGTCAGGCTGCAGCAGCCACCCGAGGCGTTGCCACGGTTGGGTCTGCGAGATTCTCCCCTGCTCTGTTCAAGCGTCCCTGCCTACTGCTGAGCGTGTCTTTCTTCCTTTGTGCAGTTTTCTGCCGTGTGTATATAACAGAGCACTCCTATGTCAGTGTGAAAGCTCAAGTATCCACTTCAGCTCAGGAGATACTGAAGATAGTAGCAGAAAAGATCCAGTACCCGGAGGAGGAGTTGGCGCTGGTGACAGTCACGTTCTCTGGTGGTAAATAACTTCCCTTCATCTGATTACTTACCTTTTAGTGCACCAGGTAAGGGAGGGCTTACATTTCCGTGGTGCAAGGATACAGCTGTTCCTGTGCGGGCCCACAGCTGGATGACCACACGAACAATGAGGAGCTGCTTCCCAGAGAGTCGTTTCCATGGCAACAGCTCATTCTTGGGTACTGTTGGATACGGCATCTCCTCGCTGGGAAGGGAGTGCAAAGGACTCTCAGTCTCCAGCAGCACTGCAAGATTTTATTTTTTCCCCACAGATAAATCTCCTGCTTTCGCATTTAAATTAATTTGGAAGGCGATGAGGCATGGTTTGCTTTAAAAATATAAAAGGGAATAACAAATACTATATGTGCGGCTGTTTCCTCATTTATGGCATGGGTAATGAATATTCTCCAGCAGAAAGGAGGGAGACATATATTTGCACAGTAGAGATGAGAGCAAGCCAAGCAGTATTTTGTAAGCAGTCTTGCTTACAACTGACATTTTCTGCCTATTATATTTTTAATGTTTCTCATAGAACAGAAAGGCTTAATCTCTTTCTTAAGGAAGACCAGACTGATCGTGGGCTGATACTAGGGACTGGCCAAACCCCTAAGATTTTCTTTGGTTTTGATTTTTCTTTTTGGCAGGTCTCAAGCTCTTTGGTCAGATTCTTTTGCTCATTGCAGTGTCTTTTGGCTCTTGGGGAATATATAGGAAGCAATTTATCTGGACACATGGAAATGCAAAGCTGGATCTACAAAAAGGGGCTAAGAGTGTAGAATATCTTGGCCATATTCTCAGATAGCATTAGTTGGTGTTGATCCTTTGGGACAAAGGATACATCCTTAGAGATACAGCACTCATTGCTACTTCTTTGTCAGTCTAGTTAAATGAAATATACACAAATGCTGGCTTGTTCTGGTTATTTATTTGATTCAGAAGTGGAAGGTCACATTCTTCTCCCCCACACTGAGCTCAATGAAATAGCCATTTTTTTTGCAGGGCACTGGTGTGGGTGGCCAGGAGATGGTGCCCTGCTCTGGCTATCGAGGGCCTGGGCGTGGAGCGGCCACACAGGAGCATTAACATGTAGGTGTCTTGGCCAGCCAGGCTACATCATTTGCAAGCACACTCTATTTACCCTTGTGTGTGCCCAAACTCGCCTCCAGTGCATTTTGTAGCGCTGCAAAATCACTGCACTGCAGTTGTTTGTCAGGTCTTGCGCTCCCGTTCAAGAGTAGGGCAAGTTTTGCTTTGATAGCAATAGATCTGGTGCTAACTGCCAAACTTAGGTAAAGAAAACCAACAATTCATAAATAACAAAGCACGCTATTATCTTTGGACCGCATTGGTTCCCAAGAAAGCCACAGAACAGAAGTGGTTGCCACTTGGCTGTTCGATAAGAAACAGTAATTAAAATGCAGGTACGATAGAACTGTCATTTGTACGTGACCATTGTAACCCTTAAAATGTTATTTAGTCACGTTGCCTGAATTAATTAGAGATACCACAATTTGTTCTTATGCATTGTCACTCCTGTGCTGCGAGCAATAAACACCACCCTGACACAATTTTTTTTAATTTGTTTTTTTGCTATTTGCATGACTCAGAACTGTCATCTGCCACCCACTTGGAGGGCAGCAGTATGACCATTGGAGAATGCATTTTTTTTATCATACTCCTGAAACAAAACAAGCAAGCTCTTTTTATTCAAAATTACCTTGAAAAAAACATACCGGTAGTTCAATATCAATGTATCTGGTGTCGGTATGAGCGCGGATAAGAGGGAAAACAGGCTGAAATGATGTTTGGCTCTCAGACTTCTCCTGGTCCTGCTCTTCTCTCATGGGCAATGAAAAGTCCAAGGTAGCTGTCAACATGCTTGTAGTGCTTTTGGGTCCACATTAAAACAATCACTGCAATTGAATCTCATGTGTCAGGTCTCCAGAAGATTATTTGGAGCCTGCAGGATGAGAGAGTTTTCCCAGGGCAGACTTTTAGCTGTGTTCTGGGTTTTGCTTTATTTTTCCCCACACCTTTCTCTGGTGCATCGAAGATTGCCCAGAGCTGAACTAGTACTCTGAAGTGGAGAGAAGGGGGAAAAAAAAAAAGTCCTTTCTCTTTGCTACTAGTTTGGTGTGTCCGGCTCTTTTACTCAGATGTTTCCTAAATGAATTACTCTAGGTCTAGAGGAATTTCTGTAAATACCATACTGGGAAGGACTCTTCAGCTCTGCTCCATGGGGTGAGGTGAATTTCACAGTGTTGAGCGTCTTTGAACTTCTTTTCCTATTGAATGGCTGTGGCTACTGATGACATCTTCACCCCTGCTCTTGTCTGCCAGTGACACGCAGCAGCTCAGTCTCTGGAGGCCAAGACACTTTGCTCTAACAAAAGTCACGTTTGCAGTGGATACACCGGGTTGAAAAGAAATGTTGTATAATGCATAGGAGGTTAGACTAGATGATTTAAGAGTCTCTTTCTGTTCTATCCTGTGTGAACTCCAGGCTGAAAGCAGATGCTGGAACTTTTTGTGCTCTAGTCCAGCATCAGAGGCATCTCGCCTTTATTGTGCCCGAATAGTGTGGAGATGACGGTCCCTGCAGGGACTGGATTTGATGCATAGTTACATTCTAAGAAGTTGGTGTGGCTTTACAAATACATTTGTAATGTTTTTCTCATATTTATATACAGCTTTTACTCCTTTCCTAAAGCTTCTGTGTTTTATTTTCTGTTTTTACAGAAAAACATGAACTACAACCAAATGACTTGGCTATCTCAAAATCTTTTGAGTCATCCAGTCGTATGTTTGTCTACCGAAAAGATCTGACTGATTCTTTGGTAAGGATGTGTATTGTATACTTCCCATTTTTGATTTGTCTGACTCCAGATCAAGAACTTAATATTCCTCTCAGAGGGCTTTTTCAATACAGAATTTATTTTTGCCTTCCTTAGTAAAGCTTACTGAGCTGCTCTGTACCTGAAAAAAAATAATATCTTGCATTAACAGCAGTTACTTGACTGAACAGTAATGGAATTTGTTCATCAATTTCAAATAGACCAGAGCTTCTGGACAGCTTAAATCTTTCAATCTACATCAGCCTGGAAAAGCTGACTTGTGCTCGTACAGGACTGGATGAGATAAGGATTATTCAGGGCCCATGTGACTCCTTTTTTAAAATTTTGTTTTATTCTCTCCCCTTTGTGCCGCTGTCACACTTAAAGTGGCTGGTACATAATCACACAAGGTGATGGACAAACTCTGTGGAATTACTACATGTAGAAACAGATATCGTGTGAGTCCTACCAGAATTACTGGGCATCAGCGTGACTCCAGTGTTGTGGCAGCCACATGGTCAGTCTGTAGCTGGCGTAAATCGCCGGTGGTATGTCCTCTTCCCTTCCTTCTGTCTGTTTGTCTCTCCGTCCTCTTGCTGGAGCTGGGAGGGGACGGAGGGAGCTCATTCCCTCTGTCCTCAGAAACCAGGATTGCAAACTCTCTCCCCCCATGATTTCCCAAAACCCCAGTGAGGCGGGAATGGATAAGCACTCACAGAATTTCTCTTTCAATAGTTTTCTGCTAATTATGCAGATGTTTCGAGGAAGGCGCAGGGACTGTATCGCAGCTGACTTCTGTGTGTTGTCAGTACCGCTAGGATCTGTGCATTCATCCTAGGGATGAGAAATGTCTATTTACATTTTGTTGGATCAATGTGCCCCGAAGAGCTGACACACCACTATCATTGTAATCTGTCATCCCCATTATCTCTGGCGTTCTAGCCACCTCTAAAAATGCAAATATTAAGGGAAGGTTTCCAGTGCAGACAGGTGACAGCCAATCTAGTTTCATTAGTTACATAATAAAAATGGTAAAACTTGCTGTAACTGTCAGAAACATAGCACCAAAGTAATGGCTTAACTGATAAGAATAATCTTTCATCTTGGCAGATGGTTCACGTGCCAAGTTTCAGCCTGATGAGGTAAAAAAACCCAAGAGAAATGCAAACCTTTGAAAATCCGAGCTAATAATGGAAGTGTCAAATGACCCTTAACACTAGCAGTACCAGTGCACCCCACAGTAATATGATAAGTAACTTTTATGAATCAGGACCCACAGTGTTTTAGTGTTTGTTGGTGACTACGTTTGGACTAGATTAATCATAAAATGGATGGATTTATGTTATTTGTAAAGGTGGATTGATGGGCAAGTTGTGCGTATTTATTCTATAATCCAGTGTGTTTGCAGAATGATTCCTTTAGCTTATAATACAAAAATTTCCTGGTGTCTTAATTCAGCTTTTCTTTTTGGATGGTTTCAGGGATTTTATTTTCATTATGCTGCCTACTTGGTCAGTGTTTTATATTGAAGGTTTGGAGAAAGAGAGAGAGAGAGAGGGAGAAGGCCTAATCCAATAGCAAGTCATTGATCTTAGTGACCCATTTCCTGTTCCAAGCTATTTATTAAATAGGCTATAACTTTGATTTTTGATTAGTGGGGGGGAAAGAACCCTCAGAGTGCACTTAGAGAAGATTACTTACTCAGCCCTGTTTGGTACCTTGGTCCAATAGCTGTTTCATTGCAGAACTTTTGGCACTTGCTGAGGATTTTTTTGCTCTTGGCTATTGATTTAGAACCCGTTTGCTGAAAATGAGGAATTGCAGCAACGGTCTGTGAGAATTTTGGGAATCAACACCTGGGATCTTGCCTTAGAACTAACAAACTTTGACTGGAGCCTCTTCAATGCAATTCACGAGGTAAGAAGCAGCATGTCCACTTCCAGGTATATTACTCTCATGCAGCATTGTGCCATTATGATGTCCTGACGTTGCACCAGTGTTTTGGAGCATCGGTATTCCTTGCTGCTCAGTTCACCATCATGACAGCATGATTTGACAGCTCTCAGTAGTGGTGGCATTGAATCAGGTTCAGGAAATGTGTTGCAATCCTTGATACTGAAAAAAAATTGTCAAAGGTTTGTAACTTCCCTGTGCTGGGGCATCTCATATGTTCCCTGTATACCTGGTGGGCTTTGTTGAGATTTGCCTCAAGAGAGTAAAAGAGCATGATTATTCTCTAAAAACCGCCTGTGTGAATATGTTGTATATGGAAATTGTCCTTTGCACTGAATAATGTTCCAGTAAATACAGGACTCCGCAAATAGGTGTCCTTGATATCACTTTAACCACAAAAGAATTCACAATTTCAGCAATTTAGATGGTCACATTACTATTCTTGTTAGGCTTCAGTGAGATAAAAAATACTGGGCAGACTTTATAAAATGGGATAGTGGCCCCCTTCAGTGCCCATTGGGTTGTTTCAATGACTTCGATAGGTTTTGGTGTGAGCTGCTGAGTAAAATACACAGTTAACAGTACAAAATGTCACTTGAAAATATCGTTCACTGAAAATCACGGTGTCTTTCTAAGAAAATGAATGGGAAATTCCCTTGCTTCTCATCAGGTGCTTTCCTTGATCTTTCATTTCAGGTTCTTTTATTCAGGTTAGACACTTTAAATCAAATCAAGTTGATTTAAACTTGACTGGTCAAGTTTGGTGGGGTTTTTGGTTTTTTGTTTGGTTTTATTTTGTTTTTTTTCAACAGGAATCAATACCCACACCTCTGTTCCTGAAAACTTGACTATTTTTAGGAAGAAGTTTGATTGGAAATTTTTCAGATTCTGCAATGGTCTGATATAGTTGCTTTTTCATACTGCAACAGAAGTGATGAAATACAGAAAGATTGCTTATGTGCTATATCTGTCTGTAGCCAGAAGTGGAACTGCAGGAAATGTCACAAGAAAAGCACATCTTGCAGGACTTCCAGTCCACCTGCCTACTGTAATAAGCCTCTAGACTTTTCTGTGCCAAACCTGGACCCTGATTCATTTGTGACTGGTTCGTGGATAATGAAAAAATAACCGTCTGTAACCAAGTCTTGTTTCAAAAACATACTTCCAAATAATTTATGATTCATTTACATTTTAATTGTTTTTATATCCCTAATAATGTTGTCAATGTCTTCCAGCAAGAGCTGATATACTTCACGTTCAGCAGACAGGGAAGTGCTGAAAACACCGAGAATCTCAGTCTTCTGCTTCAAAGATGCAACGAGGTCCAGCTTTGGGTTGCCACTGAGATACTCCTCTGCAGCCAGCTCTGCAAACGTGTACAGCTAGTCAAAAAGTTCATCAAGATTGCTGCCCAGTAAGTTACTCAAGTTGCAACAAAAATTGTTGAATTTCCCATGCTTTATTTGGTGAGCAGAGAAATAGGTGCAAAAAGCAAAGAAAGAAAACTAATTTGTCATCCTGTGTTTTAATAGTAAGCGTGCCTAGATAAAATATTCCATAAATAACAACAGCAAACACTGTCCAAAATGAGATGTGGTAGAGTATATGCTGCTCAAATCTTCCCTAGCAGCTTAGCCGCTGCATCTGCAGCGACAACTGCAAAATCCCTGATGATGCAGAGATATCTCCTTCCTGAGCAGAGATAACCTGAGAACCGTATTACAAAACTATTTGAGCACCAACACAGTTACTCACCAAAGACTACACGGAAACCAAAAAAACCTCTGTTGTAATCTTGAAAGTCCTACCTCTAGAGGGGAAACTGGCTGGAGTAAGCTGTTGCCCCCTGTAATCCTCTGTGAAGTAATTTTTTATTTATTGGAGGGGGGGTATCTTCATTAATTAGATTTGGTCTATTAATTAGATAATGGTCTATTCTTGCACCATTACTAGATAGTGCTGGCATTTATTCTATGCCTTGGAACAGAATACAAATATATACTGTACATAGAGAGCTCTTTTCTCTGTAACCACTCTTGTTTTAGTAACCAAGGGAATAGAGCCATTTAAATATGTGCAACCACTCGCCTTGCCTCTCTCTCCACTTGTTGGTCTTCTGCAATATTTGAATATGCATGTTCGTGGAAAATGTATAATTTGTTCCTTCATCGACTGGGTTGATTTAATTTGCAAGGCACTTACATAGAAAGGACTGTTCTCTGCTGAAGCAGTGCATTTGCTGAAATGAATTCTTCTAATCTAATCTAGTGTAACTCATAAATGTGATTTGATTTAGTTTGCAAGTCGTATGGTATCCAGTAATATGTTTATTTTCTGCCTTATCAATGGCCAAGTTTGGTCCAATTACGTCAAAAACAGTCGGTTCTGTATGTCTTGCTTGCACCACAGTAGCATTAATTTGCATTCCAAGGAAAATTTCATGTCTGTCCCATATGAGTAGGGATATATTTGTCACCAGACTAAAATGTTGCTCTCTTTGAATTAATTCCATCTCTGTTAAGTGAAAAGCCAAAGTTTTGGAGACTAGATACAGTTGTCAGTAAACAGTAGTCAGGCTGTCCCAGTGCATTGCAGAAGCACCCATCGTCGCAGTTTGTAGATGGTGAAATAATGGATACACAAATAAGTGAGTGTGTAGTTTGCTTGGGATCTTTTTGTTTTAATCAGAAAAGCAGCTTTATAAAAGAAGACATTATCGTATCTCATCAATTCTGGAAGAGTTGATGAAAGGGGAACAATTAGGGTGGAAGGATGGTGTGCCAAGCACAAGACTCTCATCGTGAGGCACCAGCCAAGCAGCCCTGCTATTTTGTTTGTGACTGAGGCAGAGAGGTAGGGAGCT
Organism: Stercorarius parasiticus; assembly: GCA_013396915.1. Classification (NCBI taxonomy): domain Eukaryota; kingdom Metazoa; phylum Chordata; class Aves; order Charadriiformes; family Stercorariidae; genus Stercorarius; species Stercorarius parasiticus. The sequence goes on from VWZL01001588.1 coordinate 25,986, forward strand.
GTGAGCAGCGCTGGCTGCCCCCTGTTACTTTCAGCTTGTCAGGAAAGCACCAACACTAAGATCTCATGTTCAAGGTCTGTGTGCTTCCCTGTTGAGGAGCTCCTGAAGAAGACAGAAGACTTTTACACACGTGTGTCAATACATAAAAGAGAGTTTTTGAAACAGAGATACCTACGCCTCTGTTGATGAGCTAGTTTAAAATAGAAAACAAGTGATTCAATAAAGAAAATGAATAAGGATGTTGTTAGAAATGAACATCCCGAGGAGCTACAGAAACAGGTCACTGTAGGGTTAGAATAAATGGATTGCAACAGCAGCCTTCTTGCTTCCTGAGCAGGGGCTGACTGTAAAAGATGTACCTTCTCACTGTAGTTCTTTGTGAGAAATGGGCCCAACCAATCGACAGTTTATTCGGGCTGTGTTGGACACCTTTCTTGTTTTGGAATGAGTTACCTCTGGAACCTGCCTGGCTTTAATGATAAAAGGAGCCTAAGCAACAAAGTTAGGATTAACTTTAAGATAGCTGAAGTAAGTGAGAAATACGTCATCTCAAGATAGTTCACAGCGATGAGTGCAGGCTTTATAAAACTTGTAACAAGGGTTGGCATGTTTCCAGTCTAAGGCCTTGGCACGTACTTTTCCCTGATAAATCCCTGTGAAGGCAGTGGATTCATTCATACTTAAAATTATCTTAAAAGAGGATTCTCACTCTCACACACACATGCACACGTATGTTTATAGTGGTCTTCAAGAACCTGCAGGAGGAAGGGGAACCTTTTCATTTGAAAAGGGCTCAATATTTTAGGATTTCAAATTTCCTAATGGATTAGAAATAAACAGGGTCTGATCATATATAGTAAAATGTCAAAGGTTAGAGGCACCAAGCAAATTCCATAGGGACCTGTGTTGAAATCAGTGCTAACTGCAACTAATTTATAGGGATATGTAAATTGAACATTAATCAGATTTTCAGACAATAAAAATGATGAGGGATTGCAAATGCGTTGGAGGATAAAAAAGAAAAAGAATGATCTAAGGAGTCTAGTGGCATGTGCAAACAACAGTAGGATAAGATTTAATTTAGATAGATGCAAAGTAATTCAGCTAGAGAATGCTAATACTGAGCTCAAGAAATAAATTCATGATTGTAAAGAACAGTACTGTGACAGAGGTCATTGGGTGATAATAGATGACAAATTAAAGGCAAGGACAAAGTGTGATGCTGTTCCAAATAAATAATTTGATATTTGTTTTATACTTGCATAGGATAAAGGTGTAAGAACTTAGAGCCAAAACAGAATATATGTTTCTCCTTCCCTCCCCGCTGTCTCACTACATCTCCTTGGTAAGAAGGAAATGCATGAGAGCAAAGTTAAAATAAATTACAAAGAATTCAATGAAGGATAATAACAGTATGGAAAAGTAGATTGCAGGCCATGACCACAAAGAGAAATTGAAGGAACCAATGATGTACAATTCACAGAAAAGATTAAAAAGGGGATGGAAATATTTATAATACAACAGAATAGAGGTCAAGGAGTTATTCTGTATGGTAAAGGACAGCTGAGAGTAACTTGAACATTGAAAAGGGAAAATTACTTGTGACAGCAAAGGAGAAAAATAACCTGCCAATAACAGGGTTGATGAAACAGTGGAACGTTTGCTAAAAAACTTCTTAAAGATCCCATCACCTAGGCTGCAGGTGGTCATGAGAGGACATTTAATGAGTTCATTATGTGGAAGATGATTGTATGTTAGTCCTGAGGGTTGAAATGGGACTCAGTAACCTAGGATACCTGTGCATTTCATTTATCTCTGATTCTGAGTACAAAAAATCAGAATACAGCGTTCATATTTTTATTCCACAGCTGTAAAGCCCAAAGAAATCTGAATTCATTCTTTGCTATTGTTATGGGTCTCAACACTGCATCCGTCAGCCGGCTGTCTCAGACCTGGGAGGTAAGAAACATCTTTGTATCTTTTAGGCCCTGTCAAAACCATTTCTCACAAAGGTTGCATACTGGTGAATTATCTTTTCTTTCTAATTATTGTTTTTTCATGCTGAAACCAAACATGGAGCGAGTGTCGGTAGAGAAACTTCTCTGTGGTTTGAAACCTTAGATACATAGCTATTCAAATAAAACTAAATATGTCCTTCCAGAGCTTTTAAATAACAAAAAAACAAGGCGATTTTACCCTCTGAAAAAAAAAACCAAACAGACGGGTAAATTATCCTAGCATTTTAAGTAGATGTCAGAAGAGAAAGTCTTATAAAGGTGGCTCCAAACAAACTATACCCTATTGTGCAATAATTTCATTTTGAAAAAATACAAAGTAGAAATAAACGCTCTTTAATTCTCCTTTATCAGCTCTTTTGCAGCTGCTCATCTTGTACAACAAAGTTAGGAAATGGGCCATGAATAAGGAGCATACTGGAGCACAGAGATTATCTGCTAAAGAAGCTACCGGTTGCTAGAGGGAGCATGGGATGTTTAGATGAGGGTGCCACTGGGATCTGTGTTTGTATCGTGGATTTTTTTTTTCATCCAAGTGAATTATTGAGTGCTAGTATTCTGCGAGTTTACTGTATCTGCTGACGAACCAAAAACTGGGGAAGGAGTAATCTAGTGTAGTGGGGTGAAGCTTCATGCCTCCCCCATGCCCCCAGTGCCACAAGTGGGCAGTACTCAAAAAATGGGAATCTGTAATACAAAGTGACAGAGAACAGCTGTGATCTCCTGCCTTGGAGATACTCTTGAACATCAATGGCTGAAACCAAATGGCCATCAGAGACTTACAAACCTATCTAACACTGTCCAGAGCCAAGTCTTCCCCCTTAGATGAAGTCATGCATATGGAAACATCACTGCCTGTATCAGTGGCTTCAGCATGCTGAGAAACAAGGGCAGTGACTGCTTCTGCGGGGAGGAGTTTATAGGACTTGGATAGGCAAGGAGGAGCTATCTTTAAATAACAGGTAAAGCAAACATTTTAGAGAAAAATACATACCTGAGGACAATGATACAGAAACTCTTTGTCTCTCCTACTTTTAAAGGGCCCACTAGGGAACATTTGCCCTTGCCTGCTCTTGCACGTTGCCTTCATCGCATTTCTCTGGGCTTTGGTAGCAGAGTGGAAGGGACTAAGTATTGTATCAAAGGCACCCGGTGGCAATGGTGTAGATCTCCCACACACAAACACACAGCTGTGTGATGAGACCTCTGGAGACCATGCGCTGCTGGTGGACTTCTCTCAGGAAGAGCAGAATATATTGCTTGTCAGAACAAGGAATGCATCTGCATATGTATCATTGTAAATACGGCACGTTTCTGTGTGTAAAATATTTATGAAGTCACATGCTTTTTTATTTGTAAAACTTTACTGCACTGGAAATTTCAAAAGCAGAAGGTTATTTGCATTAGTAATGTGACTTCTAGAAAGTAGAGCAATGTTTATAAATTAATTATAATTACTTACACATGTAAATGAAGCCACCTAAATTTAAGGAACCATTTAGATACTAAATTATATTGGCTCTGCACTTGAATTCTTAAATAGGTAGCATGCTCCCAAGCATATTCTTCAGGTTTTTTTCTACAGTATGCAGTGTTTTAGTGAGCCTAACTTTCCCTGATTGAAGATATTAAAAATTTGCAATTGCAATTCCATGTTCCATATTTAACCATTTTAATCATACAGCACATCCACTTAATCTTAATTGTTCTAAATCTTTTCTCTTAGTAATGTCATTGTGGCTGTCAGGGTCTAAGGACAAAGGGAAGACAGGATTTGTACTAGAGAAGGGATATATTTTACTAGACTAACTAGTATGGTTGAAAAAATAGACAGGCTTTGAGGTCCACGCACCATTCTTCAAGTCTGAAATACCAGCAGCAAAATTCAAACTGAAGAATGATTGCTTTGCATATAATGAGGTGAATCCATTAAAGCATCTTAGCAATAAAAGGAAGGGGATGCTTGTGGAGCAGAGGTGTTATCATCGTAAGGGGCAAGAAGGTAGTTTGTGCCTGGCCTCCCTTGGAAGGTATCTCTTCCCGGTGGGATCAGGATGGGACACCAGAGATGGAGTAATCACTTTTTACGGAAAGTTCTCTTCCTCTGGCACCAGCATGTGCCAGTAGTCAGATACACTGCACTGGTCAGCCCTGGGTGCAGTGTATCAAACAGCAGTGAGCATTACGCCTGTTGATTTCTAGAACTCATATGTTAAGGGAAGGTTGATTACAACAAATGCTCTTACCTGGATGTGATCGCAATGTCTGAATTCTCAGCCTGCGCTACTGCTTCTAACTTGATACGGAAGGTAAATGCAGCAGATGTGGAAGCTAGGGAAGAAAATAAAAACACCTGCTAACAAGCAGTTTCTATAAAAGAAAGATGCAGGTCCATGAGGTGAGGCTGCAGGGTCTGGTGCCTCATTGGCATCGCAGTGAACATGGTCTGTAATTAGGGCTCTTGGAGCTGAGGAGCAGAGGTTAACTATCTGAGAAAGTGGCCTGTTGGTGCTTACAACAGGCACATCACACATGGCAGTCTCATGGAAAAACACACCTCATTTTTCTGCCTATGTTTTGTTTGCTTGTTGGTGGGTTTTTTTTAAAGCAATTTACTTTTTTTTCTCTGTTTTTTTCCCTGCTTCAGAAAATTCCTGGGAAGTTCAAGAAACTTTTCACTGAACTTGAAAGTTTGACGGTAAGTATGGTGTTGACAGCAAAACGGCATTGCTTGTCTTTACCTGCCTTCCTTCTTCCCTGTTTATTTGGCTGCCTGTCATTGTCTGGAGCTGGAACTTGTCATGTCAGATCTGTGATTTGCTGAAGGCCACGCAGCCCTCCAGAGCTCAGAGGTGATCTCCAAACACGAATAGGAAAAAGGCTGTATTCCTGACAGCTGGAGGAAGGGCAGAGAGAGGCAAACGTAGTGTTGGTTCCCCAGCATCAATTTGGAAGCTGTTCTTTTGCTCTGGTGGTTAATCAGCCTTTATCCAAAGCAACGTGCTGCAGATCAGGAGAAAAGGAGGGCAGCTGAAGTTTTAAAAAAAAAAAAAAAAAATTGAAATCCAAGGCTAAGGGTCTTTGTCACCATTATCAAAGCTGAATAAACAAATGTTTCCTCTGGCTGTCATGGAAGTGGGTGCGTGGTGAGATCACTGCCTGGCGCGGGGAACGTGAGATCCAGCGCTAAACAGTTGTCACGCTTCTGTACTTAGAGTCCTTTATAAATTAATGTGTTTTCAAGATTGTGTGTGAACTGGTGTACAAAAGCGTTCGTTTATATGGGAAATTGAGATGACTTTTTGAATTACTTATATAACACCGCTGAAACATACTCTCTTATTTTCTTTGAAAAATCTCCAATATGCTCCATTGATCCGAGAGCAGTTTTTGTTGGGATTCTTTTGTTGTTCGTTGGTCATTTGCTGGTTTTGGTTTTGTTTTTGTTTTTTTTTTTAAGAAATTAATCAGCAATACATTCTGGGATACATTTTGTGCTAGATAGTAAACTGAAGAGATTTTCGTAATAGAAATTTGTGGGGATATTACAGAGCAGTCCCAGTGAATCTATTCTGCAGCTTACTCCCATTTTAGCACTGCTTCATCTAGAGGAACATAATTGGTTTTGTTCCTTTCACTGTTTATGTTTCCTGTTCAGTTTAGTAAGTCACCTAGCTTAGAAAACCTTTATCTACCTCGTTTCCTGAAGAAATCTTTTATATCTAAATCATGTTCAGATCATAAGCCCGTAATGGATTTAGAATTGCTGTTTTTATAGCCTATTGATTTTTCTCTCTATTACCCAAATGGCTTTGTAGGACCCTTCTCTGAATCACAAAGCTTACAGAGATGCGTTCAAGAAAATGAAATCTCCGAAAATCCCCTTCATGCCCTTACTTCTGAAAGGTAATGTTAAAGTTTGGCTGCTCCTTTTCATTGTGCAAGCATGTGTATGGAAATTTGTAATGGTTAATTAAAAAAAGTATAAGCTGATTTTTTCCTTCAGGTGGCCTTATGATAAATATGTGGCAGATGTAGCAGCATCTACAAGGTAGCACTTGGTCTAGATAATACACAGCTGCCTTTTAAGATGGGGAAGATGGCAATTTTCACACGGGTTTTCAGACTTCAGTACCTTCCCGGCCAAGTGTGGGTAGATCAGTGTGCCATTGCTTTGGCCGCATCCTAGAGATGGCACAGGCGGCCTCAGCCACGCTGCTGGTTGGAGATGCTTGCCCTGCCTCGCTGGGCTGAACCTGCCTGGTGTCATCCCGAAGGCAGAACCTGCCCTGTCTGTCTGTCTGTCCTGAGAAGACAGGACAGTCTCTTACAGGTCTGAAAGAGAGAAATAAAATCTTACTATTAAAAAAATTAATTTTAAAAAAAATCAATTAAAACAAAATACAACTACTTGCTTAACGCAGTGAGCTGGGCAGCTCATTAAGTGGCAGGTATTTAAAATATTCCGTTGTCTTGGAGTCATTAATTATTAATTGCCTTGTCTTTGAACATGACAAATTCATTTGAGTATTCCTGTATTCCATAAGTGTTCTCTTTAGGCTGTTTATTCCAACCTGCTGCTGCTGCTGCTACGAGTTTAAAATGTTTGAAGACAATTCTCTAGATCAGTTGGTGACAGTTTGGGAGCCATCAGGCACTTCCCCTCTTTGCACCCATCAAAGGAGTTCGCATTAATTGAGATGGATACAATTATCAAGGCTTCAAAATCAATATTTTTTAAGTGCTTTTGAGTACGTCTTGCCTACAAAGGCAGCAAACATAAAAGAGTAACTTGTAGCAATGATGTTTGCATACCACTACAATATGGTGGAAAAGAACAAGCACGTAAGCAGCATTCGTGTCTGTAAAATGTATTGGAGATAGCAAGGAGGCTTTGCAAAATAACACAGTGATCTTCTTCAGTACAGTGATCCATAAGGAGGTGTTGCCAAGGTTGGTAATTCCCAAAGTATTGCACAGTACATAGAACTTTATTCCATGTCAAGCATGTTTGTATTAACGGTATTTCCAAGACCAACAAAATAAGCATTGATAGCATAGATATCATTAGTAACTCAACAAATTACTGTATTTCAACACACAAGGAACACAAGTAGTTTCAAGAAAAAACTGAAAATCATTAATAAACTCATTCTAATTATGAAAAATAACTTTAGAGTGTCCTTTTAAAGCTAATTAAATTTAAATGCAGAGCGCTCTTACAGCACACAGACACAGCTTTTGAAAATCAGGCAGATTTTTCAAATATGTAATAAAATACTGTGATGTACCCTTACAGCATAGCTCAGATGCAATTTTCTGCTCCACTGAATTTATCTAGACTCTCAGTTGTTGGCTGCAAAGCAAATTTCTGTTCCTTCCACCTCAGAGATATACACACTGCTGTCATTGACTTAAAAAGCTGCGTGGAAATTTCTGCTTCCAGTATAAGTTTTTCATTAGAATTGAGGGATGGTTTTTAACTGCATTCATATAGAGACAAGTAATGCCAGTGTCCTGAAGTCATGTCCTTTCCCTGAGTGCCTCAAAGCAGCCCAGCAGAGGAGGTGTAGATGGTCCCTCTCCCTCCTTTCCCCCTGATTTTTAGGATGCTGCCCAGGGGCAGCATGTGAAGCTGTTAACATTTCCATTCTAAGCAATTACGAAATGACCCTCGGGCACAGAGCGAGCCTTTGAAACACAAGGAAATAAATCAGGTTGGCTGTTTTGGGGGAGGATGAAGCGGGGTGGGGCGTGACAAAGCAGTCCCCAGTGTCAGCTGCAGGTTCCCAGTCCTAAAATCCTTTGAAACTAGGGGGACCAAGTGGGCATCATAGGAGTCCTAGAGATGAGCACAGGAGAAATGCTGAGATGCACAGTTAGACTGGTGGGTTGGAGGATGGCGCCTCTGCTGAGAGAGATGTTGCTCCTTTACCATGTGCCATTTGCCTAGTGGCAGACACGGCTGTGGCTTTTAAGAAGCAGTGGTATCGGAGTGCTGCGTCATGCTGCGTCATGCTGCATGGTGGTGGAAGCCCCATCCCTGGAAGTTTTTAAGGCCAGGCTGGATGGGGCTCTGAGCAACCTGCTGTAGTGGGAGGTGTCCCTGCCCATGGCAGGGGAGCTGGAACTAGATGATCTTTAAGGTCCCTTCCAACCCTAACAATTCTATGATTCTAAATAGTCATTACAGAGAGAGTGCTGTTCTCCTCCTGGTACCCCTGGCTACCCAAACATCCAGGAGAGAGCGGATGGGGGCATGGTGGTGGTGCTCCTGCTAGTATTTTCAGTGACCCAGAGGATGCCCTGTCCGAGGCAGAACTTCACACTCCCCACAAGGAAATCTGTCCATGTCCTTGGTACTTCATGACCGAGATAGGTCTTTGTGTCCTAATATGCATCAGAAAAATGGAGAAAATTACCTCAAGTTACTGTTGTAATTGTAAGCTTATCTTGGCAACATTTGTTTCGCTTGATATTCCCCTCTCTACAGTTCATTACACTGTGTTCAGTTCCCTTCCTGGAGCCAAATATAGACCTTTTCCTTTTCCTCTCACTGACCTTTTTGTTGCCTTTGCAAATTCTCTCCAAGAATGCTGTATAAAAGTGTTTTTCCCTGGCCATAATACTTATTTCAAGGCTTTGAACTTCAGTTTGGTGGCTTGTGTTTAATGTCCCTGTCTGGCCACTGCATCCCTGCGGGGGACTTCAGAGTCATCGTGTCCCACAGAGAGAGATGAAGGAGTGTCAGAGCCAAAGTCCAGTGTCTGGTAGCTCTGCCCACATGGAGCTCTGGGCTGAGGGACCAGCCAGCCCCAGCCCTGGCACAGCCATGGGCAGCATGGCCAGATTGGTGCCGCAGGGTGCAGAGATCAGGCATGCCATGCAGGGCCATCCCTCTGGATGCCCCATCCTGCTCCTGGCCACCCTCTCTATATGATACGCACCCCAGAAGTAACACAGACCAGATTTAATAAGAAATCCATCCTCCCACTTGAAAAACCTCTTGTTATGATGTGTACATAGTGTTGTTATCTAATAATCTCTGCATGTCATCATTATACCAGGCTTTTGTTCCACTGTTACAAGGTATTGTGTCAGTCCTTAATGGGATGCTTGCCTATTTTTTCTTTTTGCTGCTGTTTAGTCATTTTATTTCTTTGTATTAAACAACAAAGGCATGAAAAGTAATTCTTTTTCCTTTATTTTTTTTCAGATGTCACATTCATTCATGAAGGAAATAAAACTTTTCTGGATAACCTTGTTAACTTTGAAAAGCTGGTAAGCTAATTTTGTTTTTCCTGTTTTTCAAAGAGATTCACATTCTTTTCTTTCCTTTCCCCTCCTTATCTTGTAAGACTAAAAGGTTTTCTTCTGGCTGAATCAAGAAGATTCAGGGGTAAAAGAGAGCAAACAGGATGAAATGGCCAACAGTTTATCTCCCCTGCCCCTTTCCTCTGCTTCTCTCTCTTCTCACTCCTTCCTCCTCCACTTCTGTGTAAAATGGCTAAACCAGTGATGGCCAGTATTGGTGACACACTCGGTTTTCTCTCCTTTGCACCACCTTGTGGACTGTTTCTCCTCAGTTAAGTTCTCCTGCTTCAGCTTTCTCTGACTTGTGTTTTCTGTTTTTTCCCAAGGCATGAAAGAAAAGGTTTCTCTAGTTTATCGCTTGCCAGTGGTATGCTAATTTGAGGGATCTCAAATGAAAATAAAAATTTTTATATAGGTTAGATGATGAAGAAAATAATGCCTGAAATATGAATTAAACTGATTGCAAATACTATGTAGAAGGGGACTATTTTATGTAGAAGGGCACTTACTGACACTGTGTCTTTGGCCACATCTCTAGACATCCTTGACACCTGCTCTGGCATGATATTACTGATAGAGGCTTGATTTCTCTGATTTGCATATGCCATTTCTATGTTGATAACATTTTCATAGCACTGAAAGCCACAGTTTATATATCTGAAGAGTGGTGGAGTGGAGAAACTTTGATTCTTTTTGTTGGCCTGGAGTATTTGATCAAGAAACCAAAATGTTCTTCCCAGTTGCTCTAGATGTGCCATGGGACTGTTAGTGCAGATGGCTGTGCCTGGTGAATTGTTCCCAACTTTTTCCTCCGTGTGTTTACACTTGTTTGAGAATTAACGTGCAACCATGGACTTATTCATGAACCAGATGTTGAACTTATTTTCATACCCCATCGTAATGTATGTTGTCTTTCAACTTGCAAGCAGATGTAGACCTTGACTTTTGAACCTGAGCTCCTCTTTTTGTGTTTTCTATTTGATTTCTGTACCTTTTCTTGTTGCAGAGTTTCCGAGAACACTGATTTGCATTTAATGAAAGGTTTTCTTGTCCCAAGTCCATTAACTGTTTGACCTTTAGGTGTTTGCATAAAACTCATTAGCATGTTCTTCTTCATTGCCTCTTGGAAGTACATCCAATTAGCATGTAAATTAAACTAGCCCTTGATGCACAATGATTGTTACTGAAATTCCCCAACTGGCCCATATATTTATTTAGTGAATATGTAGGATTTGGTTCTTGTTCCAGTCTCAGCCAGACCTTGTTAGTTTGTTTGTTTGTTTGTTGTTTAATCATGTATATGTTTAATGTGTGCTGGGCTTGCTGGGTGAGATTTCCCATCCTTTCTGTCACCATTGTGTCTGCAGAGGCAGTGGGAGCTTTGCTAATTGACTTCAGTCAGCCAGGATTTCACCTTTTCCATGCAAATGGATAATGGGCATTTTAAATGGCAGGGGGGGAGAGTCTGAGGTGATGGTGGTGGTGTGAGGGTTGTTCAAACTGACACTTCCTCCAAATTAGTAGTCAGATCACACCCTCAGGAACGTGCTGTCTCATGGAGCTCTGTGTACACGTGAATGCAGGCGATAGTGCAAGCTTAGGAAGTGGGAGCTTAGGAGAGATTTAAATGAGTGTAGTGGGAACTCAGGCAGTACGCTTACTACACTGGTTCGTTTGGATGCTAAGGTATGTAGTCAATAGGCACGAACTTACTAAGAAGATGCATCGCATCAGTTCATGTTTCTTTTCTAATTATAAGGGCTTTGTCCCAAGGAAGAACAGCTGTCTTGGTCTTACATACTGTGCTGAGCACTTTCTGACCTCTGCTGAGAGAAATTAGGACTGACATTGACTCCTGCTTGGTTTGGATCAAGCCACTGAACCTCACCTGCAAATTTGCTGTTGCAGAAAAAGAAGAAAAGAATTATTCTACCATAGCAGATTACTGCTTTGGGGAGGGAACTTAGTCACTGTCACAAATGCATAGAATTTCTACTTACAAATTTCAGAGCAATGATGGTTTCTTATGTCTCCATTTGGATTAGTATTTTGAAATATTTCATTTCTGCATTAAACATCTCACCTGAAGGAGGACTGTCAGCCTGAACCATTGTTTTTTCCAACTGTATCAGTTGGTTTAATAAAAGATATTGTCTCTCTCTGCAGTCCCTCCTGATTTTATATTCCTAGACCATCATGGCCTCGACAATCCTGCCGTGACTGAACTTGATTTGACATGACGTGATTGCGGTGAAGACAAAAATTAATTCAAAATGTAAAGAAAGGAATTTGCAGAGAGAAGAAAATAAAACAATCTTTTGTCTCAGGAATGTTCCCTAGTTTTAGCAAAAGTTGGAGGGATTGCAGTGGTTTATTTAACTCCATGTTGGGTAAACTCTAGTCTAGAATAGTATTAGATTGATATTTAGTACCATACCCACTTCCTCAACTAAATCTGAAGGAGTAAATGAAAATATGGTCTTATCCTGTTGTATCTCAAGGTATTTCCGTGGGATTACTGAGCTGCTTCACTGAAATGTGGCTTCTTCGGGTTTTTTTCTCCAGTCAGCCATCACCCAAATCTTAGCAATGACATGTCTTAGCCACACTCCAGCAAACTCTAATACAGGTCAATGGCCATTACCGTTTTAGATAATGCCTTCTTACCTAGTGCCTTCAGCTGTAAGGACTATGTACACGCAGCTGAAGGTTCTCAACCCCCAGCCCCCAAGTACCTGTGCAACTCCCAAGCTTTAGTTTTTGCTATACTCAGTTAAATGACTGCTAATGATCCTAGGTAGCTGGTAGACTGAAAGGCCATGAGAAATGTGTGTTACTCATCACACTAATGGTATGCAAGCACCTGTTTAAACAGTCAGGAAAATAGCATTTGCTTTGCAGGTGAACTGGCTGATTTTCTGTACTACAATTGGATCCCAGAGAGCTGGAAACAGACAGAGAGAAATGCCTGATTAGGCTACTAAAGCTGGGAGATTTGAGATTCTGCTTTAAGACAGTGTTACACAAGGAAGTTCTTCCATTACCAGAACATCACTTTCAGAAGCCTGTTTTGGGATGGACCCCCACAATGACCGACTACAAAGGAGAAACAGCAAAGAATGACAGTGTGGGTGATAGTGGGGTCTCTCTTACTTCTAAAAGCTAAGTGCAAAGGGTATCAGCTGGAAAACATCACAGCAGCAGCACTGGTGGAAGTTGTAGCTCTCCCAGTACTCACACTATTGATCATGAAATCTAGATCATCTCATTAGAACTTCATTATAATCAGTGCAAGGACAGTGCAAGAGATTGCGTGATTTCATGGCAAATGAAGCACAGCGGGTAGCAAGAAAAATTATTTTGATTCACTGATGAAAGAAACATGAAGTTTCCATTAAACATGCTCTTGTGATAAGCTTTTGTGTGGGGGAACCTTGTAAGCCACTCCCAGGGTGTTGAGAGATGAGCTGTTCTGTGTCATTCTAGTCTTAAACATACTCTGCTCAAGACAGTTAGTCCTTTCTGCCTCTGATTGTTTTTGAGGGACATGTGAGAAGAGCATCCGCTGTTTGCATGAGCTATTATATTGTTCCTGCTAACTGCAATTTGCTTAAATTAATTACTAGATTTGGTGAAGAGTTGCCACAGAAGCAGTCAAATAAAAAGAAAAAAGTGATGCCTCAAGAATTTTATGGGCGACGTAGTGAAAATGAGTACACTCCACTGATTTATAGTGAACGATTCCAGTTTTCATAAGTTGAAGAGCCAAGCCTGAATGAGAAACCAAACTCAAACCTGTTATTTCCTCTGCTTAATCTAAGTGAGCATCCAATATCCAAGCTTTTCTTAAAATAGTATACCTACAGTATAGTCTTATTTGGTACGTGTCTGCAGAGCCGTCAGGGTGCTTGCTCTGCAGCGTTTAGGCTATGGGCTGGCTGTTTTGGTTATTTTACTGCAGAAAGCTGCCTGTCTGATACTGGTGCCTGATTGTGCTAAGCATTATACAGCTATACATTGAGGCATAGTCTGTGCCACAAAGGGGCTTACAGTCTAATTAGACAACGCGTGGAGAGAGAAGGAGAGGTTGCAGACTAGCGAATGCCCTGGATAATGCACTGAAGCTGGGGGTTGAAGCCAGAAGCATCCACCCAGTCCACAGGATTTCCCTGCTGCCGTCTTTCAGTTTAATAAAAGTCACAGGAACGAAAATAAGCAACTGTTTGTCTGTTTTTCATTAGCACTTTCCATGGGCCCTTGGGGAGTTGTTCTCATTTAATCTGTGTGATATCAATAAGGACCTTTTAGACTAACCCTGTTTCATCATATATTATCACTAAGGCAAAGAGCAAAGTCTCTCTCCTGCTGTCTTCATTTTCTACCTTACTACTGTTGCTTTTTGCTGTACAGTGTAGGGCAAGGAGATTTTTTCAGGCTTTTCTAATGACAGAATCCATCTCAGATTTTTGGCACTGATGTTTTATATCTTGTCTTTGCAGCACATGATTGCAGATACTGTTCGGTCATTGAGACATTGCAGAAATAACCAGTTTGGTGAGTAGCCAAAATTTGCTACTTATTTTGCCTTTGTTCAGCCTTGAGGTTTTGGGGTTTTTTTCTGCTTTCTTTCCACTTGCTCAGGTTTACTAGAGCAGCAAAACGTGGACAACAATTATTTAACCAATTGGCAAGAGGGGGCAACGTTGTTGGAAGGTCAACACAGCAGAAACCAAAGTTGGATGAAGTTTTACTTTACAAAATGTTTGCAGAAACAGTTTCTAAATTTTTTCATAAATTATTTTCCTGCAAAAATTATCACCTCTTCAAAATACTGTGTAAGATCTGTGCCAGCTGCACTTAATAATGGAGGTCTGATGTATGCTGCTGTTTCTCACTTCCCAGCTGTAACGGAGTTACCTCAGTCTCCCGCTTAGTCCCTGTGTTTTGGTAGTGGATTCACAGCTGTCTTGGCTTCCAGTAGCTAAAAGATGGTATTCATCACACCAGCTTTTCTCTTGGCTTTTCACCAAGAGCGATTGTTTGCTTATTTTGGCTTCTTAAGGACATTTCACAAAATTGTAGAAGTCTTGAAGATACTAAGATCCTCTGGGTTTCATGAAAGTAGTTGACCAGGTAGAAAAGAGGGGGTTGTGGTAGCACCTCTGCTAGGGGAAGCCTGCAAATAGAGCTCTGCCTGCTTTAGACACTAGAAGATCTACGCAGATGGGAATGGTCACGAGTCCCTCAGCTGCACGAAAGACTTTTTCTGTGTGTTTCCACCTTACTAGCCACCGGAGAATCCAACCCTAAGGTACCATGCCAGAAGACCCCAGCTCGCTTTGTTCTGCTGCTCACAGAGGAGAAACCTTGTTTTTCTCCTTCTCAGCATTTCTCATTCTCTGCAGAGAGGTTAAATACAGGAAGGGGACAAGCACAACACTACTTTAGGAAGTGGTTAGTTTTTAAGCCAAACCCGCTAAACATGTCATTTATCGAGGCCACTGAAACCTCTTTGCCAAAGAGAAGTTCAGAACTGTGCTGCAGCCTTGGGAGAAAAAAGAGTTTGAATAATTTGGTTTTTTCTAGCTGAATTTTCAGCAGCCGTCAGCATGGACTCCAACAGAAATAATAATAATAATAATAATTTTGTATATAAATACATGTACCTTGGAGAATGATAGGTACTGTTAAGAGCTTTGCTGAACATTTGTTCTGTAGAATTACCATGTGTATGTACAGTTTTTTTTAAACAAAGGCTGGTCAGTATTATGGTTCTTGTGCTATTTTATGATATATATATATATGAGAGGGAGAGGGGGAAAGGGAGAAGGACGTGCCTTTTGTTTTTATTCTGTTAAACCAGTTACTGAAGGAAATATTGATTAATCCAAACCATGCCTCTGTAAGTTAGAATGTCTCTTATTTGGTGTTATAAAATGTAGCATTGGATCCTTTTAATGATGTGAATTTTTTTGCAGCTTCTCTGCAAATCTTTCATCTCTTTCCCTTTTTTTTTTCCAAGTGGTTTTGTAAGTAAGTGGTGCAACATAAATCCAAGGTTAATACCTGAGATTTATCATATAATCTGGTAGTTTGAAGTACACGATTGTTATTTTATTTTACCACAGACTTGATTTATTGTGAAGCTGGCATTTAAAAAGCAGCTTATACAGACATCCCTGTAGGCACTTTTTTTTTTTTCTTCTTAAATTCGTTTGGGCATGAAATGAATTCACTGAATATTTATTGAGACTTTATGGACAGTTTCCTTTTCTAGTGGGCTTATTTTGCTCTCAGGAATGTGACTCTACTGCATCAATTTTCACATTGGCCTAAGAGCAGCAGGCATCTCACTGTAGGAAAGAATTCAAACAAAACTAAGCAAGGAATATTATTATTGTTTATGAACTGTATCTTATGTATTAACCTTGCAGGCCAAAGTCTTTCTGGATTGGAAACTGATTAGGTTCCAAGCAAGACTGAAATGCGTTTTTAATGGAAATAATACTTTTGTATCCTAAATCCTGAACACAAATAATAGCATTTCCAAAACCAGGCAAAGCAGCCTGGGAAAATAACAAAATTTAAAAAAATTTCATTTCAGGTGTTAATAAGAAGTACAAATGTTTTCCGGTATGTTCAGCACAGCTGCTGGGATCCTATTCCCTCAGAACAAAAAGGTCATCTCTGTATCCTGACACAAATTTATCACGTTGTCCTGTCCTCTCCCACATTTCTCAAGTTAGATAGCTGCTCAGAAATAGCTCCTAAAAACGGCTGCCCAGGAGCCCCGTTAGCAGCCACATGCATTGACATCCCACGTCACCTCCCCAGTGTTGTACAGCACTCTTTAGAAGCAAGTGGGATGGTCGGTTCCTGGAAAGCTTCTCGTGTAGCTGGAGAGCGTGGAGAAAAGGATGATCATGAAACAAAGGAGAGGGAGGGAGCGTGCAAGTTAAGCTGATTGGTTCGGGGAATTTTGAGGGGTTTTCTTTTTTAATTTATGGTAATGTTATTAAAAATTCCTTGAGGACATGGACTAGTTTGTCTCGTTTGTCAGCAGTCAGCAGCGTGTGAGGAACGTATCTCGTTGCTTTCTCTGCCTGTCTTGATGGGTGTCGTGGCCATGGGCTTAGCTTTTCCTTTTCCACTTCTGGTCGCCAGGCACACTGGAGTGTTTCACAGGCAGCAAGTTCCCACAAGCCAACGTCAGGCGTGAAGCTTGTAACAGAAAACATGTGCTATTCAAGCCACCCTTCAATTTGTCTGTTACACAGCTAATTCCTCTTGCCATGTAACCCCCCGTGAAATGACAGCATGACTCTCGTCTCTGTTACTAGATCAGAAATCAAAAGCATAACAGATCAAAATGCGGGGGCCTGTCAGAGCAGCTTTGAAGAGCTTTCGTATCTGCTGCGCTGACACCTTTCACCTGCTCTGAAGGAAATGATCCGGGGCCTGCTGTCTTGTGTACTTGTGTTAAGGTTGTTTAAAAGTTACAGGCTGGGTCGCCCACCCCTGCTCAAGGTCCTGTTGTGCTGCCAGAGCAACACAAAGGAAACCTTGAACCGCCCTTCCAGGGGATGGACTGCCTGTACTGCCAGCAGGAGTAAATGTTCCACTTGGGAAGAGTCAGCTTCTTGCCATCCACTTGTCCCTCCTTTGTGCATGCTGGCTGCCCAGCCTTGCCGCCTTCTTTCTCCTCCCCTTTTCTGTATCTAGCTGTTATCTCCTGCATTGCACTTAAACAGCAAGTCCTTTGGATCACTGGCCGTCTTTTTTGTGACAGGTTGGCACACCAGGGACTTTGTAACGCACAGGGCAGAGAAGCAGGCAAGGCATGGCTTTCTGATCCATCCCCTTTCTCCTGTCTTGCAGGCAATGAAGTTCCTTCGAAAGAGCATCATGAGCTGAAGCCATATGTCCATCACCTGCATGTCATCGACAACCAACAAGCTCTGTTTGAGCTTTCTCACAGGATAGAGCCGCGAGTGTGAGCGTACTCAGCTTCATATAACCTTGTAACTGCAGCACTTTGAATTAAGTGAATGTTTATGCCAAGCATGTTGCTTCCCTATATAAGAACAGTTTACTGAGTTTTATCAGTAGCTCAACACAACATGCGCAGGAAAATCAGGCACGAGCCAGCAAAGGAGCTGCTCACAGAGTTGCAGGACAAGCTTGGTGCCATCCCCGCTCGTCACCAGGACAGGAGGGAGCGGAGCAGCATCCTTTGAGCTCAGGAGCTTGGTTTCTGTGAAAATATTGTTTGGTCCAGTGTAGCTTTCAATGCAGATTCTGCCAGTATTAGAATGAAAGGAATCGTCGTGTCACCGCAGCAAAACATTTCAGCAAGCAACATGCCGCAAGGGGATTGATGCTCAGTTCACCACATTCAGCTTACCAATTCAAGGCTGCCAAAGTATTGTTGCCAAAAATACTGTGCAATCCGTGCAGCTCCCCTGAGTCCACTGGAGCATCGTACTTGAGCTAAGTGCAGACAACTAAGAATGGGAATATAAAAAGACGGGGCACCAGATGAAACTCAAGAGTGCGTCGTGATGTGGAGGTCAGCAGTGAACAGTTCATGCTGTTATGGTCCCTTAAGAATCTGCTTTATAAAACACACTGTAAGAGCCAATCCACTTCTGTTGCAATTTATGGACACAATTGTTTGTACACTGAAAACATGTTATTTTCTTTCTTTTCAGTTATCTTAGATTTAGCACCAGCTCCTGCAGTTAATGTGTTATAAATTATTATAGTAGGAGCTGTGTTTTCTGCTTGGATTACAGCCTCCTTGGTGTAATGCAATGCCTAGATCCACCCACATTCCTAACTCACCTCCTGGAAATACTGTTTCAGCAGGTGAAACTTCACCTAACTTGCACATACTTATAGTTTTTAAAGAACAAAAGGGTACACCTTACCGGGTACCACTGTAATTACCTGCATACACACAGGCTCACAGCATCAGGGGCCCTTTAGTGCTACTGTCCCACTCACACTCCTCTCCAGGCCAATTTTCATGCAGCAACAAGTACTACTTCTCAGCATGTACTGAGGCAGCGCTTTTAAAGTCTTGTCTATGGCTGACCTACATCTAAGCACCGCCATCACCGTGGCTCTGGTTTTCGGTGCTAAGAAGTTGCCCCGAAATAATCTAGTGAATGCCACGGGCAATGTGCAGTGTGCCACACAGTCTGGCATGTGTTTGTACGCTGGCTCAAGGTAACGGTCCCTTTGCAGAGCAGGGAGGATACATTGCATTGCTTGCCCATCTCTATCCCATGTTTCCGAAATGAGGAAGACTTCCAAGAGAATGCTCCTTTCCTGAAATGTGGGAATACTGAAGTAGCATGCTCTTCATTATTGTGTTATCTCTGGTTTAAAGGGATTTTTAAAAAAGCAGCTTTAACAAGTAGTCTGTGGGGGAATCTGTAGACTGCATTCGGTTTTCCCATCTGTGAAATACTGTATAGATCTATTGTAAAGGAAACGGATGTTTCAGAAATGTATTTGCTTGTACTTTGTTATTATCAAATGCTATATGATTTTTTTTTTTAAGAAAAAAAAAATCTTTTTACCCAGTAAAAAGAAAAAAAATAAACTCTTGCTGGCCATGGAGTAAAAATTTCCTATGTTCTTCTGTAGATGTGATTGCACATATTGTAAATAACTCTTTTGTGCAAACAGACCAAAACTGTTCAGATGAGGATACTAGCTGCGGTGGGCTCCTTTTGGCAGTGTAAGAACACAAACCAGATACAATTTGCTGCTTGCATTATTGCAGTTCTTCCTCTGGCTACAGCATTCCCTGCATCCCCACCCTAGCCGCATTACCTGGGTGCTTTGCTGGGTTTTGAGCTCCCCCTTGTGAAATCTTTTTTACTGTGGCATTATTTAACCAGCCTGCATGCTAAATTTAGCTCATGTGGTGTTAACACTCTAGTCCACAAGCTGTTCTCCTGAAACCTGTGGGAGAGGGAGCATAAGAAAATATTCAGGATGAGAAAGTGGGGCTGTTTCTCAGTTCACTGCATTTGGCTCTGTGATGGTTTTGGTAGTTGCTGCTGCTGAAGCAGCAGCAGTGCCAGAGGAGAATAAAAGACAAGGAAATTAAAGAAGGGGAAAAAAGACAGAAACAAACAAAGAAACAAAAAAACAGAAGAAGGAAGGTGGCTCTGTGCTCAGGCTTTGATTTGAAAGAATGCTAGAGCCACCTCGAAGGCTCCTCACTCTGCCAGTTCAAAATGGTTTTTGGATGTAAATGGAAGTAAATGGACGCGTTAACTTGTACCAGTAGGCTTCAAGCTCGCTGAGGTATTGGCTTTCTGCACTGCTGTAACTTTATACTAAATCAGGTGTTGCCTACCCCTTGCAGCTGGCATAAACTCAGTCTGAAGGCACATAGGCAGCATTAACCTCGTTATCCGTGTCGTGGCTAATTAGACTACTGTTTAGAACTTTACAAACAACTTTTCATGGTGGCCTGTGTAATTAGGATATAAATTTCTGGTTGGAGGGGCCAACTTGGATGCATCAATTTCATGTTGAAAATACGGATATTGTAACTGTTACCATAACGCAAAGGCAAATAGTCCAAATCTATAGCTAATATGCCTAATAAAAAAAGGCCCATCAGAGTCTTCATTCAACAGGTGAAGTATTGCAGAGCTGGGCTGTGGACTGGCAAGCAGTTTGAAGGTGTGGTTGGGAGGAGAACGAGAAGCAAACCGTGTGAAGAGAGGGGGACACTACACAGCATCTGCCAGGGTCCAGCACTGGTGATATTGTGTGACTTTTTTTAAATCCTTCAATACAGCAATTATGTTACATAGAATAAAAATCCATGAATCTTGTAAGTTCAGTCTATCACAATCACACCTCTGTGTATTTTCTTCAGTAGCTAGCAGGAGTAATTAGACAACACAAAGGAAGAAGCTGGGTCACTTTATACCTCTTTGATGTGGGATTTTGTTGCATCAAATTTAGATGTTTCTATGACACATCTTTTTGATTCCAGCCCATCTCAGATAGAAATAAATTACATTTGCATGACAGTGGCAAAAAAAAAAGGTGTTATCAGAAATAAGAAGACATATGCTGCTGTAAAATTACAAAGAAAGATGTAAATACTAAACATTTTAGCAGAGTAATATTTATTTGCATATTCTATTTATTGTCATCTTATTACACTGTTAAAAATACTGGGATGAAGTCAATGAGCTGAGGTAAGAACACCTGCCTGTACCTTTCTCTCTGAGTGCTGTAATGCTGTCAGCTTGCATTAAAACTAATAAAATAGAAAACCCCAAATCAAGGTATTTGCCTAACTTCTCAGGGACTACGGCTAGTAGTTATCCACCGTTACGAGATCTGGTATGTATGAAATAATCTGATTTATCAGAATCAATGTTGCCAATGTTTTCCTTTTCATATTTCATGCTTGTCTGCCTCTGTACATATTATTGTGTTGTGTATTTATGAGAGCTAGTAAGCAATAATTTATATGTCTAAATGGCCAAGCAATACAAGGTTAAAACTTGTAGAAGCAACTGTTACATTTATCTTGCATTTTCCAGTGTTTTTTAATATCGCTTTTCAAAATATAAAAACTACCTTAATGAAGCCTGGGCTCTGTGCCTTCATGCCTATCACATGTACTTTTTGTTCCGAACTGGAATATTTTACACTCATACTTCCAGTCATTCGGTTCCACAAACCCTTGCTGTGTTTGTGAGGTGGATGCAGACCAGTGTGTGCCTGGTTAGAGGCTCAGGAGCCCAAACCTATTCATCCCTGGCCGGTGGGATTTTCTGGTACTGATGTATCCCAAGCAGTTTCAGAAGCAGGGGTGATGTTAATGGGGTCTCAGCTGCACCTTATCATCACAGCACAGTCTAAGAGGGGCCTGGAGACACAATGAGAAGTCCCAGTGAGAGAGAGGGGAGGAGTAAATCTATCTTCATATCCTCTGGAGTCTGCTTATCGGCACTTGATCCTCTTACTGAGGACAGCCAGTGCTTTCCCCTGTCATCAGGCATCCCTGCCAGTGTGGTTTCCTCTCCCTCCTCTCAGTTGGTCTGCAGCGGGGAAGGCAGAGTCTATGATGGGCTGCGAGCATGCTGTAATGCAGCTGAGTGAGGCTTGTCCTGTCCTTCTACACTTTCCACTTGCAAACCTGTGAACCACTACGCCAAACCTGGCTATTTCACGCAGAAATAATCCTCGCTTCTTACAGCGTGATGTCTGTTTGAAGTGCTTTACAAATAGGCAGTACTTAATCCTCTAAGTGCCTGCACCTTAAATAGTCTTAAGCCTGACCTACAAAGTGTTTGTGCCAGTGTTAATATACAGGTAGGGTGAATTTTAACTGGGATAATTAAAACAGTACAGGCCCAAATTGTTGACACAGCTCTATAACGATGTTTAAAGATACTTTACAGCCAGACATCCTTTTCCAGATCCGGCTGTGCAAGCCAAAGAATTTACATTCCCAGCTGTTCATGACTCTCCCTTCACTGGAGGTCATTGCTCCCCACATGGAGCCCAGAAGGAGACCTGGGGATATCTCCTAACCTGTTGCAGTTAGTTAGCTGGATTACTTCAAGCCACATGTGGCTGTGTGCAAGCAGATAACTTTGCACTGAAGGGCTCTCCTTCCATCCGTCAGCCTTGCTGGGAGGTTCTCACAAGAAGCTAGAGTGACCATACATTTAAGACGATTTGCAAATGGCAAGGTGTAGAGCTGAGGATAGCTGCCTTACTGCTCCAGCTGTGCTAGAAGAGCTACAAGAAGAGGCTGCTGCACCCCAGATGTCCCTTTGGACCACCTTGCTGAACTGCTCAGACAAGGGCTTCTCCATTCCTGTCAATTGAAAGGAGCTTTATTGGCAAAGACCTGCAATTTAAGCTGCTCAATGGATTCCATGAATTTTAACTGGTTAGAAGCCTGTGATGAGCCGTTCCTGTGGGAGCTGTGTGAAGGTGAGACGCATCAGATGGGGGCAGTTTGCTCTACAGCCAACACAGCCCTCTGTGCAGAGTGGGACTGATCTGCATGGGGACAACTGCTCTACCCTATGTAGAGGTGATTCCAGCTTCTTGGTGGAAAAAAAAACCACCCAGCCTGCAAAACAGCAGGCTTTCACACCACACAGAGCATCTGCCCTGGAGTCCTATTCTCTTCTGCCATGGGGGTGTGGCAGCCGAGTTACACAGCAAAAACCAAAGAAGGTAAGTCTTCCTCTGGCTCTAAGTGCTGTCTACCTGTACACCTACAATGATCACCATTTCACACTGGAGACTTGTGTGATGGCACCCTATGCACCCTACAGTAATACTGTGAAATACCTGTAGTTGTATCAGAGCTAAAAGAATTGTGCAGTGCAGTTAATATAAGATCTGGGGAACTGAGGAGGCCTGCAGAGGTGGGCCAAATGAATAATCCTTGAAGCAAGGAGAGAACTGCTTTCCTCCATATTCCCTCCTATCTGGAAGAAGGTCAGTGGATTTCACAAGAGCCTTGTAAAGGTTCAGAAAGACTAGCAAAAGTGTCCTTGTGCATCAGCCCAGCCTCAGGGCCTTTCAGAGGTCAAGGAATGGCAGAGAGTCTGCACGCTTTCTTTTCATTTTTGTTGCTCACTGCAATGGGTGATGTTTCTGGTAAGCAGTTGCATCTGTTTGTACCCCCAGGTCTGTACTGGCGCTTACTTGTAGAGGCACCAGGATCTTTGCACAGATCATCTCAATACTCTGCAAATCTGTGCATTTTGGGAACTGGCCAGGCTTCAGCATGTTTTTTACGTCCCTCTCCTATCTCAGGCAGACTACGGAAGGAGGGATAGAGGCATCATCCTGAAAGCCTTGGAAAGCCTCCTTTGCTCTAAAGGGTACTGCTGACCCTTTCCAGGTCCCAATTCCCCAGGGGGAATTCCCAGGGTAGAGGCAATCCTTGCCCTTACCTCCCCATTGAGAAAAACTCAACAGTTGTAGAGAAACCAGGCAGTTAGAATAATTTCATTTTGGGGTCAGGAAGGAGAAGCGCCATTCACAGGTCACATAAACCAGCAGGTGAGGGGCAAACTCCCTTGTGTTCTCTGCAGGGGCCTGATTGATTGCACCTGGGTATTTGCCTGCTTAAGTTGTTACTTTGCAAGGAGAGGTGGATAGTGCTGGGGTCATTTGTAAGTAGGACTGGTTCCTCTCTGTCTGTGGGCTGGTTTTAGTGCTTGTTATGGTCCTGGTGCCATTAGTTCCTCTCTGTAAGGTTTCAGCTCTCATCTCTGTAGTAAGGAGTCAGAGCAGTCCTGGGGCTACTAAGAAATAGTGAATCAGCATAGTTTAGGATAACATTTGATTGCAAAACCAAATTACCTTTTTTAGCATGAAAATGTGGATTCAGTGGTGTAAGTTTAGAGAAGCACATGAGCAAGATATGAAGATGTCTTTAAGCAGAACCAGATGAGCTAAACCCCACTGAAGGACCGTCACTGTGGTAGCTTCCCTTCAACATGTGGGTCTTCAATGGTGGTTTCTGCAAGGAAATGGGTTATAGACTGTGTGGCCTGTGGAACAGGTTTTCTTGCAGAAAGTTGTCAGGGCTTCTAAAACTTGAGCAGCTTGGGTTTTTCTCTTGGTCTCCTGCTGCTGCTATCACAAGTGCAAGCCCTTTCCTGTCTGTAGTGGCAGGAAGAGCTGGTTCAGAGCAACTGCTAGTGCCCCAGGGAAGGTTATAAAGAAAAAAAATGGTTAGCGATGGCAAACGGCCTCTTTGTAAGCTGCAATAATTAGGAATGAGTAAATGGCCATGCAACAACAACAAAAATCCCAACCAAAACCAAAAAAACCAAACCAACAACTGAAAAAAAAAAAAAAAGGGAAAGGAAAAATCCTGCCATTGACACTGCTGAGTGTGGAGCTACCTCTGCAGGGAAATGGGTTAGACAGGAGCATTACAGGAGTATTACTCAGCAGGGAGAAGTGGCACTGTCAGAACTCACCCATTTAACCTAAGTGGTGAAGTGCCCCTTGAGAGAGGTACTGCCAGCTGTCACATATGGCTTGAAAGCACAGAGCTGTACTTTGCTGGAGGGGAATTTACCAGCAAATGAAAACAGGGATGATTGTGACCTAGTAATGACAAAGGATGGTGAGGATCAAACCCCAGATCAGGCACCTCCCTGGTAAGCTGCACAGGCTTTTGACAAATGCTTGTGAGAGCTCTCTGTGTTGTTCCATAAGCAATTAAGCTGTTACTGAGGCTATCTGGGCCTGAGTCCTGTGAGGGCTTGCCCCCAGCCAAGTGTGCCTGTTGGTGGGGGTGACTGAGGTACAGCCAAGCATCTGCTGGGGAATTTGGCTCAGCAGCTTCAGGTGACAGTCCTTCAGCCGCAAATCCCTCAAAAGTCCGAAATCTTCAAGTTATATGAAGCAGCTTGGAAAAACTTCCATCAAAACAAGGCCAGCTGCTGCCATAAGGGTGCTTCTGCCTTTCAGAAAGACTGTGTGAAGGCAAGTTGACTTTCTTTGATTTAGGTTTTAAAAACTCCAGGTGCTCAAGCCTCTGCTGTCAGGCTGAGTCCCTGGCTACGCTACAAAACTGAATCCAATTTGAGACACTTTAAAGCAGCAAATAACTGTAAACTGCTTCATCTGCTACTGGTGCTGGGCTTCATACAAGGCCAGCACGCCTGGTCATGGCCTATGCCCTGGTTTGGGGTGGAGCAGGGCAGGCTCTCTGTGCAGTGAGAGAGGCAGTTGCTCCCACTTGTTGCCGTGGCAACCAGGGTCAGCTGACCTGGGTGTTCACCCTATGGAAAGGTTACACCTGTGGACAGGTCAGGTGACCCCAGCTGACCAATCATAGAATCATAGAATCTTCATGGTTGGAAAGGGCCTTTGAGATCATCGAGTCCAACCATACACACACAAAAAAAACCCTCTACAATCTCTGTCACTGGAGCATGCCCTGAAGTGCCAAATCTACACGTTTCTTAAATACCCCTAGGGATGGTGACTCAACCACCTCCCTGGGCAGGCTGTTCCAGTGCCTGACCACTCTTGCAGTAAAGTAATTCTTCCTAATATCTAATCTGAACCTCCCCTGCAGCAACTTCAGACCATTTCCTCTGGTCCTGTCATTATTCACCTGGGAGAAGAGACCAACACCCACCTCTCTGCAACCTCCTTTCAGGTAGTTGTAGAGGGCAATGAGGTCTCCCCTCAGCCTCCTCTTCTCCAAACTAAACATGCCCAGTTCCCTCAGCCTCTCCTCATATGGCTTGGTCTCCAGACCCCTCACCAGCTTGGTAGCTCTCCTCTGGACCCGCTCCAGCACTTCTATGTCCCTCTTGTACAGAGGGGC
>VWZL01001588.1:51798-104469 GCA_013396915.1 Stercorarius parasiticus
GGCTCTTCTTCAGATCTTCTCTGGTGGGCCCTTCAATGGACTGCTTCTTCAGTGACTGATGTCTGAGGAGGACCCCGTCAGCTCACCCGCCTTTTGATTCTGGTCAGTGTGTTCCAGTTCCTATTTGTCACTGAGTCCAGTCTGCAACTTTCCCAGTGCCTGCCAGTGACATCTTCCTAAGAACTTGATCTGGTTTTGTATATATTTATTTATATTCTATCATCTATTTCGTTATATCCCTTTTTTTATTTTATTATTATTTTTTGATTGAAGTAGTTTAGTTTTTTTCTAAACTCATGGCCCTCTCTATCTGTCTTCTTCCTCTCCTTGGAGAGAGGTGTGGGAGAGCATCTGTCATCTTGTCATTGGCCAACCCAGCCAAAACCACAACAGTGTAACACCAGAAGAGGACCAGACAGGGGCGTTGGATGCCTCATCACACTCGCAGGGATGAAAACTGTTGTGGCTGATGCCAGCTGCCAGCATTGACCTTGGCTCAAGGCTACAGCTACATGCTCCAGCTTCAGGGCACATTGTTCATTGGAAGCCACTTTTTAAGTCCAAGTAGATGACGATGTAATAGTAGGAGCTATCAGAGAGGCATAATACAGGACTGGAAATGATTTGAACAAGTCCAACATAGCAGAGGCAGAATAGGGGAGGACTGTTAGGGGGAAATAACATGCAAACCTGAAGAAAATTCACAAGTGTCTAAAATGCATGCAGACACCCTCATTTAGTGCTTATTTGATGAAGTTTACCTCATTTTAAGTGAGGTAATTCACTTTACTTTTAAATAAGAGTTTCTGCTGAAGAGTATAATGTAGTTTAGCCAATCAAATTTAATTTTGTCTTTTCTGCTAACTTGATTTATTCCTCTGAGCAATTTGAGTGACTCCAGGGAACTTAGTCTGGCTTTGTACAAATGCAATGAGGAAAGACTTAGGCTAAATGTTAAGGTTTTCAGAGGATATTGCCAGTAATACGGCAAAAGTACATATCATTTCCCAGAACTAACTAGATGAGAAACTGCTGGAGCCATGTGTTCTTATGGGGAGCATCTCTGCAAAGAGCATATCACTATTTTGACCAAGCAAAGGGCTTGGCTGGCTATGGTTGGTTGCAGCAAAAGCTGCTACCAGCTAGAATAAACTTTTCTGGCAGCTAACTTGCTTTTAGCAACATCTTCCCTTTTGAAAGCTCAGATGCCATTGACATCTAGTGGTGAAATTCTGTGCCTGGAGAACCAGTTTATTGCATCAAAACTGCCTGTGCGACCTCAAGGGACTGCAGGGCATAATGCAGCAGTGAGAGGCTCCTCTGTCATCTGCGTGGTCCACTGACCCCAGTTTATTAGATTTGTTGACTCAGATTCCCATTTAAGTGGACTGATGGGATTATCTGTTCGGCCTTTTTGTGTGCGTTTCCCCATGGATTTAGTTTTCAGGCTTTATGATGAGAGTGCACATTCGCTTAGGACAGATGCTAATGAGGATAAAGACTGCTGCCTTCTCATCTGTCAGTAGCCCCCGGAGTCAGCGTCTCATCCAAAGCTGCTGGCTGCAGCGTGAGCATTTGGTCTGGGGTAGCTTCTCCAAACATGCCACAGAGTTGTCTGAGTGCCTTTGACAAAAGCAAGCAAATCCCCTGCCTGCCGGGCAAAGGGCGTGAGGCTGATTTCACTGTTTAATTAAAGGAGTGGTTTTGTGAGCCCGAGGAGTGTTTTTTTTTCTCTGGAAGGTGCTGTCGTACACGTGCTCCTGGCAGTTTTGGTGATAGTTTGTGGCTGTGTGCACGCAGCCTTTGATAAGGCAGAGAGCTGAGCAATTTAAGCTGCTTTGTGTAGCAATGCCGGGCTTTGATGCCAAACACTGTGTGCTGCAAATGAATTGTTCTATGAAAGGACTTGCTCCTTTTTGCTCCTGAGTTTAGAGCTCTCAAATGCTGCTGTCACCAGGATGTGAGGCAAGGCCGGGCTCATGTGCTGACTTGTGTACCCTGGAGCAGGCGGAGGGCACCATGCTGCACCTGGGGAAGGTGTTTTGGGACCGGTCTGCACTCCCTATTCCTCTTCACCCTGGGCAAGCCATCCCAAATTCCCCATATCTGCAGTACCCCCATGAGCACAGGGGACAACCAGCTGGAGCTGCCACATGGTGTCACAGGGAAGCTGCAAATAGGTAAGCCAGGGGAGCATTTGGGAGTCAGTTGTGTTATAAGCTGCTGGTTGATAAGCCAGTGACTGCTAAAATGAGCAAAATTCAGAAAGGCTGAACGTGTCTGCTGTTGGTCAGGGACAGCTGCAGGCTGGAGGGGCTCTGGGGAAAGTCAAGACTAGCCAGCTTTTGGTGTGACTTGGCAAGTAGGAGGACTGCAAATTTGTCAGATACGTATCATATAGTTGTGAAGAAGTATCCAAAAGACTCAAATATTTGTTGAAGCTGTAGCTATTTGATAAATTGTGCATACTCAGCAAAAGGCTCCAAACAACTGTTACGGAGGGGCTTCAGGAAATACCTTCATGATGAGCTGACTTCAGCTGTGAGTTGGGACTAGGAAGAGCCCTGATCAGTGATTCCCACTGCTGCATTGATGCAGCTGCTCCTGAGCCTGCACGCCAAGCCAAACCACAAACCTGGGAAATGATCACATCCAAAGCAAACTTCCTCTACATAATAAACCTCATATTTGAGATACACAATGCAACTTGGTAATTGTACTTTGCCCTACCACTGGGCCTAATGTGTGCAGTTCATTAAAGGTCTCCCCAGAGACTTGTCTCCGTGATATTACGACTATGGTCTCAGTGACAGCCACTGTTTGGTCTGGGGTGATAACAGGGACTGTTAACACTTGCTTTCCCCTGAACTGAGGAAGAATAGTGCTTATGAACAGCAGCTGAAAGAAATGTCAATAAAACTAGTTCATTTAGCGCCACTGAGAGGGATCTGAAGGCAAGTAGAAAATGCTAACCAGTTAAAGTCACCAGAAGGCAGAGAAGAGTTGCTATCCCTGTCTCACCGATGGAGAAACTTCGGAAAGAGAGAGAGGCAGAGAGACTTGGCTGAGGTCAGGCAGAGCTAGGACACCATCCAGATTGCTTTTCACCCATCCTTGAGCGCTTCCAGACCACTGGCACTTCTCCCGTACTCGCTCATTAAACCAATTATACGCTGAACAAAAGTCATTGACGGCAAAAGAGACGAGAGCCTGCAGGAGACAACTGGGAGCCGGAGAGCGGCAGGGCAAGGCCTCCTCCCGGCTGGCAGAGCACGGCCTCCCTGTCTCCAGGCAATTGCCCAATTTTCTTCTTGGCATAGCTGCCGTGGTGGTGCTTGCACGGGCTGTTTACTCCTTGCACTTTGAGGCTCTTTGTACTTTCTTTCGAGGAAACCGGTGTGACTTGGAAAATCTTCCCCTCTGGATTAGAGACCCTCTTCTCAAGCAGGGTGTCCCTCCCAATGGGTGAACTTTCCACAGCTTCACCTCCTCTGCAGCCATTAGCTGAGAAGAGCCTTGGGAAAGTGAAGGTTTTTTTATGAGTAGGGAACGTGACGTGCACAGAGATAGATGACACAGTTCATTACTGCAGGCATGGTGGGGGCGTTTTGGGAGCTGGAGAAAGGTACAGTGCCTTTGTCAGGCTCCTTGGAGCAACCTACATCAGTAGACATGGAGAACCCTCTCTCTGGGGGCTGTTTCTGCTGTGGTGGCCTCCTCGTGTGCTGCAGGCAGGCACATCTCCGCTCTGCCCCCTGACATCTTTCTCAATGGCCTGTTGTTACCAGTAGTTTATTCCCTGGGTCTCTTACCCACTCAAAATAGCAATCAGCTCTCAATGGTTTGGGCTTTATCGGAATTTAATTTATTGGTTTTATTTTTTCTGTGAATCCCTTCACTGAAAGAAGGGGGGTTACTTTTGTATTCCTAGCTTGCAGTATCTCAGGCTGAATGCCAGCAAGAGTATGCTGTGACTAAAAAACTTGTAACTTAACCTAGAAAATGATGTCCTGTCTTGCTCACAGGGTTGCACCATCAGTTGATTGACAGGTGTGGGAACTGTGGGACTAAATTCTGCTTTTGAGCTGTGTTCTCCTTTATGCCAGCAGTCACTTCTGGAGTAACAGGCAGTAATTGTGGGAGCAAGATTTTGCTGTGGATACAATTGAGGGAAAAAAAGTATTTTTAACCCAATTTCTAAAGAAAAAAGGTCTCATTTTCTTGCCCTGTCTTATCCCTTGTTAGCCTTCGAGGTACTTGAGACATTTTCAACCAAATCTGGAAGAGTAATGAAAGGCTCAGAAATAATTATGTGCCCGTGAGGGAGCTCAGAGGGCAGCTGGGAGAGAGGAGGGGGAGTCCAACAGGAGGGTGCAGCACTGCTCCTCATCCCCGTGGTGCTCTGTGGCCAGCAGGAAGCCAGCTCTTGACTGATGAGTGTCAGCTCTTGCCCAGTGGAATTTTTGCGGGTCATAGGAATCAATCAGCGCGCGGGTACGTTTGGGCAAGGTACCATTGGTACACCTTGCTTTTCATCCTGGAGGTTTGATGTCTGGTGGTGCTAGCAAGGCGTTGATCCAGGGCCGTAATCCTGCTTTTACCACCCTAGGCAAGTCATCTCTGCTGACGTCCCTTTGTTCAACATCGTAGTTCTTTCCTCCTGCCTTTTGTACACCCTGCAAAGAGAGTGAATTGTCTTTTAGTGTCTCAGGCAGGAGACTCTGGCCATTTGTGAGCTCTGTACGTGACACTGATATCCTAGTGCTACTGCTGCCCCATTCCTAACCAATTACTGCCAGTAAAATTACTACCAGCAGTGTCATTTTAGATACTTAACTGGGGAGTGGTGGTGTAATTTTTGTTTGCTTCCTTGCTTTTTAGGTCTTCAGCTCTAGTATGGAGAAGAGGGTAGCTCAGGGGAACAGGAGTTGAACATCAGTCCTGTTTCTATCCTAGGTATTTTACAATGTGAAAACTGATGCTTGATGACCTTACAGCATCTTTTCTGAAGCTCACTTAAGGAGTATAAGCAAAGTGCTTTAGAAGTCCCAAAAGGAAGGAGCCACAGAGGTCATAAATCTTGTATGGCCAACCAAGACAATTTGAATATATCAGGATGGCACCAATCTGAGGTGGAACTGCTGCAGATAATGGTACAAATGTACTTTATGACAAAGATGTATTGGTTTGGCTTTTAATTCATAAAGAGATATTTCTAGCAGGTTGGGAAGGAATTGGATCACGTTTCCAGTCTTGATTTCAAACACATAACGTGGAAGTGAGCTCAGTAATGTGAACTGGCATTTGGGTAGTGAATTTTGTAGTGGTTTTTTTTTTTTTGTACAAAAAGGAAATAGGCAGAAAAAATTCCTATCTATATCTCAGCTAGTACTCAGTGCTGGGGAGTGGAAAGGGAGTCTCGTAGTGCCACCTAGGGGCTCCCATCCTTGAGAGAGGACTACATACGCTCAAGTTCCTACTAGCTGGGAGCTGGCAATGCATTTTAGCTGCTGTCACCTTGCCAAGAGCAGTCCCAAAAATGGGTGATACCTGTTCATTACGCAGACCCCTATGAGGTGGGAGAGCGCCATACAATATTGTAGAGACATACTGTCAAAAGGTATAAGCGCGTATGTTCTATCCCTGGGAGATCTCGGATAAGTTACGCATCTGAAAACCATGTGGATCAGCATTTACTATTTCCTTAACCTGGCTGCAAAGAAGGAAAGAGTAATCTTAGTTCTGGCACGGAGCTGGATCAGAATTTTCTCTTCCTCCACTCAGTAGCAGGGTCTTGGTATTGAACAGCCCATTTGTCACCAGGAAGGGTGGTCCTCTCCTCATTCTGCTCTGGTTTCTATGGCCTGGTTTCACGTTTGCTTTGCCAAAAGCATGCGGAGAGTCAGAAAGTCAAAAATTATTTGTGGATGAGGTGAGTGTCTATGGCAGAACTTGATTTGGGGAAGTGCTATCATCATAATCTTAGTTCATTTGAAGCAAAAGTGCTGGGACAAAGGTATCAAACTGAATATAACTGTAGCAATTCTAGCGGCAGGGATGACTGTGTTGTGATGATTGTACTAGAAGTAAGACACAGGCATTTGGTGTCCTGGGCTATTCCTCAGGAACCACAGCAGAACCTATTTTAGGCTCTTGTTATTTTTACGTGTTAACGGTTTTCCCTCCTCTAATTCAGTGAGCAAGAAGTAGGGCATTCTTCAGAGAGGCATATTTGGGGTATTTGTGATAACCAGTGTGATGCCTCTGAATAGGGATAGCCAGCAGGTTCCTGATGGCTGCTAGGCATGTTCCCAGGACCATGTTTGTTCTCAGGAGCCTCTGTACTCCCAGCTCCTACGTTGTGATCAAAGCATTCCCGAGCACAGCCATGCTGGACATGGCAAAAGAGTTCAGATAACATGATATAATGAGGGTCACACTCTTTCCAACATGCTTTTTATTGGCACCTGGTTAAGGCAGAGATTTCCTTCCATTACCGGAAATTTAAGGTTAGATTTGGTGAGATTGCACACACTTGATTTATCTTCTTTAAAAGGAAACGGAGAAGAAGCCTGTGATATTTTTCTATATGTATAATTAAATTCTGTGAGAGGACATATTTAATCTTGAACTTAATATGGGATAGACTGTAGCTGAATGAGAAAGAAAAAGGATGCATTTTCTGAAGTGACTCGCGGTGTGCTGAGCACTGGTGAGGAATTTATCAAACAGAACAGCGCAACAATGACACCTTCTGTAAAATACTAGAAATGTCATGTCCTATTGTTTCGGCTCCTGCCCTTGGAAATTTCTAACCTATATGCTGGCAGAGAGCTGCTCATGCAGCTTCTGAAGCAGGTGCCTCTGCAGAGAAGTGGCTTCCCTACCAGGCTGTGCAAATGCATCCCAGGCTGACAGGTCACAAGCTGCAGCTTGACAGTAATGGGAATTCTTCTGCAAAAAGACTAGAAATGTGAAAACCTGTTTTGGCATTCCTATTATGCTCTTTTATTTTTTTTCTATCCAAAAACATGCTTAACCCAAACAAGTGGGAAAGTGAGGTCCCTACCCAAATGGCTTCAAGTTCACAGCAGCATGCGTGAAGGTCCAAGCCCTGCATTAGGGACGCTTTTAGGCTACCTCTTAAAAATGTTCCACTGCATCGTATTTCCTAAATTAATTTGTTAAAAGGAGAGAGCACAAGAGGGAGCCAGACTCTGCATCCTGGTGAGGTTCTTGGCTGTGTGTTGGGAGGGGACAAGGGGAGTCTGGGGCTTGATCCCTGTGCTCTGAGCTCTTTCTGTATTTGTTCAGTGACTCCAGCTGGAGGTGCACAAAGTCTTGTGGACACCAGGTCGAGCTTCCAGGACTCCCCAGCCCCTGGTGGTGCCCAGGGACTTGGACGGTAAAGTCAAAGCTCATGTCTTTCCCTCTGACATCAAGGGAAGCTGCAGAGGAGTGTCTCGCTTGGGCCAGGCAAGCTGCAAGGAGGTGGCAGATATGACTTTGATCTCCTTCCTGCTGAGGAGGAAACATAACTCAAATCTCCTATTTCGTCCCTCTGGCCACTATATTCTCATGGTGGAGGTGCAAGGTGGAGAGCACTGGCACTGCTGGATCAGGTTTATTCATTTCAAAATAGCAGTACAGGTGCTGAGGGGGATTTAGGGTGGCAGTGGCACTTGCTCTTTAGCAGGGTGCCTGATGAAGTGTGGGCACAGGAGGCTCGTGTCTGAGTCCTCTGCCTCCTGCTCTGCGTGTGGTCAGCATCAGCATTACTCTAGAGCTGCCCTTCCCAGTGCCTGGTGCTCCCAACAACCTGCATAGGCGGCCAGGGTGACAGCCAGCACTGATTTTTTTGGAGGCGAGCCCTACCTTGTAAGCATCTGGGATTTTCTACTGGCACTAGTTTTAGCTGACATGCCTCAAATCACTCTTGCAGGGTATGGCAGAGTTGGGAGTTGAACTTCTGCACCCTGAGCCTCAGACAAACATCTTTACTGCAGGTCAACCCCTGCTGTGCTGTATCCTGAAATAATCCTCTGCGGCTTTCTGGGAAGGCATCATGCAAGTCCTTATCTGCCACTTAGCCACTTTTCTGGGTTACTGAAAAAAGCATAAAGAGGTCTGTGTAAGAGTGGAAAAGACCCAGATTCCTTCACATTTGGTGCGGTAGTTCATCATCAGTTATCAGATATCATGAGGTTAAATCAATGTTTTAATACTTTAACAGCTACCTACAGGATGTTACAGGGTTAATACACCCTAGGGTACAATAGGAGGTTTGTATACTGGGAATGCAGGGTGTATAATTCTGTGTGCACAGCCCTTACCACATGGCTCTTCCAGCACACAGGCAGGGGCAGCTCTGCTCTGTTCACACCATTTCTTCCACCTGAAACTTGTCAGAAGCTTTAGACCAGACTCTCTAAAACTCCTTGCAAGGCACTCAGCACTTCCTTATTTTTGAGAGAGCAAAACTAAGAACTCAAACTCCACTCCACACCATATATCCTCAGGGCTTTTTTTCAGGGTAACTTGACTGACTACAGCAGTGCTAGTTCAGACTTTTTTTTCTGCTTGCTTTCCAGACAATCCTTCTGCAACTGGCAGACTTGCATAATTAAAATGTAGATTATTTAATGATTTTATTCATATGTATTAGAATTCTTAAAGACTCTGCACCATCGTGCACCACCTAAACCAGTGTCACTTCACGCATCAGGCAGCATTAATTGGATTTTACCTCCATCTCCGTGATCTACCCTCCCTTGAGTGTACCAGGTACAATGAGGATTAAACAGAAAGAAAACTGAGAAGAAAGCATTATTTGAATGGTATGTCATGTCTGACATATCAGATGCAATGTTGGGGGAAAGTTACTGCAGTGGCTGCTATCTGAAATTTAATATGGTGTTAGCTTTAAGTACCAATTCACATAAATTCGTGTGGGTGAGGTAAGTTGCTGGCCAAGTCTCTGCTGACATCAGTGACACATTTGTATTTCAGTGCTTTTGAATTTTACCCTTTCATTGCAGAAAGTTAGTTTTTGAAACTCAGCCTCTTCCCACCCCCTGGCTACACAGCCCACGCACCGGCCCATTGCCTCCGAGGTTCCCACCGCCAGTGGTGGGTACCAGACCAGTCCTGAGGGCAGGCAAAGTCCTGGGCAGCAGGTCCCACACCTCCTTGTCCTCAGGCAGCAGCCTGAAGGCTTTTCCGGTGCCTTCTGTTAATTTTGTTTGGAAGGGATCGTGGCCTTGTTAAGAAACATTGGCCACATTGCAGTCAAGAATAAAATCCCCTTTTGGGGCTGAGCGACATCTATCATATTCTGAAATTTCCCTGAGAAACACGCCTAGGTGCAGATCTCCTCCCTCTCCTAATCTGGCACGCACAGGCGTTTGCACATCTCTTATCTCAATAAAGAAAGGGCGAGGTATTCACAGGAGCCCAGCCGGGTCAGACGCTGGGGCTTTTTGTTGGTTCTCCGTGGGGTGCCTCATCGCTCAGCAGGGTGGTTTTCTCAGCTGAGACCTACTCAGCCACACAATCCATAGTGTGCAGTGTCACCAAAAAAAGAGCATTAATTAAAGGGTGTCGGGAGAGGAAAAAAAAAAAAGAGAGTGTATTTTTTTAGGGGAGGGGGAAAGCAAGAAGAATACATTTTTTTTTAAGGAGGAGGAAATAAAAAGTTGTTTTGCTGCCATCTCTAATTTTTGGAGGGAATACTCCTTTTAGAATTACATGTTAAACCTTTTGGCCATCTCCACGCAATCTGGCAGGGCAATGTTTGCAGACGACGCTGACAATCGAACTGCTGCTTCTAGTTTATTTTCCATACTTGAAACAGCACAAAACCTGTCACATGCTTTCAGATCTGACCTGCGCCTCTCTACGAATGTCACACACCAGCAGTAGGAAGACGCAGCGGTATTTAGGTAAAATTATGGCTGTTTGCAGTAGAGATGGCTGATTTTTGTTAATTAGATGCTATGATACGAAAACCTGAATGTCATATATACGCACATATATATGTGCGACATATGCATAGGTATACATCTCTAAGGGAAAAAGGAATCAAATTAAACAAGTGCTTGTGTTTGGTTTTTTTTTTAAAGTGCCAGAAACTGGTTTGTTACACAGCACAGCAAGTTTGCTAAAGACCAGTATCAATTCTACAAATTAGATTATCTACCAGTAAACCAGAAAGTCAGAAGTCCTGGGATTAACTACCCCTTTGAACAGTGACAAATGCAGAGAGTGCTCTCTGCACCAAATCTCTCAGTGGGGCACATCGCATCCGCCCCAGCCATTAAGGGCAGCCCTCCGGATGCCCTTCCCCTGCCTTTGGGGAAGGAGAGCCACAGGGGAAGAGTTGTTTGTTTTCCTCTTACTGGTTTTTCTTTTCCTTCCCCATCTGTGTGGTGGTGCTTCTCGCGCCTCCCTGAAACAGCAGGTTTTCACAAAGAGATTTCAGAATATTCTGGGGGAGCACATCAGGACCACAACCGCTTTCTGCAGTTTTTTTCAAAATGCTTCAGATGATTTTCTTGTTCCAGCCTCTGAGAGTTTCACTTTACCAAAATACCTACAGTACTGACTATTTGGGTTAAAGCTAGGCGGCAGTGCTACCTTTTACCTGCAGTTTCTGCATGAGGATGTAGTTCCCCTAATAACTGTGGCTGCAAATTTCAATGCTGTCAACAAGGCTGAAGTCAGGTTTGTGTTAGCAAAATACAATTATTTTGGGTAAAATCCACTTCTTTCCATTTCCCCCCAACCCACTACTATAAAACCACTGAGATGCTGAATATTAATTTCTTTGTTAAACACATTGTTCTGTGAACAGTGAAATTAATGAAACCTACTTTTCAGTTATATGAATCGGCAATTTCTATGTGAATTTCTATACTTGCAACCCCTTCATGTCCACTACAACAGAGCCTGCTTCTTCCCCCCCATACCCCATTTTATTCTCAACCTCTCTCCCCTCTGCCCTTGGCACTGATACCCCCCCGCCAGCCTCCCCCCAAGGCTCATCACCCTCAGCTCTTTGCCGATGGCCATCAGACTACATCCATCACGACTTATCCCTAGATGGGCACATGCTGGCCAGGCTGGACCCTGGCTGGGGCAAACCTGATGGACAATGGGGTGGACTTCACTCAACAGTGTTTCAAGGGCAAGAGGGAAGATGCAAACTTGGGTGTCTCCCTTCTCTCCAGCTGCAACTTTTCAGAAAATGTATGAGAAATGTATATGTCAAGTTCAATTGCACTGAAGAATTAAGGAGTTAAAATGGGGGGATTGAGTGGTAAATCGATTATATGATTACACCAGTCTCCTTTCTTTAGACATCTAGGCTGAAATGGGTTGGGAAGTCCAAGGCCTGAGGATACATGAGTGTGTGAAAAGGATTTGGAGAACTGCTGGTGGTGTGCTGACTGAAGAAGATAGATGAGTAAGTTGGGGGCTTGATAATGTGGGACACCAGTAACGTAAGGAAAGCTTAAGAGAAATAGGAGTCCTGAAGAAGTAGTGGCATAAGGGTTGGGAGAGGAACTCAGTCTTCCTCCAGACAGCCATCAGGAAGCTTACATTTTTTGTACATGCATTTGAAGTTGCCTTTAAGACTGAAATGACCCTACACGCACGTTAAGTCTCAGTACTTTCCCAATAGAAGTCAAAGTCAGGAGGCAGCTTCCAGGAGGGAAAATAAATACAAATGTACTTAACAATTAATTTTTATTAATTTCTAAAAGTGTGTTTTGATCATTTCAAAATTCATGTAGCGCTTCACAAGGAAACTGTGAAATGATGAATCTCCACATAACCCTCATGGAAGTGCATTTGTGGACACATTCCCTTTTTTCTCCTGAAATGTCAGCCCTGGTGAAAGTGTATCTGACTGAGCTTTTTGTTAGTGGTTTAGAAATGTGACGGCGAGGAAGAAATGTGAGCTGTTACATTGGACAGTGCCAGGGTCTTCCTGGGATTTCAGTTTGTGCTAAAATATTTCTGCTTTTTGTTTCTGTTTTCTCCCCTGTGAGGTTCCTGGGCTCCAGGGGCTCCTTGGCCAGGACTTTGGGCTGTGACGGCTGGCTGAGCTGTATTCACACAAACAGCTGGCCCTTCTGAGCTCTGGTATATAAAAGCAGCTTTTTAGTGTCTATTTGGTGAAATAGTCCCAAATTAGAGTGTGAGCAGAGCAGAGTGCATGGTGCTTTCATGGTGGGAAAGGCAAGTGAAGTTGGGCTGTGTTGGCTAGTTACAGACACACATTCAGGTGCCGCTAGCCTCGAAACCCATTTCCTTTGTAGGGACCCAAGTTGTGTCCTACACAGCCTGTGATCAAAGTGGGCAATGGGTTGGGAATAACTGAGGTTTCCATCTCCATTTCCACTGAGAATCTGGGGACATTTTTTGTAAAATCCTTCCTAGAATTGCTAATAAATCCTGTTTATAATGATCTTGGGCAAGGCATCATTTCATTCAAGCACTTTTTGGGCTGGCTGGAAGAGGCACGTGCCAAATTTCCTGATGAATTCACCATAAAAGGAGGATGTCTTCTGTGTTGGCCAGGCTAACTTTCATCCTTGAACCTCCCTGTGTAGATAAACAGCATACATTAAGAGAGGCAAATCAAAAAACCTGTGATTTCCCCTCTTAGCTGTTTACAGGATTAGTGCATTAATAACTCTATGACAAACTGTACCATAGCAGCTCTGCATTCAAATCCTCCTAAAAACCTCTGTGGGGACTGAAAGGCTTCATAACAGTTAGGAACAAGTGACTTGAAATTCCCAGTCCCAGGTGTACAGTCTGTTTTGTTCCTTTTTCAACCTTCTTGCCTATAACCTCAGTTTTGCACAGTGCACTCCAGGGATGCTCGGACAAAACTGGCCATAAGTAAAGATAGCTATATATTTCATTAAAGTAGGTGGAGGGCTGAAGACGTGAAGCTAAATGGACAGGAGCTGTGGGACTGGAAAGGCTGAAAGCTTTTCTACTAAAATGGCAACATACTTGCACAACTTAATGTTTGTAGGGCTTTCCCAGAAAAATATTTCTTTAAACCCTAAAACCCCCAAATGTTGCATATTATATGTGTTTGTTAGTAATAAAAAAAAACAAGAAAGTGTGTCAGACCTCTTTATGCACTTAATTATGTAGCTGATGCCGGTTTCCTTAATTTCCAAATCTAATCTGCATAGATACAAAGATCACGGAACAATCTGGAGACTTGTTCTTTAACCAAGGGAAAAAAAACAACAAAGGGAGTAATTAAACCACAAAAAGTATATACAAATAAGATAGTATCTGACAGAAAGCCATGGGGGGCATCTTCCTTTGTAATTCTTTTTTTAATGGCAGTATTTAAAAGAAAAAGAGAGAAAGAAACAGAAGTCACTAGGAATTGATTTTTAGTTTGCAATAGCTAGGAAGGTTTTTTACATTATTTTAACCTTGTGTTGTCCTATTTTACCATTCTCTTTTCTTTAGCTCTACTCTATAAAAGATTAAAACGATTCTTCAGAGCTGCAAGATATGGAAAAGGTACATCATTAATGTGTCCTGCAGCTTCCTGGCATACTCTGTAAAAACCGTACTAGGTATCAATAAATACCTGGATAAACATGTACTCAGATAAGCACTAAATTATATTGAATCACATGTGGCCCCCTATGAAATCCCTTATTTGTTGCAACCGAGATATTCACGCCTTTATTTTCTCTGAAGAAAAAGGACCTGAGTGAGACATCCTGTGCCAGAAGCTTCTGGGTTATGGCATGAAGAGGCAATGCAGTAGAAACAGGAAATCTCTTTTTTCATCCCTGTTGCAATGACTTAATGAACAGCAACCCTGGGAAAAAAACCTGTTGCAGAAATATTTGATTCCTGAAAGGCATCTTTGCGAACTGTAGCAGTAGCTAGATACCATGTGGAAATTGTAGTACTAGAGGGACATTAATAAACAGGACCAAATCATTATGTCTTTAGCTCATGTGGAGACTACTGAGGTTATAATAATGCAGTAAGCCACTATATGATACAAAGAAGTCCTTTCCTACTCTTAGGCATGCAATAATTTATGCCACTGAAGGCATGGTGTTTTAAATTTCTGTAGAACAATAGTAGCAAGATATCTCACCATGGTAAAATTAATGGATTAAAAGGTCATTGGCTGGATTTTGTGTTGATTTTATCTGACATCTGGAACAGTACATGGCGTATTGGTTGCCTGAACAGCCCTTTGTAAGGTTTTGCAGAAATTAGTCAAATTGATGTAAAATTTGTTAGTGGTCCACAATCTTCATTACATCATTCCAATTGTTAGTTATCCCAACTTCAAAATCCATATTCTAAATGTGTTGAGCTTCCAGTTTTTAGATCTTATTACTGTCTTTGATTGCTGGTTTATTACCACCGTTCTATAGGGCATTGAACACATTCATGAGAGACAAATCCATGGAAATGCATAGAAACAACGTGAGGCTCAGAAAAGTCTCTGAACTGAAAATGTTTGGGGGGTAGGAGACTTTAGAGAGAAGTATTATAAATTTGCTCTGTCCTCATACCCTCTTTTCCAAGCATCCACGTCTAGTGCTGTTGGAGAGATGATATTTAGCTGAACTGATGTTTGCTTTGATCCATTCTGGCTGTTCTTTTACTTCTCCTGTATGTATTTACAAGTTTTGTTAAGTAACACATGAGATTTTTGTCTGTTTTGCTCTTTGAATATGTAGATGGTTCTCTCTGGCAGATTT
Organism: Stercorarius parasiticus; assembly: GCA_013396915.1. NCBI lineage: Eukaryota > Metazoa > Chordata > Aves > Charadriiformes > Stercorariidae > Stercorarius > Stercorarius parasiticus. Next base: position 66,570 of record VWZL01001588.1, read on the forward strand.
GACTGTAGGGCTCTTGTTTGACCATTATGGATGCATCAATGCTGGTCTTGAATTGTAAAAGAACTGTAGGTAGTGTTTCAGTAAGAAAACCGGAATATAATGTTCTACAGCTATGTGACAGCCTTTTCTTGGTACACACACGGATCACATTTGCCTTTGCCAATGGCAGTATGCTGAGAAGACGTGTATGTTTTCACTGACCACCAGGACTCTAAGCTTTTACCCTAAGTTAGTGTTTTGCCAGAGCAGTAAAGACATGCTGCATACTTTGTTTCCAGATTTATAAATACAAATGCATATTCCTTGCTTGTGCCTGTTTCGCAAACCATTCAGTCTGCTCCATGAGCACAACTTTGTACTATCTTTGTCAAAGAAGGATGTTGTGGAAGGTGGTCATCCACTACAATATGCCTAAAGTACCACCTGCTCCCGCTTTGTTATTTTATCTGTGAGATGATCGATCCATAAGTATTCATGATCCTCCGCCTCTGAATTGTCAATGGCTCCGAAACCCATAAAGCTACTTTGACACAGAAGGTCAAAAGAGGGTCCCCTTTGACTGATCCTTGTTAAGAATTGGTTTTCACATTCTAATTATGCAAGTATTTCCACAAGGTTTGAGAAATACCTCTGGGGTGACCTTTATGCTGGGAGATTGATAAATCCAGTTCTTTCTTATCTAGGCTCCTAACATTGGTACATGAGCAACTGAAGAAATTATTCTTGTCTCCTCATTATATGTGATTGTAACTTCTCTAAATCTTGATTTGGGTTAAGTGAATGCATCTATGTTCTGCCTTTTACCACGTCTTCGGGTTTTCTTCGTTTATTTACCTTAAAAGAAAATCAGATTAGCTTGAGATCTTTTTATTCTTGTGGGCTTTTCAGCTCCGAAAAATAGTTTTGAGTAAAGGACTGCAAGAACATCTTCTTTCGGGACAGAGGGCCCTTCGTGCCCATGCTGAAGTGAATATAATAAGTTGAGAAGTCTTTTTTGTTACCTCTCAATGAGGTATGAACAACATGTATCTCTGAGCTAGCACATAACCACGACAAAAGTCAAACAGTTAACTACTCAGGCTCAGGGCCTTTATTTTTATATTAGCAAAATGTTAATGATTGCAGATGAAATTATTTTTGTACCTTTGACTTCACTGGGGGTAAGCAGCTAATTTTTATACTATTTTTAAATGCAAGTATTAAATACTTTAAATATTATATATTTTAATGCTAGTATTGCTGAGAAAAATATTAAAATCAGTGAAAGACGTTTTGGGCACAGAGAAAAGAAAGATTTAACTTCTGCTTTTGCATATGTATATCTTCCCACTATAGCTATCAGAGATAATTTTGCTTAGGACTGCATAAAATATGCGTCTTTGGGGAACTTTAGTTAAAGAGCTGTGTATTCTGTCTTGATAAGCATTGTGTATGTTATGTATGTTTTGGGCTTGGTAATCCAGTAGTCATTTCTGTGATCCATACAAACAAAATACCCAAACCAATAAGGTAACTAAACCTTTAATTACTGTAATGTATGTACCGAGCATTTCTCCTCCTCCCTACTTCCCTTCGCCCAAACCATCCTTAGTTCCCCTGGGCATCGTCTGCTAGCTAAAGCGTCGAATCCGTCACAGCACACTTAAACGGCTGCAGGAAATTTGTTTTACAAGGCTGGTTTTAACTGAACTACCTGCTGTGCACCACATTGCTACTGTTTGTGAAATGAATGATGGGAAAAGCAAGTCTGTGATTTCATTTGTTCAGACCGATTAGTCACACGTTGCATATGGTATCATTTGCTTGTCACTTAATGACTGACCAGCCTGCCTGAATCATTAGTGCGGCAGTGCAATGAAAGGAAGACATAAACATAATGATGAGCTCAAGGAAGTGGAGTGCTGTTTTACCTAAAAGAAATGGTGCGCAGAAATCCAGCACAGCTGCAGGTGCTCCGACGACAATGTGGGAAGCAGTTAGCTTCCAATTTAGCAGAAAATTAAGAGCGAAAAAACTGTTATTTGTGAGAGAAGATACTCATGGCAAGCAATCATCCATGCTCTATATCCACAAGATGAGCATTCAGCTGTCTTTGTCGTGACTTAAAACAATTGGTATCTTGGGCTGCATTCAACACCAGATTGGTGCTTATTATCTGCAGTTTATTCTTTCTTGGGATATTTTGTAAACCCCCCCTTTATTTTATGGTTAATTTGCTTGCTTGAATGTAAAGCCATTTAAGCTGAAAAATCTGGATTGTGGTTCATCATTGTGCCAGTGCTCTGAGCTGTGTGATGCAACATAATTGGCAATTTTCAAATTCATAATCCATTTTGTTTCATGCATCCACACACACACACCCTGCCACCCCATCTCTTCAAACTGGTAAAAAAGCAAGATTAGAGCATGCGGATTCCTTCAGTGAAATAACAGGAATCAACAAGACGCATGTTTTTATCAGGATAAATACTGAAATCCCACAAGACAAGAGAACATAATTCCCAAAGAAGAGCTAATTTTCCCTTCCAAAAACTTGGAAGAATTTATGGATCTGAAGTATCCTCATTCTTAGCCAGGCAAGGCTTCTGCCAGTTTCAGCAGAGCTTCACATTGCACACAAACAGTGGAAAATCTGAAGTTTTTAATTATGTCATTTTTAGTGATTTTGGTAGCAGGCAACTGAGAAAAAACATGTTGGGGGGAGGGACTGGAACTTTGCATTGAAAACAAAAATGCAATAATTTCTTAAATGCATGGCTGTTTATGCATTTATGCCGATGCACATTGCTACTTGTCTAGCAGAACTTGAAATTCACTTTTTTTACCTCATGATAAAATGCAAAACAGGGAAAATTCAGGCCCAGAGTCCTTCTGTAAAAGCATTTGGGTTTTCCTCTCCCATTTCGTGTCTGGCCTTTGTTGCTGGAGAATCTTTCACTTCTCTGCGCTTGCTTAGAGGACTTGGAGGCCAAGGGAGTTTCTATGTCTCACCATCTTATTGTAACATACAGTGCTGGCAAAGTTGGGTGGTTTTTTTTTTAAAGTTTTATTACTTCAAGAGTAACTTAGATTTCTACAACAAACTCTGTCCTGCCTGAGCTTGTGATTTTACTACTTCCTTGTGCTCCCTTTCTGTTCTCACCAGCTGGCCACAGCCAAGGCTCAGCTCCACTCTATTTCCCCCGGCTAGCGGCCAGCCGCCTTGCCTGCCAACTCTGCCTGCGATCTGCTGGTTCCTCTCCACCCGTCTCCAACACTCCTGTCAGCTTGTGGCCTCTACTTCATTAAACATATCCTCTGGTTTATCAGCAGTGAAGGATTCTTTACGACTCTGGAACAGAATTGATCTTAGTCCACCAACCTTTTGCCCCCACTCAGTGCAGTAGATGCCAGATGTCCAGGACTTGCCAAGTTGCACCTACCTGGGAGGAGATCATGCTGAACTGTTTCCCTACTAGATCTCTGTTTGTTCATCCCAGTATGCAAACATTTATATCTGAGGAGGTTAATTTCACCTAAAATTGATAATGGTATTACAGAGTTTGAGTAAAAATTATTCATTGGGTATCATAGATCCATAACTGCCCTTGTTTTAAAACTTACAGGATTTCTCTGTTCTGCTCAATTAAAATTCATTAGGCCTATGTATTCTGAATTTCTCTGTTTTCTGGCAACCCGCCAATCTGTTCTTCAACATGAAGGTGCTGCAACTTTTAGACAAGTGATCGCATGTGAAATTTGCCAACAGTGACTAGTTCACGTCTTTCAACAGCTACATACTCAGAAGGCTAATGGAAAGTTAGCAATTACTAGCAAAGGAGCTGAGAACACGACAGAAGCCATCATTTTGCTGTCCTGCAAACTACAGATGTGCTTGTAGCTTGGGCACCATTTGGCCACCTACTTGGTTCACCATAGACAGGGCAATAGAAGGTGTAGAGAAGGACAGCAGAAATCCCAGTCTTCCATCTGGGAAAAAAGACACCAGGGTGGAAAACGAGAGACCCATATGATCATAAACAGTGCAGATTACTCTGATTTTCTCACCGTACAGGAGCAATGTCAGACAGGACTTTTAAAACAAATAAAAGGCAGTACGTGTGCACCTGCCACATGGAACTATTCTCCAGTAGTTGCTGTGGAAGTCAAAGCATCAAAATTAATTATAAAGGAGAGTTTTTTGTTCTTGTATGTTGATTCTTATTTGGAGGACATGAGGGACGTGTGTAATCATGGCCTTCCTAGCGAATTTCAACTTCTTGTTTTAGAAGTTTCATGTAACCTTCCACATATGCTTGCGACCGGTTGTGTCTCTAACTGGCAGTGGAGCAGCATCTCACCAGCATGGCGCTGAGACAGGAAAAGAAATGCAGCATTGCATTCAGAAACAGCTCTACAAACTGTTAAGTTATCCAAATTTATTGAAAAAATTACAACAATGTTGAAAGTCTGTCTTAGAGATAGGCATTCATATGTACCGCAAGGTGAATTCTATAAAATCTGGCTAACCGAACGGTTGTTTAACCCAAATGTTACAATTGTAAAAGTTGTAAAATGTTTAATAGAAGCTGGCTCTTGTTGAGTTTGCGAGTTTCATGTATTCAGATGGTGAGGTGCAGTCTCTGCATCCTAATTGACGGCAACAAACTCACACTGACAGCTGTCTGTGTATAATGACTCATATTTAAGAAATGTTTTTACAGTTGATTTATTTACTCATTGAATTGAGAATATCTCTGGTGGCAGAGTTCCTTTTAAAAAAACCAGTTTATTTAAAAAAGCAGTGGACTAAGCAAAAGAAACATTTGCAGGATTTACAGAGCATCTTCATGAGAGACCCTTCTTCTCTCCAACCCTTTTTATGGGCACCAAAATTCAGGTAGGAAGCAACCAAAGCTATCTGCAAACTACCCCACAAAATTTATACGGAGTCAAAAAGAGAAAAAAGTTCAAGGAAAAATATGTTTATGTTCTTGTTTCAAACTTTATTCAGAAATTAATTTAAATTTAATTCAAAATAAGTCAGTGCACTGTCCCCATCTTTCAAGTCTAATGGTACAAAACACTCAACAGATCTCAAATTATTTCTGGTTTGTCCTTAGTTCAGTTGGAACTGTCCGCTATTCAAAGGAGGATTTTTTTTTTTCTAAATATTTCTATATTAGTCTCTGGTTCAGCCTTCAAATTCCGTATCTATATCATCATTAAAATTGTTTATGACCAATGTGTGAGGAACTTGATTCTCTCCAGTGCTCAAGCCCTGGCTTTCTGGGAATACTGGACTCAAAATCAAACACCTGGCATGCCGTACAGTTGTACATGGACGCATAAAACAGCCAGAACTCAGGACCTAATGATGAACATCTATGGACCAAATTTTGTTCATATGACAGTCAGGCAAATAGCCACCGCTGTTTTGTTTCATATAGGCCAAGCAAACTTGCAAATTAATCTCTTCCCCTGATCCCTGCCTCCATCCTCATGAGCATGGCACTAGGGCAGCCAGCAAAAGAGAGTGGCCACGTATAGGACGGTTTTACAACTGCTGTTCTAGAAAATAATGTGGTCACCATTTTTGTCCAAGGGCTTGCAATTTTAATTACCTTTAATTCTTCTGCTTTTAAAAGAAAGTCATTAAGACTTGTCAATAATTTAACATTCACAGAGAGCGTCAAGGGGAATTGTTGGTGTTAGAAATATCACTTACTGGTTAGATAGGCTGGCTGCAATGTAAGCTGTAAAATTTGGACATATATTTCTGGAGCTTGATTACAGGGATTAGCCTCTGGAATCGAGGCATACTAATGTAGGCACAGACACACTGGAACTAACTGCTAAGTTTTCAGCTTCAGTTTCTAAGGAATCACAAAGAAGAGAAAAACGGTATGAATATGAAAATTGAACTGATAAAAATGAGTTAATTAGGTTTTGAAGTTCGTGAAAATAGGACAAAAAAAGGGGCTCTGCAAAAAAGAAAATGGGTGAAGAAATGGAAGGCAAGAGATGCGTAAAGGAAAAAGTGCACTTACCTCTAACAGATTAAATAGTGGAACATTGTAATTTCTCTTAAATTCAATTGCTGTGACTAAAACAATCAGAAGCCACGCTCTATTTGTCAAAAGGAAAATTATGTTAGCATTCAGCACAAATTGGGCTATCTGGTGGAATAGAAAGTTTTATTTTAATATGTTTTTTAATTTTTTTTTTACTTTCCTAACCGAGGAGCTTTTCCCCTACCAGCAAGTAGTAGCAAAATAGCTTCAGATCAACTTTCAGTATATTATATATCACTCCATAACCCATGCTCCTCTCACATTTAGACAAAGAAATAAATAAAACCAGTGTGTATACCCAGATCCTTGTTTTTCTTTTATTTACTTGAATTCAGAAAAAAGTCATGTGGAGATTAACACTGTGAGCCAGCATGGGGACCAAACGAAAACTGGAAAAAACAATTATACTGCTGCTGCTGGTACTCCTGTACAGGGCTCAAATTGCATGGTTGTCAGTGCTTCCTGCCACATTTTGGTTATTATAAGCCACTTTTGTCTTCAGCTAAAAGCATTAGTATATTTTGCATACACTCCGTATTCTGTACCCTTGTAATTGAAATCTTTAGGAAAAAAAATGAGGTATTTGAACAAACCTCTTAAGCATTGAAAGTACTATACAATAGGAAGTCTCATTACACACATGTATTTCTATATCCAGTCTAATTCTTAGCTACATGGATACATCCTACTGGGTAGCTCAGGGAAGTCTGGGTCCACCAGATGCTGGGTAAGATGCCAGCATCGCTGAAGCTATTAGCTCCAGAACAGCAACGTCTTTAATAATCATGCAGTCTGGTCAGTAGGCGGTCCACTAGAGAATCTTTGTGGCACAAACTGGTTATGACCAAGATATTGGGAGGCAACTGAACCACCCTGCTCATGGAGCCGAGATGTCCATACAGTACCATCTGGAGGAACTAGGCAGTTAACACAGCTGTAGTGATCATTAATTGCATCTCTTTTTAGTTCGGAAATCTAAATGAACCCTAAGAAAAAGTTAGGAGACGAAGAAGGACTGTCTAGCAGAGTGCGGTTCTCCATCCACATGACTGGAACCAGAACAAGAAGAAATGCCAGATTTGTCTGGGACACTGGAATACTCTGTTAGATATCTGAAGAGAGTTCAGCATGTCTGACAAAAGACCCCTTATTGACATTCCCCCTTTGCCTAAGTCAGTATAAATGTTGAAGCCACTCACTCATTTCCCAGGTTGCCTGTACCCGTGGGTTACGGCTACAGAGCCACCTGAGTGGGACTGTCGCACTCACTCCCTCCTGAGCTGTTGTGCTTTGCACAGACCATTCACCAAAGAACAGAGGTGTGTGGTGCTCTGCCCCAGTGTCCTTTCCTGGGCATCGCTGTGATATCCAGTGATGGAACAACTGTGGCTCACTGCCTACACTCCAGCAGGTAGGTGACAAGAAAGACCGACTATACCCCTGTAGCAGGTCACACTAACACATGCCATAATGTTCCTGGTAATAATAGGAAACAACAACAACCCCCAGGAAAAAAAACCCAAACCACAAAACCAGGATACCCCTGCTCCTTCAAAGTATGCAGCCTTAGGCCACAGGTGATGGACCTGGAAGCCAAATCAGTTGTCATTGCTTTCCTCATATAAATTAAACTATAAATGTATTTTTACAAAGTGATACAAAATGTAGTGAAGTTTGCACACTTCCAGAACTCTTTACAGCATAGTGGTTAAGGCACGAGGATGAGAGAGGTGGGGGAAAATCCCAGAGAGATGAGAAGGGGTTTAAACTCGAGTTTCCTTTATTCTGGATTTAGTCCACCAGTGACTGAGCTCCTGAGAAAACAGGAGATGTTGTTTCCTCCTCTTTTGTGAATCCAGCCCTTCCTTTCTTTCAGCAGCACCCAAGGTGTTTCATTAAGAGCTGAAAGGAATGCTTGCAGCCAGGTGAAGTTTTGATTTGTTTGTTTCAGTGAGAGGAAAATAAGAAAGTTTGATCCAAGCAGAAATAAACTATTTGCACCCTTCCAATCCTGCATTTATTCAGCTGAATTAGTTTACCTTTCTTCTCTCTTCAGTGTCTCCAGGAGTGAGCCTGTGATTCCACCGTGGTAAAAACTAGATTGGTGTAGTGGCAGAAAAGAAAGTTCAATCAGTGCAGGAGCCCTTTCTATGCTGCAGAGCAATAGCATCCATGGCCTCCTCTGCAGCCACCTTCTCTCCATTTTCACAGGCGGAGTTTCAGCGAAGGAATTGAGAGGAAAAAAAGTTGTCCCTGCTGCGGCAATGAAAAGTCAAACAAGGCTCTGGGAAAGAATAGTAGTTCCAAGACGGGGATTTTCCCACAGAGTAAATTGTTTGTAGGAATCCCATGGTTTCATTGTTAACGGTCCCCGAGGAAGCACCCTTCCTGGTGGATTGCTGCTGTGAGTCAGCCTATCAGGAAAACGAGCCTTGCAAGGAGCTAAAAGCAGTCATTAAACTCCTTAACTCTCGTTCATTAGTCAGAGCTGTGTTGATTTAACAAGACCTTCTTCTGTAGCTGTCTGAATTCTCGCCTTTAATAATCTGTTGAAAGAAAAATCTCCCTCCCTGCTCCCTCCTTAAGGTGGTTTTAAAGTCACCAAATATCAGACAAAAAGTCTTTATGTTGCTGTAATGTAGCTGCCTTGTGCAGTGTCAATATTGATTTTGATACCAGAGTGTCTTCATCTCCTGCTCGGGCCCTGCAGGAGTCAACAAGAGTTTAATTCTACCTGCACTTGTGGGAGCATAGCTTTTACACCAGTGAAGCTACTCCAGATTTAAAGTAGGGTCTTTTAGAGAAGACCATAATGATAGCTCTTTTATTCCCTGCTGCAGATCCTAAGGGATGAGCTGCAGGATTTGTGGAGGGCAAGGTGTCCCAGTCAGTACGGCTGGGGGTCGGGGAACGTTAGTTCTCACAGCTCTGCCACCAGCCTTCCAGGGTCTGTTAGTGCGCTCTCATGTGGCACCGCCTGTGGAAATAACAACCTCTTCTCTGAGGAGTTTTGAGGTCTAGATGGAAAAAGCATATCATGTAGGTGTTGTTAAAAGTACATGAAGTTAGGTGGATAACGTGAATTTTGTTTGTGAGAACTTCAGCATAAATGCTGGTTTTCTATCAGTTTTTAACCTTCATGTCAGATGCCAAAGTGGAAGAAGAAAAGCAAATTAACTAATCTATTACATGAACTAAATTCATTTTACCTGTGTATTTAGTTATAGTTACATATCTATCACATATTTTCACGTATGTTATTTTATCTATCTATCCATCCATCCATCTATCTATCATGTAGTTATATATCTGTCATGTAGTTATATATCTATCATTACACTAGCTCAGTGGTGGAGGTCTGCAGTAGCAACAACAATGTTTCAGGCTGCTGTCAACTGACATGCTGCATGGCTGTCTATGGAAAATCGTATCTGATAGCAATTACATAAAAGAAACAGTGTGTTTTGTGCAAAGTCCTTACCTAGAGACTTTGAGTACAAAAATAACATTAGATAATGTGTCAAATATATGTTATGCAGTGGGAATATAAAGAATTAGACATGACTGATGAATTAAAAATTACATATGAAATAACTCAAAAGTGAGTTGTCTTCCATTTGACTAGATGAAAGCATCTAAAAGTTGCACTGAACTGAAAGAAGTAGTAGTAAAGTTGATAAAATTTCTGAGGACAACAAAGGGTGAGGATGCCTGTGAGGCAATAGTGCAAATGATCATTTGAAATTGATATTGATACATGAAACACTATATGTGTTGTAACAGATGGCACACCAAATGTATTTGTTGTGAATGTAGGGTTAATTACAGTATTTGAAAAAGCATTTGGACACCCATTTTTGGCATTTCATTACAATGGGCATCAACAAGCACTGGGGATGAAAATAATTGTGGAAAGCTTGAAGAAATGAGAAAATTGCAACAAAAATAGTAAACTTCAGTATCTCATGTGCACTGAGCAATCACCATTTCCAAATACATTGGAAATAATCAATTTACGGTATTCCTGATCGGTGAAGCATAACAGTATGCGGTGGTTTAGCTACTGGTGTGCATCTCGATATGCCATTTACTGTTTGGAGAAAGAGAGATTGCACATGGCTTCCAAAGATCAGAAAAATCCACAACTGCCTCATCAGCAAAGGCTCATGACCTAATGGGTTTGTTTATTTTGTTTTACATTTGAAACACATTCTAAACTTCTTAAGGAAATATGGATTTCTGGGTACTGATATACTTCCCAATACCCAAGCTGCATTTAGGAAGCACGGAGTATTTCAGGACAGTGTTAAAATAATGGAAAAATTTAAAGGATAACAGATTCTTCAATTCATCTGCTTAGAATAGATTTAATTAGTTTTGAATGCAAATAATCTAGTCTACTACAAATCTAAACACAATTGATTCAAAACATTTCAAAGGTCCCTTCTCCTGAATGCCTACAGGACAAAGGCGTCTTCAATTTTAAGTCAAATTCAGTTTGGAAAACAAAATAATCAAATTCAGTAAACAAAAATGAGTCATCTGAGAACTTGGTTAGGAATTCTTGAATGTGAAGCACCAGTGGTTACTAGGGTCAATCTTGAAAATAAAATTCAGGGCCTGAAATACTTGGGTACTTGCTCAAAGGCAGTAAGATGTTTATAATTATGTATGTCATTATTTGTAGAGCAATATATCCCTGAGAAGTTCTTTTCACCTTTGCGATACATGAAATTTGACACAAGAAACTTTTACAACTGAAAAGCGTGTGGTATGTGCTGTACCAAAACCAGTCAAGATCAAACCAACAGTTACGATGCTTCCCACAGAAATGTGAAATGGAAAACATTCTCAGCCAGGGAGGGAGTATTGGTCTTACAGCAGCTCTGGATGAGAGCACAAACTGCAGGAGTGAAACAGTTGCCATTTGTCAGGAGCAAAACCAGTCCCACCGGTAGTATCTGTAGCTGAACCTGCACCCCTAAGGGACAACCTGAGCAGTGACATGCAGTTTACGGACCTACAAGTGCCATATGTTCTCCGGCCACATGCTCTCCCTGTCAGCCAGGCTGGGTTGTCCTGTCAGCAGGATGGTGGCTGGCACCAGCCCATCGCCCAGCTCCCACCCAGTACAGTCATCAGGGAGAAAGACCTTTCAACTGGAACTGTGTTGACTGAGTCCCCTGAAAAGAGTCACCCATCTCAGGAAGGGTTTCCAGATCCTACAGTGCAGCAGAGAAAGGAGGGATGCTGCAGAGAACAGACGTGGGGAAAGCAAAGCCAATTCACCTGCGCTTCTACAGCTGAGCACAGTGATTACAGACGTGGCGTGCAGCATGCTTGTTTATTTGCTGCTTTATATCACACGCTGTATAATAGCCTGCAGGAATCCATTCTGCCCCTAATTCAGTCTTAATTAAGATTATGCCTTTACCTGGGTAAACAACCAAAAAAAGTTGAGAAGGGTGGGTGGAATAAATAAATAACGCAGTACATTAAGCCGTTGCCTCAACTGGTATCAGTCAAACTCCTCATACATCTAAAACTTTTGAATGGCAATGAAAGAAAAATTAATTTAGTAGGATTTTGCTCTAGGTATGGTGCTGAATCAGTCTGACTCCCAACCCAATTAAACTAATGCTTATGGCAACAGAGCATAGATAGGCAAAGGGGTGTGTGCATGGACCTCTTGGTGCCTTATGACCAAGCCTGGATCCAAGCAATTGCCTGTTTCTTGAAGATGCTGTTACTTATTCTTTAGATCATACAGAAAAAGGATTTACAGCAAAAATCAGGTAGTGAAGAATAATTCCCAGATGTTGAACACACCTGCTGGTCTCTTCCTAGTAGCTGATGATGAATAAATCAGGTAAGATGGCCCAGATTCAGACTCACAGGCTGCAGCAATCTCAAACATCATGTCCATTTATGGCCCTGAAGTCATCCAAGGCTTTCTCTTTGATGGTGTTTCTGTTCTTAGAGGACAAAATGTATCAAAATAATATAGTTGCTTAACCCCCCCCGAGGATTGGTCTTTCTTAGCCACAGCAATGGTTCTTCCACTTAAAGGAAGGAAAAAAAAAAAAAGGCAACGAAAAAAAACCGGTACATGTTCATGCAAATATGTTCATATAATTCATTGTGCAGCACAGGGTACTTTGTATCTGAAGGGGTGGTTTGGCTTCTAGGCAAGCAAATAGAGCAAACACTCATTTCAGCTTGGTGGGGCAATGAGGAAGCGATGTTTGAGAGAGACATTTGGCTAAATTTTTTTTTCTGGAAAAGTGAATGACTATGAAATATTTTTTTTCTCCTGAAGTCCCTATTTTATTTGGGAAGACATTAATGATATGTCAGCTTGTAATTATGGATAGAAGAAAGTGTTGTATCATGGAAAAAGCGTCCTGTCATGCACTGCTCCACTTTCTTTTGCATCTCTTGGGACAATAGTGTAGTCCCAGCCATAGCTATGGGACAATGCAGCTTTGCTGTGACTGGTGACCATGTAGTCACTAGACGTGGCTTTGTGACTCTAGTGAATGCTGGGTGTAGAGCTGGCCAGCTGGGTAATTCTGACAATGGAAACCTGCATGAAGCAAGAGATCTTGGAAAATCTCTGTCTCCAAGTATTTTGCTTTTCCAGTGGTCTTTGTCTTATTTCCTTTATGTCACCGTTTGCTTTCCACGGTGACAATCAGAGGTACATATAACCTGTCATTATGTTTTGAGGCCATTAAAGCGTTTTCAGCAGTATTAGGCAAATCTATATATGAACAGTGACTTTATTTCCCAGAAAAATGGTTTCTAGGGAAACCTCTTCTCTGTTCAAAAGAGAGGGAAGAAAAATGTGCTGTTCATTAGAATGGATCACAGCAGACCTGCCGCACGTGAGGGTCTCCTGTGCAATTCCCTTACCACCTTCCTTCTCAGGTGGAGGTGGGGGGGGGAAGATGGAGCCTTTCCAAAGACCGTGCATGGTTCGAAGGTCTAACCCTCAGCTGAGGTGTGCTTCATGATGGGTGTTTAAAGAGGTCCCATCCTGAACATAATGCTCTCTGAAAGGTTTTTAATACAAGTCTTTTCAACAGTGATGAAAAAGAGACAAAAAAAAAGAAAAAAAGATAGCAGCATACATCCCATTTACAAAGGATTTGACAGTGGTTTCAATAACTACATCCAGGCTTTTTAAATAGTTCCTCTTTGGACGGCTAAGCAACTTTTCAAAGCAATAGGATAACATATTCCCCCTCCTGCTTCCTTCCTGCGCTCCTTGCCACCCTTTTCCCCAGTCAAACAGCTTTCACTGCATGTTGCTGTGCCCACAAGGGAAGGCACAGGGGCTGAGGGGTGCTTTGTGCCCAAGCCTCCCTAGGACTTGGGCACACAGCTGGTGCCTTGGGAGTGCTCCTGGGTATGCCCAATGCTCTCTGCTGCTGGGTGTATTCCAGTATGGTGGACTCCATGAGATTCCCTTTGTGCTATGCCTTTGCAGAGAGTCTAGCATGGTGGCACTGGCCTTAGTAGTCCTTGGTGTCATCCTAATGGTAGTAATTCCTAATTGCAAGCTCCACACAAGGTCTGTCACCTGGGTGTCCCTGCAAGCCCCCTGAGGATTGTGCAGCTCATGGCAGTGAGCACAAAACATCTTTGCTTTTCAGCCCTTAGACATGGTGAGCAAAACCACAGACCTTGATGGGACACGGTATTTTGTATTTTTCTAGCCATTCGTGGTGACAGAACTCTGTCCAAAACTTTTCTGGCTAAAAGTAAGCAGTGTTGTCTTCCCTCTGCGATTAACTTTCTGTACCAGGGACAGAAGACATATATGTGGGGCAAACATACAGCCCGTGGGTTCTTCCACCCACGTAGTACCAGCAGCCTTCCCCAGGAGCTTTTACTACTGAATGGAAACAGTAGCAGAGGATGGACCTGTGGCTGAGGAGGTGGAGTCTACCAAGAAGCTGAGGTCAGTACTGCCACTGCTTTTCTGATTAGTTTTGCCAAGTCCCCGTCCAAGTGCCTGGCTTGGCTGAGCGGGATGGGGGTTGCAGAACCCCTGGGCTGCAGCACAGGGCTCTCCCCAGATCCACCTCTCCAGAGACATAGAGGCAGCCTCCCCAGGCAGAGGCATGACCATAACATCTCCCGGCTTCTGGATGTGAAGGTCAAGGAGACCTTCAGCCGTGCGAGCAGCGATGCTCTGGGGCAGCCCCTGGGGGGGCTGTGGGACTGCACAGCTGGGCCTGGATAAGGGCAGAGCTTGAGCCCAGCAACAGTAGGAAGGGCTGCAGGTTTGCTAGAAGATGGAAGAAACCAGTGACCCACAAAGTCCTTCCCAGACCCATGGTGTCCCCCCAGTCCCAGAAATCTGAAAGCCCTGGGGCTCTTCAGCAAGGTTTAGACGGGTGAGTTAAGGACTGCTAAGCAATCCTTGCTCTATTTAGCTTGAGAGCGATTAAATTATGTTTCTCACTTTATTTTAATGTATTTAATGTTTATTTCTATATGTGTGTGAGTACTTAATTTAGCATAATTATTGAGATGAATTGCAGCTAACATTACAAGAAAATTGTAACTTGTCATAAAACAAGTAGGCCATATTGTAACAGAGCTGTTACCACACAGAAACGCTCTGCTAGAATAGCTTAATAACACAAATAAATCTGCACTCCCCAACATGATACTTCTTTGGCGATTTGATTAATTATTAGGAACCAAAATGGCTAACAAAGTAGTATATATAAAAATATCTTCGCACATCAATAAGATTGTAAATTTTAACTCTATTGCCTGACAGCAAGTATAAGCAAGAATTACACACAATGCAACGAGCTGAATGAATTAATATGCTTAGGGCCTTTGTTGCTAGAAATACTTTGCTCTGTATTATAATCAGCCATTGTAACTCAGCTCAGCTGCAATTTAGGTTTCTCCTCACAATTTAATAAGTGACAGATGAGCGTTTGTGGCAACGAGAGCTTCCAACAATGCGCGTCTTCACAGCTTTCCCCACATGTCCCCAGCCTGACCTTCAGGATCCAGCATCTTTTCCCCGTGGTAGGCAGCTCCGGATACAGTTGCTGCGTTTACCTCTTTTCCTGCTCTGATCCCTGCCTGCTGCAGCCCCGTCCTGGTTGCCCCTAGTACGGTGCTCCCAAGTATGATTTAGCCACCCAGCTGCATCTCCTCATGGAGTCTAAGAAACCAGAAGTACCGAGCACCCTGTTGAGATGTAGGGAAGCATTTCCTACACAGATATCCCATCAGGGATTTGGTCACTGACAGGCAGGAAAATCTGAAGCAGATTCTGGAAATTCAGCCCTGATCTCAGTGCCAGCCAGCTGCTTGAATCATGAAGCCCATCTCTCTTCCTCTCACCTAGCAGGAATGGAAGACGAGAGGTCACGCCGCTGCTTTGACTCCTTAACCAACATGTGTTGGAAAATTTCGCTAATGTAAAATACATGCAACCACACAGGCTGTGTCTTTCCAGGTGGATTATGCTTCAAATCAACCCACGGCATCAGTGATAAAAATTTGTTATCAAACGGTTGTTTATTCAGAGCTTCAGGTGACTTCAGTCACTATAGAATAGACGGGCTTGTGAATGCTAAGGAGATAACCAGAGCATCCATGCAGAGGGTTTGCTTGACTGGCTGCTAAGAATTACTCTTAGCAATATCACAATTTTTTTTAACACTAAATGTAGCTCTGAATACAAGTTTTGTCATCAAATGTTCAAAAAAAATTTCTCAGCCATGAAAAATCATGAATTTAAGCCATGAATTTAGAAACAAAATATCTTTTGAGCTTTTGTACTTCCTTTCTGCTTGGAAAACATGGGTTTGATTTAGCCACAGTTTCAATCTTTCCTCCCCAGAAAGGAGGGCTGGGAGTTTACTTTTTTGTTTAAATAAGTGGTTTGCAGTGCAATCACATTAAGCTATTAAGCTGCTACATGAAGCAGATTTCTGTTATGGAGTAAATACTGAAATCCCCACAAAGATGAAATAAGAATTAATGGAACAGGCACAAGGTGCTCAATATTACTTCTGTGCTGTCACCAGTATGACTGTAGGCATACTGCTTCTTTTAGATTTCTTTCTTTTGAGGGTTGATCTTCCCCATTAGTGAAATGGGGCAAGCACACAAACCCCGTGCTTTTTGCCAGGACACTTGCAGAAAAGTCTCCAATACTTTTGCCAGAATGGCAGAATGTCATCCAAAAGGTTGGATGGCATACAGTAGCCACCCAAATTTGCCACCCGAGGCTTTGCCGCTGGGTGCAGCTCTCCGTGGGCTGCGATCGTGCCCCTGAAGTTTCTGCAGACGGGGCTGCCATGGAGTCTTTAGAGCCAGACATTTGTCCAAGCCGTGGAGGACGCCAGCGCTCTGCTTTGGCACTGTATTGCATGGGCATCTGGTCCTAGTGTTGCTAAGTGGCTGATTTCACCAAGCCAGTCATGTGTCTCCACATCATTCATTTAGTGCAGAAGTGGAGAAGGATAAAAAAAGCATTTTATAGCAAAAAAAATTACTATTATGGGAAACACAATCTCCCCATTCAGAAGCCTTTGTGTTAATGTAGGAAAGCCAGCTATGTGATTAAAAAGATATTTTAAATTAGCTACATTTTATTTCCTGCACCTCTGCTGTTAGGTTTTTTGTCTCCATATGTC
This sequence comes from Stercorarius parasiticus, assembly GCA_013396915.1. Lineage (NCBI taxonomy): Eukaryota > Metazoa > Chordata > Aves > Charadriiformes > Stercorariidae > Stercorarius > Stercorarius parasiticus. The sequence continues at coordinate 83,302 of VWZL01001588.1, forward strand.
TAGTCAAAGTTGCTGGAAATCACATTTTATGAATGCATCTCCAGCTTCATTCCGTGAATGCCTGATTTTGTGCCCAAGGTGAAGAACCCACTGAGATCCATACTGAATTTCACCCTTATGTGGCGGATGCATATACAATCTTAATGCTGCATGTGTCAGTCTTCAAACAGGTTTAATGAAATGGCTGCTTAAGCTGACTGTTCCTACTGCAGCTGTGCTCTCTGTTCCAGGTGGCCTTGGGACACAGCAATGCCCAGTACAACAGGACTTGCCCCTTGTCCCCAGAGTGTTTTCAAGCTTAATAATAGACAAGGCAGGGGAGGAGTAGTTTGTTCCGTGTTTCCAGTGTCAGGGCCCAGGGCAGATTTTCATTAAGCAGAAGAGGAGCTTAAACTTACGCCTCCTACCTCCTAGGCCGGATCTCTGATTTTGCACTGCTGTACTAACTAGAACTCTAAAAACCTCTATATATTGCTGCCAGGAAGAAAAGCATGTTGTGTCATAAAAGATCAACTCTATCAACTCTGGTGGGGGTTTCATGCTTTCAAGGCAAACCAGAAGAAACACAAAACGGCAACCCAGCTTAGGCAACTGCACATTGAAAAGGACTTTTTCTACATTTAGCCTTTTGGGGGTCTGAGAGTTACTTCATTATGCATTTTACCTACATGTGACAAGAAAAAAAGGAATCACAGGTGATATCAGGGCAATTTTTTTTCTGTATTTTTTGATTTTTTCTGCATTTTGAGGTCCATTGGATATTCAAGGAACTTGTACTGAAACAAAATACGTAGCATATTGAAAGTTTTCCATTGTAAAACAAAAATTGTTTTCAAAGAAGGGCTGATCTTACTGAGAAGAAATAAATAGTGACAACTTGGCAAGATTGAAGCCAGATGACCTCATGGAAAAATGCAGTGTTTCATGAATTAGGATAGTTCCTCTAGGGTACACAAGACTAAATTTGCTACTGCAACAGATCCCAAAATATAGACAGCTCTCTGCCACAGTGTTACAACATGAGCAAAAGGTTATGGAAAGACACTTGAAAAAATAGGTAATCATCAAGGCAGACAAAATAATGACACTGCCGACTTTGCTGGAGCAGTGAATTGATCCATAATAAATGTAGACCTAACACAAAAGACTACAAGCACCTCCTTGGCAACATCCTAAGTGCTCCCCCTCACCCTCCCTGCAGTGCTCTGCTCAAGTCAAATTCAAAGTCGTGAGATTTCATTTTCAAGGCACTTATTAGCTCCAATGTCACTCCAAAGTTCAGGACTGGCTTTGACAACTCCTGAGATCCAAATGGCATTTTTTCTATAAGGGTCAAGTCCGCAGTACAGAGATTGGGACAAATCTTTCTCAGCTTCAGGTGTAAAACCATGTAAGGACCTTCCAAGGACTATCCCGAAACGATGCACTGCAAAGTTCTTGAGTGAGGACAAAAAAGAACAAGTAAAAGCACGTGACAGTCATCTGTCATGTTCAGTCTTCAAACTTCACAGAAATATGCTTGGGTAAGAGGTTAATGGATCTTTATAAGAACCTGTGAAGCACAGACTTTAGGCCACTGTGCATGGGCTGAAGCTCCACGGATTTCACTGGTCATGTGTCTCAGGTCTAACTTATGCTCAAAGAAATGGATTACACCTCTTTGGACATTCGTGGACTTGCAGAAGCTGCAGATGAGAATTCACATCTGGCAGAATGAGGTAGAGTATGACACAATTTGCTCTGTACCATCAGTCATGAAAAAGGACTCAAATTCAATCCAGACAAATTCACTGTGACAGCATCCAAAGACAAATATTTTAGTCATACTCTCTAAGCTAGAAGAATATCAAACCAACTTCTGCTAAAGCAGCAACCTTTGCTATGATAAGGGATGCTACAGAACTGTTTTAATCTAAAAGAAAATATGTGGTAATGTGATGTGATTTCAGGAGTTTATGTTACACCTTGCAGAGCATATCATACCTTTAAGCTAGGTTCTTTACAAAAAAACAATAACCCAAACCCTCAAAGATTTCAGCATCCTGACAGCAAAATCCTGCCTCAGTAAAAGTGAACAACTCATTTCTAGTGCAAGAAAACTGGTGTATGTACATAAAGGTATAGCTGGTGAGATGAGGTAACCAAATGTATCCGCGGCTTTGCAGGTGTGAGGAAGGAGAAAAGAGACAAGTTTCATGTGCCAAAATTACCATTCAAGCAAACAGAATTTCAATAACACAGAACTGTGCACAAGCTAGGCCTGAACTAACCTCCTACCTACAGATTTTGCTGCTTCAGTAACCTTTAAAGACAAAACCAAAGCCTAAGTCTTAGGCTGGTCTTTTGCCTCTGGCTCTCTGCACTACCATTTTCTCACTGCCATTACACTGAGCTGCCTTTCCCTTGTCCCCCAACACCAGACTGCATCAAAAAGATGAGCTGGTTCCCCTTCACTGAGCTTTCACAGCTCCAGGTGTCTGTCAGACATGCTCTGCCTGCAGCTGAGCTGGGTGAAGAGGCCCAAGTTGTAAGAAGAAAAACCCACGAGCCCTTTGAAGCCCTCTGCTCTTAGAAGCAGTTAGACCGAAACAGGATGTTTGTCTGGTCTTAGGGTATGGCGGCAGTAGCAATTGCTGTCTGGTTTCCAAAGCTTACTCTGAAAGTGTGCGGAGATGAGCTGGGCTGAAGGCAGGAGCAGAATCTGCCCCCAGCAATGAAGAGCTGAATGGGCAGAAGAATAAGAGAGATGATTTGAACATGGTGAGGAAAGGAGAGAAAGATGAAAGAAAACTTCTACGTGTATTAGAAATAGTGTGACCGGCAGAAGTAGGGGGGTGATTGTTCCCCTGTACTCAGCACTGGTGAGGCCACACCTTGAGTACTGTGTCCGGTTTTGGGCACCACGATACGAGAGAGATATCGAGGTGCTGGAGCGAGTGCAGGGGAGGGCAACGAAGCTGGTGAAGGGCCTGGAGAATAAATCTTGTGAGGAGCGATTGAAGGAGCTGGGACTGTTTAGTTTGAGGAAGAGGAGGCTGAGGGGAGACCTCATCACTCTCTACAACTGCTTGAAAGGACGTTGTACAGAGGTTGGTGCCGGTCTCTTCTCACAGGTAATTAGCGATAGAACAAGAGGGAATGGCTTCAAGCTGCAACAGGGGAGGTTTAGACTGGACATTAGGAAAAGATTCTTCACGGAAAGAGTGGTCAGACACTGGAATAGACTGCCCAGGGAGGTGGTGGAATCGCCGTCCCTGAATGTGTTTAAGAGTCGTTGAGATGTGGTGTTAGGGGATATGGTGTAGGAGAGAACTTTGTAGAGTGGGGTTGATGGTTGGACTCGATGATCCCCAGGGTCTTTTCCAACCTAAATGATTCTATGATTCTACCCAGATTTTAAAAGCCCTTCTGACTCCAAATAAGTGGGTAATTCACACTTACAAGTATGTCCTGTCCTATGCTTTTAATCCTTTTAGTTGACAATGGCTTACTCATGGGTGCAGAGATGTTCATGATGATTCTAGGTAAACCAGCCTGGGTCCACCCAGACCCATTAGCTTATGTCTGAGGCTGCTGTGCAAATGCCACGGTGCTATTGCTGAAGCCAGCAGTCACCTGCTGTTGTATGGCATCAAGCCTGAGGGAAGAAACTTTGCCAGTGCTTGAGCCTGGCTCAGGGCAGCCTCAGCACTGGCTGGGCTGGAGGGAGCCATGCGGCCACTGCCGCTTTGCAATCCTGCTTCCAAGAAGGGTCTTTAACCTGGGGTCAGTGCAGAGAACATGCAACTTGGCTGGGCTCTGGACCTGTGCTGATGCTGTGCCTCTACCTGAGCCAAAAAAGCATGAGATGTACAGGAGATGAGGAGCATCACCCAAACTGCCACAGCAGCAGCTCAGGTCTGTTGTATTATCCAGGTTACCTGATTTTTCTGACTCCCTCGCTCTCCCAGAGAGGTAGCAGAAAGGTAACCTGAGCAGGCTGAGATGCTGCTCTCTGGGCTGCTCAGTTTTATTCCTGGTCTGCCCCAGTGCTCCTACCCTTCTTTTTTCCCCTTCTGCTCACTCGTTGCTCACAGAAAGGAGTATTTACTGAAGCCAGATTTGAAAAGCTAGTGCCAACCTGTTTTTGCTTTGAGCCTAAATGAGCAAGTGAATAATATGGTTACACAAGACTGGCCAGGTGCCATCAGTCACACACAGTAGCACGGTTATCTGGCATCCTGCAAAACTGGCAATGGTGACTGGGAAAAATAATAAAGACATTTATATTTTTATTATGGAGAGATCAGCTGAATAACATCCTGGTGATGTACCATAATGCCTTGGCTGTCAGAGGAAATCAAAAAGGTCTAGACTCCAGTGAAACAGAGCTAAAGCACGTTAGTATTCAGCAGCCAGGATGATACTGAAGCAAACAAAAAAAAGATATCTAGATCTTTAACATATGACCCTTTCTCTCCCTCTCTTTTTTCAATATTACTTGCTTGTCCCAGCTGTTATCTGCAGCAGTAATGAGCATTCTTGGTTTTACTTTGGTACCTTACAGTGCCGAATTCTTCATCACACGCCAATAGGTAAGGCATTATGTGGCATGCAAAGCATGAAGATAAGGACTGTTCTGAGCCATGGTATTCAAACTGGAGATACTTCAGACCATGAAGACATTCAGGCTCAGGTTTTTAAAAACAAAACTCGTTTGACATAAAACTAATTCAAAAAGGCCCTGAGGCTCCTCAGTGTGGGAATGATGTGTAGCCTCGGTTGAGCTGTGATTGCCCTCGGCAGAGCCAGAAATCAGATTTATGGATCCATCAGCAAGGGTCCCCTGAGTTTTCCAGGCTGAAAGGCCAGGGCTTCAGCTGCTGCTTTTCCCACACAGGGCACTGCCATACAGCTGGACCCACGTTAGCTGCTGGCTCCTTCCCCTCTGCATTCTTAAGGGAGAGAGGGATGGTGACAGAGACAGGTTCCTTTTTATGCAGCCAGATCTTCATCCTTTTTCCAACAGTTTGGAAGTGGATGCTAAAGTCCACTCTCCAAAGTATGGACAGAGAGGGAATGCTGCTTTTTGGGCATCTCTGGCCAAGGAGATGTGTCCTGCATCACGCTTTCCTCCTGAAGGCCCTGATCTTGGTGCATACTTCAATATTCAGAGATCCTATAGTCTGGGCGGTGTGTGGGCTGGGACATCACCTGCCTGAATCCGTTATTCCTGTTGATAAGGTGGCTGTAAGGCAACTTGTGAGATATAAGGTCAGGCTGAGGTAATGGCACAAAGCAGGAGGAGGGAATGGTAACAGACAAGCTTTGTATTTTTATTACGTTGCGTGCAGCTGTTGCTCTTTGTCTTCCTAATGCTGTTGATCTGCCTTTGTCTTTTTAAACTGTAAATTCTTCAAAGCGGGGCTTATTCTTCATTCTCTGTGTGTAAAGGGAATATATATTGCGTCTAAATAGCATGTGACACAGAGGAATACAAAGAGTCCTGAAGAGTATACAGTCTTCCCTGCCTTGAGATTATCCACATTTCTGTAAACCAGAATGATCTCCATTCCTTGTGCTAAACTGTAGATTTGTTCTGCACATTTTCATCTAGGACTTACCTTAGACATCGCTGAATTTGCATATACAAACATTTTGCAGATTACAAAATGGCAACTTTTGCCTTTTTAAATCTCTCATGGGAAGTAAATGTTCCCTACGATACCTGGAAGTGCAGAGAAACCTCTACCTTGGTCCCCAAAAAACAGAATTAGGCTTGATATTTAAAAACTGAAAAGTGCCTGGGGAAATCTAAATCAGAACAGATAGGAAGAAAGGGTTAATTGTCACAAAGAACAACATAATCCTGACCACATTGATTGTAGTAAGGTTTTCATTAGCAAACAATTAGCAACACCTACACCAAATAAAATGAATTTCTAAACAACAGGTAGTAATAACAAAATACGCTCCTTAGCCAAGAGCCATTAGAACGTAGAGAAGGATTATCCACAAAGAGAGGATTAGAAAAAAGAGAAACCCCTGATGTAGCAAAGGGAGGCCCAGCGGGCCAGCTGGCTAGATTGAGGTAATAATCCTGCATTTCTTCAAAGAAATAATAAAAGTAAAAAGAAAGATCAAAGCCAATAAAAGAACCCCTTCGCATGATACAGTGTGCTATGGATAAATGCATGTGCCTTTTTAACAATCGTTTCTAACAGGCAAACAAAGAAGAATCAGCAGTAGGGTTCAGTAATATTTAAAGAGACCCAGGAACTGATAATGCCAGTTTTGTACCTGTGTAACTCCTCTGGCTTCTTGATCTACTCCAATATAAGTAGGAGGAGAATTTGGACCCATACAGTGGAGTACATTATGCTATAGGACAAATTGTAGCTCACTGTTTCTCTGACTGCTGGGGGGCAGACGGAATGAACTAATAGGTCTCTCTGGTTTTCTGGGATTTTAATTTTTTTCTTAGGAAAGTTTTAGATCCCAGTTATTTTCTTGCCTTAGTACTAATCATTGTTCCATCTGCTTAGCACTGGGAAGAACAGAGGGAAAGTTTGCCTAGTTTGACCATTACTTAAAGGTTTTCCATCCTTCCTCGAAGCAGTATTGTTATAGCAACAAGCAACTCAGAGAGGGGGGAGAGAAGTCGTAGTAGTTCAGGGACCAGAGACCAGGTAGGAGGGACTTCTCTCCGTAACCAAAGCTCTCAGCCCCAGCTGGGATGGCTTAGCCAGATTTTCAGCGTGATAAATTACATTCCAGTGGTTGGCTCTGGGCCTAGCTTGCTTCTCTGTTTCACAGGACCCGTTCCAGCAAAACCCAAGGAGTTACACCAGCGCACGGCAGAGGAGTTCAGCTGCGCAGGGTTTTCAACTGAGCATCTCAGACCCAAGGCTTCCTCATAGGAGTTTCAGTAGAGGTGGTGAACCCAGCCTGCTCACCCCTGAGATCTGCCTTGGCTAACATTTTCCATTGTGCCCGCCCTGGTCCTGCACACACTGCCTTTTCTAGCATCACCAAGCCCCAGGGACGTGTCCCCGGGCCGGTTTGTGCCCGGCGGCCCCCGGTACCCACCGCCCCCCCCCGGCCTCTCGCAGGCCGGTTCTCCGCACACCGACTGCTGCGGCAGCGGGGAAAACCTCTGGCCAAACCGCCCACCGCCCGATGGCCGGGACAGACCCTGCTCTTCGGGTTCCTTCCAGGAGATGGCACCATTGCAGCACCCAATGGCCCGCGGCCGCAGCCCGCAGCACCCCCCGGGCGGGGGGAGTCCGTCCCCGGCCACCGCCGGCTCCCCCCGGCCCGCCGCAAGCTGGGAGCGGGAGATGCGCGGTACATCTGGCTTGTCTTTTTCCTCCTCCCTGGGAGGGCTGTTTTCACGTGAGTCCAAAGACCGAAGCAAAAAAAAAAAAGACACGTGCCATGAAATTTTCTGGGTGTACCTGAGAGGGGAGTTTCATGGGGAAAAGGTTAAGGAATGTCTGTGGAAAAAGTAGTTGAATCTTCTGGGTTTTGTAGCACGCATAATTTTGACCTAGAACCACCGTGGGAGGTGTCCCTGCCCGTGGCAGGGGTGTTGGAACTAGGTGATCTTTAAGGTCCCTTCTAACCCGAACCATTCTATATTCTATGATTCTAGAAGACCGGGTTTGTATCTGACAGGTCACTCCACAAGGCACGAGGAGGACAAATGGATTATCTCCCGCCCCATGATACCTCCCAATACCCCATCATTGTCTGTATATGCATGCTTTCCACAGTGTCCTCAGTCACATGGCAGTGCCCAAGACAGCAGAAGCAGCTTAAGTCATTATTGTTTCTGCCTGCTTGTTACCACACCGCTGCTGGAAGTTGTCATCCCAGCAGTCACCGTCACAAATCCTGTGTGTGCTCCTGCCTGGGTCCAGGGCAGAGTCACCCCATCGACTGCAGCGGCTTATGGGAGCTGGCATGGGCTGTAACTATTGCCGTGTCTCGCCTGCGGGGAAACAATTTCTGAATAAAAGGTGTGAAATGAAGAGTTACCAACAAAGCCTCTTGAAGCACTCACCTGCAAGCCAGTGCAGCACTGCACCCCGTGTCTCCTGCTCATAGCACGAACTCTGCATGGGCATATGCTCAGAATTAGGAAAACATCTACCAGATTCCTTCAGCTTCTACTGTACCAAAATTGCAGGAGACTTTGAGCTTCACCTGCTCTTACAGGTCTAGTTTACAATGAGGGACTAAATTAACAAAAAGTGCTAGTGAGAGCAAGTCACCTAGATAAACTGAGTTGATCCGTGGCATAGAGAATCACAAAACCATGCCCTGGAAATGGGCAGGTTACTAACACCAAAGTCAAAACAGGGTCCCTGTTCTACCACAGAGCCTGGGCCATGGCCCCAGAGCCAAAAGGATGCACTGTATGGACGTGAAAACCCACGACCCCCGTAAAGAAGAATGGATGTTGCTGTAGTAGTGATGCTGTGCTTCAAGCTTGTCCTTTCTGCGTGCCCAGTGAACCACAAGCACAACGGCCGTGCCAAGAACAGCCCACCCATCTTGTCCTGGCCTGCCTGAGACCCTCACCAAAATCTCCTCCAGGTGGGGTGTCTTTTTACACCCCCATTCACATGCATGGGAGGAGAGGGCACCGTAAGGAATGAGCAAAAGCTTAGGCACAGTCTCGACAAGGCAAAACTTCCTGGAGGTTTCCTCCCACTCTGCTCCCTCCTGTGGTTTCTCCTGGAGGAGGGGGCAACCAGGCCCATTATTTATTTAACACCAGATTGCTCAAAAAGAGGTTTGAGCTGGCTGTATAAAGAAAAGCAGGTTTCATTACCTATAGCGCTTCACATTTCAGAGGAGCTTGTATTGTTACGGAGTTTGAATTGTTTGACAATATAATTATTATTATTAGTCCATAATGTACACTAACAGGTCTGGTGGTGAAAGGCTGTATATTAATGCACAGTAACTATGTTTCTCTGGAGGGGGTTAAACAAAACTGTAACGAGGGTCAAAGCTATGCCTTTGCCTCCATCTGCTAGAAACCAGACATACTCGCTTAAATTTTAATTACAAATTAATCAAAAAAATACATGGCACATTTTGCACTGCGGGGGTGAATGCTAATTTTGCAGCTAACTGAGAAATACCTAATATGGGAACGCTCTAATGCTAAGGGTTACTGTAGTTCGCCTTTGAAAATACACCTGATAAGATCCTTGAATTGGAAGTGAACACTAGAAATCAGGAAAGAATGGCATAGCCCAGTGAACTAATTTTCACACCTTCTCTCTTTCTGAAGGTTCAGATAATTTCCTGGCAAAGGCTCTTAAACCAATATGTTTTTCTTAGTAAAGACTGACAAGTTTCTGGAGCTCTTCTATAGCTGCACTGGTTTCTGGGAAGGAGAGATAAGCCCTTTCCTATTTGCCAAACAATGATGGCAAACAAAGCGGTATTCTACAGGAAGCAAAAGGCTTTTTAAAAAATGTGTTTTATTTGTTTGGCTCAAGGTAGTTGCTTGCTAGACCGAACAAGCAAATACATTTTGCTCACATTTCTCTATAACCCATGTTGTAGTGCAAAGTACAGGCAATAATGTACAGGTACAGAACTGGTTTCAGGTCTGTTTTTTCATAGGGAAAGATTTGTGTGGTAATAATGCTGGAGATGCAGCACGCTAGTAAGAGCTTTGAAGGTATTCCTCGTAGCTCACCCCCTGCCAGGAAGAAGCTGACAAAATGACCATCTCTTGGGAGATGCAGCAATGGGTGGTGGTGGCTGCAATGTGCCATCCCTTCTGCTGGGCTATCAAAAGCAGATAAAACATGATGCTTCCCAAAAAGAAGAGGGACCCTTCAGCAAACTAGTGAAACTCACCCAGAAATGGGCAGGAGGTGGAAGATGGAGACGGTGGCTAGAGTATGTGAGTCCAAGAGATGGCCAGTTAGATAGACTCTTGAAGCATCTCTGTCAAAATACTGGTGCTTCCCTACATTTGGCAGGTTGCACACACGCAACCTGGTTCTTCCGCTCCAGCAGAGCTGGAACTCGTGTTTCTTTGGGCTGTGCCTAATGTCTTAGGCAGCCATGATGTAACTTTGCCATTGGGGACCACCCAGTGCCCTCGCTGCTCAACAAGCTTTGCTCTAAATACACCTTGTCACTGCAACGACCAGAGGGAAAATGTATGCACTAGTGATGGTTGCCTCATCACCTGGTGATGTTGAAGGAAATCTTCCCTCCTGATGAGCTCTCTTTTGAGTGAGGACAAATCCCAGTAGACAAATTTGACAAATTTGAGTTTCCTCAAATCACGGTTTTGCTGGTGCCAAGCCATTTTGAGGAGTTGTATTACCACTGCTGTGGCTGTCACCACCTTCTCTTTGCTGGGATGTGAGTTCTCAGCTTCTTCGCAGTCTGCCAAAGTCCCACTTTCCCAGTCCAGCTCTACCAGTTACCCTCCCAATGATGAAAGGAGAATTGCCATCAAGAACCCATGAGAGAAGAAAGGGAAGGGGCACAGGGCTGCTGTGTTTCTGCAGGTGGGGAGGTGATCCGTGGAGAGAGGAAGGAAAAACCAACTAGGCTATGCCAGCCCCCATTTTCTTCACATCCTACCAAGGGAGAGAGCTAGTGCCCTGCCAGCCACACAGAGGAGGGCAAGCCAAGCTGGAATCAGACCAAAGCCTCATAAGGAGAGGAAGGTAAGGCAGAGAGCTGTTGCTCATGCAAACCTGCCCCCATTCCTGCATTCTCTATGTGACTACAAGGAAATAGTCAGGCTTTCTTTTCTGCCTGTTTCCAAGGGAGGTAATATTTGAGAATAAATATTTGATGTCAGCCAAGTGTTTGGGTTCCACAAAGACGGTAGAAGTGTTTGTTCCTCAGCCATCACCTGGGTCCTCACTTTCTTTGAGCAGCGTAAGTGCAGGGCCTGTCCTGGAGATCAGCCAAACCAGGCATTACCACCCTTTTTATGGCATGCTTCCCCATGGAAAAATTTCAGGCTCTCGTTGCTGTTCACTGTGGCATGTTAGCAAAGGGCTCGCCTTCTGTCCTGAGTGATTTAGTGGATTTGGTGACTGATTTTGTAACAGGAGCTTCCGGAAAGAAATCTAAGTGCAGTGATCTGTCTCCCCACGGTCTGTCTATCAACCTGGATATATGGTTTTTAACTCTGTTCCCAGCTGCGTTGAGGCCTTATCCTGTTAGGTTCTGTTTAAACACGTAGGACATATTGTCCCTGTCGCGAGGAGCTCTCTAAACAGTCTGACATAGTAATGTTAGGCAAAGCATGAGCCGACCACCAAGGATAGATAACTGTTCTCTTTGGATTTCTGCTTGTGTTTTAATTTACCGCAAACTGTTCTCCTTCCTGTCTGTTCCTCTGTGTACTAGACTCAGCCAGTACCTGCTGCCTTACGAGCTGATCAAAAATACATTCGGTGTAACATGTGTGCATATGGGAGAGGGGTCACTGAGGACGATTGAGTGTTATTAAGCTTGGAAAAAGATTGGCAGTATCAAAAGGCTTTTCCTGTCCTGTGCATCCATCCCTTGCTCCTATGGGGGAAAACTTGGTGGTTTGAGAGCATAAGTGAGGTGAATCTGCAAGTCTTCCTTGTTCTTATTGCCTCCTTTATTGCAACTCCTCTGGAGAAGGGGATGTATTCTTCAAACTGCGGGTGACAACTGCTCAACAGAGGACACAAGGAAGAAGGGATGCTACAACAGCACAGGGAGTCCTGGAACCGAGGTTTTGTCCCCCAGCAGCATGCAGGAGCTTCTGTCTGTTTGTGGGGGATGTGGCTTTCCCTCCCCAATCCTATACTATACTATACTTTGAGCTATACTTTTAGTGAAGGCAGGTGAGAGGTGTGTACAATTCACTTAATTACTACCTTACCCTCCTCTGAAGTGTGCAGCAAGCTTTATTTGTAATGAGTTTGCCCCTGTAACAACTGAAAAAAAAAAAAAAAAAAAGAGCTATCTTAACAAACGATATAAAGACTCTTAAATATAGGTTACTATCTTAATTGTATGGTGATACAAACCTATCTCTCTCTAATAGATATGCCCATAAGTCTTTGGACTAATGGATTAACTGTTTAGATTTACTAAAGATAGGGTTTGATCAAGAGCATCTTTGCACTGATACAATGGAGAGGATAAAAATAAAAAGAAAGGAGAGGCGTTATTCCTATACTGGACTGTTTCTACTTCTTGACTTTCTTGAGCCACAGTACTATACTGGTTGAGCAGGAAAAAGATTTTAAAACCACAACACATTATGGGGAGCTTGTTTTTGTGCTTTATAAGACAAGGTGGAGAGTCCCACTGCATTCCCCTGCTTTGGTCAAAGAAAGCACCCACAAATTTTTTTCTACAGGATCCTGCCCATCAGTAAAGTCAGCAGCGTGAACAGCAGCAGTGCCCCGGGTCAGGTACCTAGTGCTCAGGATCAAAAGAAAGCCAGATGCAATGTGACAGATGTATCAAAAGATTTCCCTTGCAGTACGCATCCTCTCCTTGCACCACGCATCCTCTCCTTGCCCCAAAAAGGAATTCATGGTGGTTTGGGAGCACAAATACAATCAGGACATCTCTTGAATCTACGACTCTTCCTCTCGTTCCCACTTATGGATTATCGCATCTACAAATTCCTTTTCTTAGACTGTGAGGGACGGAATTACCCCTTGGCATCCAGCAACAGGGATCTTGCCGGGGTTTGGGCTCCTTGCATTTAGTTCTGTTAGTGCCTTTGAAAACTGACTCCTACAACATTGTTAGAATAACAAAGAAATTTGATGTGTTTTTGTAGGAGCTTTTTGATTTAACTTTAAAGTGGTTTGAAGTGATCACTGGAGGCACTTCCAGCTCCATGGACTGGATATAAGATGGATTTAAATTAATTTGTATAGTAGATTTACTAATTTTTTTCGGGTTTTCTATAGTAGAAGAATAATTCTCTTGACCTGTGCAACTTTTGAATGCAAAGGATAAAATTCTCTAACGTGCTCCTGGGAGGCAGGTACTCCATCCCATGAAAGTTATGAGATTTTGAAACTATTCTAGGAAGATGGTGTTGAAAATGCTTTTATGGTGGGATTCACTCAACATGTTAAAAGAGAGAGTACAACATGGTTAACTGTAAAAGCATCTGGATATCTACTTCCCAAAACCTGCATTTTTAGTGAAATGCACTGCTTCTTTATAATTTTTCCTGTGTGTTGTGAGAAGACTTATCTGCTCCTTTAGAAGCCAAAGGGTGGATAAAGCCCAGGAAAAGAGTTCATTCAAATAAGCTAATCCCACTGGGGCACTCCCCAGCCCTGTGTTTGCAATCTGTGCTCCAGCCAGTGACAAAACATAGACAGATCCAACACAGGCAGTTGCATCTACCAGACACTGAGCACAAATCTCATTCTCTCCAGTGACAAGGCAGAAGAGATGATGGTAAATGCTTCTTCAGCGCTACAGCTCCAGCTGACCCTTCCTGAGGGAGGGCATATGGTTCCTTGCTGAGCTGGAGATGTAGGCAACACTCCTCACTGAGGGGAAAGCCCACCACACTGCAGTCGCAGGCTGCACCCTCAGCAAGACATGGGATGCCCGGCAATGAGCCTAGACAATTTGCATGAGCAGATGGTACTTCTGAAGCTGCGTGAAGAGCTTGTTTTGTCCCACAGGGCTCTAACAGGCTCAGGTGGAAAGGGCTAGAAGTAGAAGATTCCTGGCCAGATTGTTAAGGGTCCCTGGCTAATCGGTTTGGAAGTGGCAAGTCACTCACTAAACTCATAGTTATGGATGCTTGCTGGGGGGAGTTATTGCTTCAGTTCACTTACAACTGGCAAAAGAAGGGCAGCGTTCCCAAAATAATTGCAGGTTTTCAATGAGCTGCAATAGGGCCTCTCAGGGCACACAGGAGCCCGTTATCTGCTTGCCTCTGGAGTGTGCCAGCATGAAAGGACCTCGCTCAGATGCTGTACAGGAGTTGGCAGAGGGTTGAGAGAAGTCTATGGACACTTAACAATCAGCAGCTTCCAAGTGCCAAGAAATAACACCTGAGACACAGCTTCTTTGCATGCTGGCAGTCTTCTACCATCTATTTCTTTGGGGCACAATGATCAGCTTGAATTGCAAACATCCGTCTGAAGGTTTTAGGATGGCCTGAGATGATGTGTGGTGCTAGCAGAATATCACTCAATGATCCTGCCCAACCTATAGGAAAAGGGGAAGGCCATGGTGCCTAGAATAGTGCCAGCAGGCTGTGAAACCACCTCAAGAATTTAGACTACATCCAGGAGAACTGGGGAAACAAGGCTGTTCCCACAAGACTGGGCTATGAGGAGAAGGTACCTTAGCATAAGTACCACTTTTGTACTCTGTCTAAATTAATTTAGGAGGTATATGAAAAGTTCGGTGAGGGTCAGAATTTCTCACTGCTGAGTATAGTCACCTTAGCCCCAGCTGCTAAAGTTAAGTGTGAACCAGTAATAAAATGATTTATCTAAGAGACTGTGTCTCACACAGAGGCATTTATTGAGGCATGGCCCAGCTGCCAGAAAATAAACCACAGGCAAAGGGGCAAAAGCGACGCAGTACCTAAGCCATTTGACAGTAGAGTGCCATGGCCCATGGGGTAGGATTGCAGGCTGTGGGTATACAGGGCACCCTTCTCTTCCACTGGGAAGCTGGGGTTCCTGGGAACCTCTAACCTCACACCGTCCCCTCTGAGACAGGGCAGCGCAGCCTCTAGTGTGAGTTTCCAGCTGGCTGCCATAACAAGGCAGAAAGGTGGTGGCATGGGCAGGGCAAGGCTTTGAATCCTCTTTAGACATCTCAAAGGATGTGTCGCTTCGGCTGCCAGAGAGGAGGAGAGGCAAAGGCTGCAGGAGCCTATTCCCTGCTTCTGGGCTTCCATCTCCCAGTTCTCCTCACTTCCAGATCCGTGCTGCTGTGGCCCGATTTTCCAGCTTCAGCTTGCGCTTTGTTCAATCCACGCTGGCATCTTGTCTTGGCTCCTTTTCCTCCTGCTACATAGGTTTAGTAAATGGTGCACTGTTAGCAACTCCTGCTAAAAAGTTAATTCCACTTTCATTTGGGTGACTGTGGAAAGCAGCAAGACATTATATAATTTGGATTTTTGAGAGAAACCAGGTGGCACAACGCTCTGGGTCACAGGAAGGCAAACCCCAACATTTCTGTCTCATAGTGCTTTACACTTTGTCTTTGCCTCCTCTACCCTTGTGGCTCCAGACGTCAATGATATACCTGTTTATTATATATTATTTATGTGCAGTGCCATTTGTGATATTGCATTACTGCTTGCATGCTTTAGATGCGTACTTTTCCTGTGTGAACTCCCAAAGTGAGTCAGGAGAGGGAAAGGGGCAGATTTCAGAGTGGAGACACTGCCTCCTTCACCTGAAATTTAAACGATCTGGACAGAAAAAAATAAAATTCTTCCTTTCTCCTTTCACTGTCTTCTCAGCACTAGTGTAAAGATGGGATATTCTTAGGTAAACCCACACAGCGAGTGACACCATATGTGATGCTGAAACATACTGTTAGCTGCTAATAAATGTGTCTAATATGGGTTGAAGCCGATGGGTCCACTAGCCGGATTCTAGTCATGCTATGTAAAAGAAATGATTAAGCCTTTTATGGACTAAACGAGCTAACACAATGGAGGCCACCTGCCAAAGTGTTGGCCATATGAAATGCCAGTGCAAAAATTATCTCAGAGGAAAGAAGGGAGGGTTTCCCAGGAATTTGAATACAAACACAGGACTGAGATGTCGAGTGGTGTCAGAAGTAGAAAGCAGTGAGGACACATGGCCTGAGCGGAAGCTAAAAGATAGAAAGCGAACTCTAGTTTTGGGTAGACAACTGGATGGGTTGGATGGACTGTAACTGTGCAGAATAAAGTGTTGTGTTTTTTTTCTTTTTCCTGTTTTGTTACAGAAAAGGGTCTTTAAGTGCATTGCAAGTAAACTGGAATGCACCGAAGAAATACCTAGCACATACCTTCATTTCCTACTTTGAAATGAAACAAGCTGTGATTCCTGTGCTTTTGACTCATTGCTTAAATCATGCAGGTGATTTCTAAGGGAGATCCAGATGCCCAGGAGAAAAACCTGTTGAGTCAATATGTAATTGAGTGGAAGAAACTCTTATGTCAGGTAGTAGAAGTACTTGCAAAACTCAAATATTGACTAGTATATTTGAAATTGAAACTGAAACTGAACTTGGCAAAAGCAATGAAAATAACAGCCTGAAGTATCCCAAGAATTCATGAAGGGCGACCTTTGTACAAGAACAGAGCTCTGATGCAAAGACTTTGTTGGGTACAAGAAGTCAGAGCAGATTGCTCTCCCAATTTCAAATGTCAAAGTGGACCGGCAATTGGTAGGGACAGAGCAGATTTTTTGAGGAAATTTATGACAGGCAATCTCTGGTGAGTCTTGAGTACAGAACTCACAGATCAGCCTCAGAAAGAAATTAAAAGGATGACATAGGAGAAAGAATTGGGAAGTGTACCACCTGGAGAATGTGGATGAAATGGGGCATTGCTATATTTTCCTAGCTTTTTTTTTCATCCATGGAAAGCAGGAGGAGAAAGGTCAGATGATCCTAGCTCACGGGATACAAAACCACACTTCCTCTAAAGAGAAAATCCAAAGCTCATTTCTCTGAAACAATAAGTCTGTTTTGTCCCAGACGAATGGCTGGGAAGGTAGGGGAGAGAAAGGCATTTCCTATATCCAACTGAAATGGTCCAGCTCTGCTGATGCTGCAGAATTTACCCAAGCAGGAATTGGCTAAAACTAACACAGCCCCCTCACGGGCAGTTTGGAAGCAGTCATCCCTCAGCGTGGGCTGAAATACAGCTAAGAATGAGTAAAAACATGACACCTCCAAATATCAACAAGGAATTTTAGGATGGCTGTTTGCCTTGACCTGAGACTTGCGGAATTAGATCAAGAATAGAAAGCAAAGGATCCTCTCATAAATTTGGAGTGTGGATTTTTTCCTGCAGCAGTCGCATGCTGGAAAGGAAAATACCTTCTGTGAGGAAGCTGGTGTTCATCCACCTTGTAAGTACAGCTCTCTGTCTAATAAGTGTAATGGAAAGAGAGAGGGGACGCTAATCCTGGTTCATCTACTTTATGAATGACCGAAAACAAAATATTTGTTGGCAATATGAAACAAGAAAATGGAATTTTCAGCAATGCAAGCTTTATTGGTAACCCTCCTCTCCCCTTGCAGCTCTTTTAAGGGACCTATGAGAGAGCATGGGGAAGGCTCTCTCAGACACCATTCAGGCTACTATTGCAAGAGATTTCATTTTCAGTTGGTAGCGTAAGATCACCCAAACTTTGCCCTCAGCCTCACCCACAAGCCAATTTGTTGCAATGACCACCACGTGTGAGGAAAGGTTTTGAGATGGCTGGCTGGAAATCAAGGTAGCAGGAACCTTTGTGCTTTTGTTGTTGTGTCGGGTGCCACTGACACCCCACCCTCGGAGCGTAAACCTTCACCACCCCCAGCAGCAGCATCATCTTCGGCACCAGCTTTTGAAAATACTCTCCAAATTGACCTTAGCCACTTTGAAAAACCCGTAGTTCTTGTATATAAGTTAAAAGCATGTTTCTGGGGTTTGTTAATGGAATACGTAGTATTAAAAGCTGTGTTCAAGTTAAGGCAATGCAGCATCTGTAGGTCTTTGTAGATACCTTTGAGAGAAGTGTTTCGTCCTGGGCACCATTGACGTAGCAATTGTGTATGTATTCAGACAGCTATTAGAAACGAAAACAGAAAATATCAAAGCACCAAAAATAGTGACGGAAGATGCCAATGAGTTAATAGTCAGGGACACAGCTCCTGGACAAGCGTGACCACAAGTAAATCTTAGATTTGTTGTTTTCTTCTATACCTTCTGAGATGCTGATTTGCCCCGCACGGCAGAACAGATCTTGGCCTTTCTTTTGCGCTTACTAGAGGATTTGCAGAGCAGGAAAAGAGGATTACAATTCCTCTCAGCAGAAAGTAATCCTTTTAAGTTAGGTATGTCAGCATTCATTGAGAAGTGTGGGAAAGTGCGTGCTACTTAAAATGCTTGACAGGTCTCAGAGAAACGTGGTGGCATGAAGATGGGAGCAAAGCCCCCAGTTGTGATTATTATGGCCCCCAAATTAGCGACTGTTGGAGGGAGCAGTGAAAGCAGAGCTCAGGAGTGAGGATTGATTTTAATGTTTATCCAGCTCAGTAAATTCACAGCATTAAAGTCCAGAATTATAACCTAGAGTGTTATTTGTTCATTTGAAACTAATGGCAAACAGATTTTGTATTTACAAGGCCACTGCAGAGAGATGGTTGTCCCGTCCTGTAATTTTGCTCTGCATCGGCATGTTAGTGAGGTGGTCCCCATAAACTGATGGATGCTATACCTGATACATACTCTGAGCAGCTCATAATGCCTTTAGTACACATTTTTTCTCTTCGGAAAGTTATAGTCCAATTGTAATGGTCACACTGAGCCCGAGACAGAACTTATTGTCATGAGTTTCATTGTGTGGTTTTGGAGTGTGAAGACCTGGGCTGAGACATTATCACCAACGCTCTCATGGGATGAAGAGCAAGGTCAGAAACTATTCTGGACCCAGTCATTGCAAAATAATTCAGGCTTAATATACAAGGCTGAAGTTGAAGAGTACCCGGAATCCAGCTGAACCTCATCTGAACAGCTGATGAGATCCAACCCAAGGCAATAACACAAAAGCTATTTGGGATTAGAAAAACAAACTTTGAAGTAATGCGAAAAGAGGCAAAGAAAGTGGGCAGGAATTCAGCGATGGACAATCCACACTGAGAAGTATTTGAGGTACAGCAGCTATTTTTTTAAAAATAGGTTTTTTTTAATGCAATTTTAAAAAACTCCGCTTCTAATAGAGCAACCTGAAGTGCAAGAGCTGACACGAAGGGCTTGAAAATGCTGGGAAGGAGAATGATTGTGAAAGTACAAAATGAAGTGGAAAGTTAACAGAAAAAAGAGAAACAAAGCAATAAATTGCATAAAATAGCACAAGATATTTTCAGGCGATTCACAATGTATTTGTAACAGGATAATAGCTGGACATTTCTATTGTAATGGAATGCAATTTTATTCACTCTAATTTAGCACAGGACAGTCAACACAGTCATTTCAAATCTGTTGTTCACAATCCAAGATAGCATCTTGACAGCTTTTAACAAACGAAGTGCTTCATAACGTAGACTGGTGGGCACAAGTGAAAGAACCAAACCCAGGGTCAGCAGCGGAATACATAAAATACATGTCTTTCAGGAACGTATTGCACAAGCGATCTTTATTCTTTCGTATTTTAAGAAGTCCGCATTTCAATTTTGCTGATATTATACATAATTCCTGCATTTTGTCTTCTACTGAATTCCCTCCTCCCCATCTCATCCCCAAAACTTATTTCCGCAGCCTGAATGACAACCGCGGGTGCCTCTGTAGCGGATATTGCAATGCAAGCCAGTATTTAAATGCCCTGATTTGGCTAAACGGTTCTTTGTTTGCATGTAACTACTTTCCTCACATTCCTGTCTAGCAAACACTCTCCATATGTCTGGAATATAAAGGCTTGGAAGTATTTAAACGGGTAGTCCACCACGTGTTATACTGAGGATCAGATACAATGGTACACAGAGAAGCTCTTCTTCCACATTTTAGGGTGGCTGTTTGGAGAGGGGAAGAAGATGACCATTTCTCATCTGTCCTTCACTTTCCTACAAAAATGTTACATTTCTCTGACTTTTAAGTCAATATTTACAGTACAGTATTTAAAACACCCAGTCAGGCCTGGGAACTCATTGTAGTAGACAGGCTGCACAATGCATTTTGGAGTCGTCCCCTAAAATAAAACATACATATAATACTTAATTTGATGGCATCCAGAAAGTTTTAAAATAATCAAAACAATCTGAATTTATTTTTAGCAGGACAATTCACAATGGAGTTTGGCGGCAAGCTACAGAGGAACACAGTTGGTTCATCTGATTTGCTTTTATCAATGCAAAAACCATAAAGACAGTTCTCACGGTTTTATTTCAGCCAGATTACGTGGGCAAGTGAATTCCTTGCTGTCCTGGTCCAACTATCCAGACTAGAGGGCTTGTGGAAGCTCACCCACGCACTGCTAGATAGAAATCTGGGTGTGGAACATGTCCCTAGACCCTATCCTGGCATCCCGCAGTAGCCATTGAGTATTCTCCTGTTTTCTCAAATGCCAGAGAGAACAGTAAAGACACACATCTATTTTATGGCACTGCAAACAGTGAAGGTACCTCACGGCTGATCTGTGAGGGCTCTTTACCTGTGAGCCACCTGCAGAGGCCATCCTGCTGAGGCGAATGACGAGCAGTTAATATTCCCATTTCTTCAATTAAATTTCTCTAATTTGACTTACTTTCCAGCATGTATGATATTTTGAAATTTGAACACTTGACTTGCTGTTGAAAGAAAACAGCTCTGCAGTTACACTTCTGCAGTTAAGGACAGGTGACTCGGGAAGCTGGAGAATGCTACATCATCTCCATTCCCCTGTTTTTAAAGTTTTTCAAATGGCTTACACTTAACACTTGTGCCACATAAATAAATATTTTAAATTATTTGGAGGCTGAAAGTGTATTCTCCCAGCACCAATACAGGCTGGGAGGAGAATGGATGGAGAGCAGCTCTGAGGAGAAGGACTTGGAGGTGTTGGTGGATGAGAAGCTCAACATGAGCCGGCAATGTGAACTTGCAGCCCAAAAAGCCAACCGCATCCTAGGCTGCATCAAAAGAAGTGTGGCCAGCAGGTTGAGGGAGGTGATTCTGCCCCTCTGCTCCGCTCTGGTGAGACCCCACCTGGAGTACTGCATCCAGCTCTGGTGCCCTCAGCACAGGTAAGACATGGGAGCTGTTGTAGCGGGTACAGAAGAGGGCCATGAAGATGATCAGGGGGCTGGAGCACCTATGCTATGAGGACAGGCTGAGACAGTTGGGGTTGTTCAGCCTAGAGAAGAGAAGGCTCTGAGGAAACCTTATTGCAGCCTTTCAATACCTAAAGGGGGTAAAGATGGGGAGGGACTCTTTATCAGGGAGTGTAGTGATAGGACAAGGGGTAACGGTTT
>VWZL01001588.1:105319-261021 GCA_013396915.1 Stercorarius parasiticus
CGGGCAGCTCTTCCGACCCCCGCGCCGCCGCCGCGGTCCCCCGGTCGCGGTGAACGCCGTCCCGGTGAGGGGTAGCGGCCCACGGTCCCGCTCCACGTGGCTGCGGGGCCGGTGATGGTGGTGGAAGAAGCCGCCTTCGGGGCGGCCCCATCGGGGGTGGGGAAACTCCGGCGGCGGCGGGTCCCTAAAGGAAAAGGCTGATGGGGCTGCCCGCAGCTTTGTTTTTTTGGGGAGGAGCTTTGTTCGTTAATTGTCCTCTGTGAGGCTGGGGGTGTCACTTTTGGAAATAGCTAATTTGGTGGGGTTTTTTTTTGTATGTGTGTAATTCCATCTCTTTTTTTGTTGTTGTTGTTGTTGTTGAAACGCCGCGGTGCCACAAACATTTATTTGAGTCGCCTGCACCCACGTGAGTATTTTAGAAGGGCTTGGAGGCTTAGGGACAAATGCAAGTGTGCTTTGATCCATGCATCCAGCCAAGCCCGGCGTGCGCTTGGATGCATCGGACTGCTTGTGTGGTTCTGGTCTTGAGAGGTGGTGTGGTGAGTCTCCCAGATGGTGGGAGGGAGGAGAAAGTCAGCATCTCACCACTGGGAGGGTGGTGAGGCACTGGAACAGGTTGCCCGGAGAAGTTGTGGATGCCCCATCCCTGGACGTGTTCGAGGACAGGTTGGATGGGGCTTTGAGCAACCTGGTCTGGCGGGAGGTGTCCCTGCCCATGGCAGGGGGGCTGGAACTAGGTGATCTTTAGGGTTCCTTCCAACCCAAACCATTCTGTGATCCCAGTCGGCTCTTGCTGATGGAAGGTTAGGGAGTTACATGGGTTTCTGTGGAGCAGGAGGGTTGTAGAAACACTGAAACATTCATTAGGACCTCTGTCCTCTCAGGGACTTTATATGGCCTCAGAGTGGAGATAAGGGCACTGTAAAACAGTTTGGGATAAACCTGATTGACACAGGACAATAGAAGCAAAGGCACTTACTTCTCACCTCTGGTGCTATAAGGAGAGGCTCTTACTGTCTGTCAGTCACCCTTATACTGCGCAGCTAAAAGGGTGTATGTGCATCATGTTTCTTTTAAGGCTCAGCAGAGGGGGAAAGGACATGGTCTGTCTCATGGGAGCTTGTTTTTGTCTGAGCAAGGCCTTCTGCTGGCTCTTGCTCCTCTTTGCAACACGCTGGTGAGCAGTGGGTTTAGTCCTGGCCAAGCCAGAAGGATGTGGCAGGCAAGGTTTCCTTGTCTCTGAAGTCACGGGTTGTCTGCTGCCTGGTAAATTAGCTTGTTGTCTTGGTTTGAGATAAAACGGAACCAATTTTCTTTTCAGAGAGCATCTGTCATTCGTTTGGTGGCCAGCCCAGCCTAAACCATGGCACTTGTAAGTACGTGCCCCCATTGAAAGCAATTGCCAAGGAAGTCAGCAGTACAAGATTGTCTTGAATCGCAAGATCCGCAGTTCCATTTCCCATCGCAGGGTCTCATTTAAGAGGTCCTTGCACAGCAGTTTCAGTACACAGAGCTTGTTACAGGGGTGCAGGCTGACAGAGCTTTTGCACCCAGAAAGCCTGGACAGTGGCGTTCCATATGTGAAGAGCAGATGCATTGCTTGCCTGTGGCATGGTACAGGAGTGTTTTCCTTGGAACGCTGGGGCTCAGAAAGCAATTAGGCACCACGACAGATGAAAGGGATGCTCCTGAATTATGCAGAGTTAATTCAGAAATAGCTTTTACTACTGTTTGGATCAGCGAAAGATTAGATATTATAAAAGAAGAGATAGTAGCAGTTGACAGAGCGTTTGGACTGCGTTCGTATGCTGGCATTCATGTTATTATCAGGGCTTTTTAAAAGTTGGGGGATCGTTTCCAGGTAGATGTTGCCAATGGAAGGTAACATTTTAAATGGCTTGCCATGTGCTTATGGTAGTTGGGCATTCTTTGTTTTAGGATTAAGTAGCTTGATGGGGTTTAGCTTATTTAATTATAAGTTTAAATAAAGCAATGTAGAAACCATACTCTACTGTTTTGAAAATAGCTGAATTTACTAAAATTCCATGGGCTAGCTGGGTTTACCGTTAGGTTGACTGGGGTGAAAATTACCATAACTTTTTGTAGGGGCAGGGGGAACCACCTTGAAAGTGCCAGGAGTTGTTGCTGTGGCAGATTTACAGGCACGGGCATCATCCATCTTCGGTGGAATCAAAGTATCCCTGCAAAGACTGTAAAACTGCGTAATGACTGCTCATTTTATCACTTGTTCCTTCTTTTCTCATAACACTTGTTTGCCTTTCGCTCTGGTGCCACTTGTGCCAGGAATATACTTCATCGTCCAGAAGGTTTCAAGGTTTTGTGCTCTGATGCTGTTGAGAAATTGCCAAGATCATCTGTGATCTTCCTTGCCTCCCTAGATTTCATTGTTGCCCTTGAGTCTCAGATTGGTTGGATGGTGTTGACGGTGCGTCTAGTCGTGTAATTCTTCTGCATCATGTCTTTGCCTCTCTCTGCCTTCCATGTCTTTCACACATTTCTACGATGTTTAAAATCAAGCTTTCATACAATGCTGGTTGCCTTTATGATTGCAGTGGAAAGACCAGGATCTCGACTTGTACATAGTTCTGGGTTTTTGGTTTGGCACCTATCGGCATTCTGGCTGGGGCCCTCTATTCTTGTAGCACTGCCCATAATTGTCAGCCTTGGAGCGCTTCCCTGTTCGGTTGTAATTTCGGGGCTACATGCCAGATCCAGTGCTTGTAACTGTTGGGTGGTGTTCCTGGGGCTTGCTGCGTGCTGAGCCCAGGACAAGCCAAGAGATTTTCCAGCACGTGTTGAAGGTGAGGTTTTGCAGGAGTTTGGTTTGTGTGAGTATGCATTTGAGATTAAACTGGGATTATTTCAGTTTGACTGACATGAATAAGCAGCAAGGTTGAACGTTACCGAAATTACCTGTCCTCTGCTTCAAATAGGAATGTCCATACGTTGTGCCAACTTGAATGAGGAGGAAACAGTCCAACTGTTTGTTCTTTTTTCGTGGCAGGAGCAAAAACAGAGAATTACATCTGGCCCTGCTTTCTCACACGTTACGTTCTCCTGGTACGTTGTTGTCCTAGAAGAATGTGCTAATATGAGGATGGGCAATGAAAGCAATATTTCAAATTGCAAAGAGGTATTTGTACATATGGTCGATAGTGATGTACAAATAACTCTGGTGCTTCCCACCAAAGCCGAGGGTGTGCATGCAGGTGAGCGTTCTCTCCTCGGAGCCTTGCAGAAGGGCAGGTTGCATCTGTTTTGGCTTTGGTATTGATGAAGTTGCTTTTTCACTTGGGACAAGAGAATTCTCCCTGTTGACATGGAAAGTAAAAAATCTCAACCCAGGCTTTTCTTTTTCTCCTTGCCTAATGTGGCAGGTGGGGTTCGTGGTGACAGCCCTTGGAAAAATGTTTTGACTGATGGGGACCTCAGGTGCCTTACTTTTCCCATCACTCACATGGTGAGTGCGGGAGCACCGCCAGAACAGGTCTGACATCCCTCCCGGCCTCATTTTCTGTCTCTGTCACCCTTGTCCCTTGGTGACAGATCTGACACGGGCACACACAAGCTGGCTGTTCCCAGTTCTGTGGGAACGGTAGCTCTCCTCCACACAGCCCGACAAATGTGGTGTGGACTGGCAGTATTTTGTCACATGGAGAGAAGGGGGAAACTGAGAGATGGGAATGTCTTGAACTTTGATCTTTTGTTGATAAAACATACTTCGGGTTGGTTATGCTGGCAGTTGGTGGATTGTATGCTAGCGGGGAATGTTTGCTGCTGCTTTTGAAAAGTACCTTGTAGGTGTTTTAAACAAGCAACTGTATTTTATGTGCAAAAATAACTGAGCTCAATAAGTGTAAAATTTCCTACTAGAAGTAAGACACTGACTTTTTCAGCAGCTGTGAATTATTTCCAGCTTTTACTGGATTTTTGGTACTTAGCTTTTTGCGACTGGTACCTGTAAAAGGCAGTATTTCTCACCTCTCTGCAGCATTTCAGCAGACCATTGTGTCTGAACCTGTGGTCTGTTCATGTTGAAATATTTTCCCTGAGCGAGCTTGAAATGTTCATCACCTTCCTGCCTTTTTTAGGGGTTTCGTGGCAAAAAGGTCCTCTTTCGAAGTGCCTGTGTCTTTCAAGTGTTTAAAATAGATTAATATTTTGACATTTGTGTTAAGGCAAATATGTATTTTCTTTCTTGGTATATGCTACTTTGTTGGCGGAGTTAAAATGCTAGGCTCTGATGCTGATTATAAATCAGTTTCTGCATGTATTTTAATTGAAAGGTAAAAGTGGAAATGTCCGTGACTCCCAGGACTACACAATAAATAACAGTGAACCAACCCATCACGGCAGAGGTA
Source organism: Stercorarius parasiticus (assembly GCA_013396915.1). Lineage (NCBI taxonomy): Eukaryota > Metazoa > Chordata > Aves > Charadriiformes > Stercorariidae > Stercorarius > Stercorarius parasiticus. The sequence goes on from VWZL01001588.1 coordinate 109,702, forward strand.
TTTGGTACAAGCTCGTCTTTGATGTCTCTGCTGATGGCAATGGACTTCTGCTGGGAATAAACTTGACTTGTGATTTCAGGTGTAGAAATACCAGCAGTGAGCAAGCTTGGTGATGAGGGTGCTCTTTTTAAACTCCTGGGGTATGTCCACCTTCTATTTGTTTGGTGTTCTCTGTTATTAACCTAAGCCCTTAAGGTGAAATGGGGACTCATCAATGACTGAATGGGACTCTTCGTAGCCAGGCTGTGGGGAGCAAGTCACAAACTAAAAATCTTTGAAGTTCTGCAGTAAGTTACTTAAATCAGTACCTTAGTATTTGGGAATGCATAAAGATCAAAAAAGGTCTTCTACTGGGAAAGACTTTTTTATTAAACCTTGTTGAACATCAGTAATTACACCCCGTAACGGCTCCTCTGGTGCAGATGCAGAAGTAATAGACGAAGAAGAAGAAATTAGTTAGGCATACAGCAATCACAGCAGTGGCTAACTGGGCTGTACAATAGCACAAGAACTAATGCAGCAGCTCCTGGAAGCAGTTTATTCATAGCAACCTCACAGCTCCTTGTATGTTTTTCCATTAAACTGCATAATGCTTCATTTATAACACTGCTTCGTTCTGAGTGAATTCCATCACAGCCATGGAGCCGGATTCTGGCCGTTCGTTGTTAAGGGGCAAGGGGTGAGGGAATATCCAGAGGGTCTCCAGCGCAGACAGCATGACTTTGTGCGTTGAGTCGTGCCGTTCTGTGCCTGCGAGGGCTGGTTGTGCAGAGGTGAATTCTGCTCTTGCTCAAGCAACAGTAAATCGGTTTTGCATCAGTCCACATCAGCTTTAGAAAAGCAGAGCAGGAGTAAAATTAAGCCCGTGTATGCCCGTTCCTGTAGCTTATTTCAGACAGCGAAGCTTTGGTCGAGGTGCTGCTTGGTCTTTTAATGGAAGTGGAATTTTGTCAGCAACGTTATTTTTGGAGAATGCGGTTCCTCTGGGCCTTGACACAAACAAATGAATAAAGATAAAATAAAATACTAATTAAAAAATAATCATTATATGGGGCCCTCCAGGGGCGACCTTTGTTGTCTATGACAGCAGGCAAGGGCAGGCTGTTCTCGGTTCTGGAGGTCATCTCAGGATGTTCTCTTCAACATTCAGGGCTGAAAATCATCTCCTTCCAGTGAGGAACTGGCCCTTCTCACCAGGCAGCTGCTAATCTCTCATTCCTGAGAGTTAATGAGAGCAGTGGGAAATCCATGTGCGGTTTTAGCACACAGCTAACAGCTTCAAGTAAGAGTAGTGTGCGTGACATGTACGTGTGGTCCTGGGTTTGTAGAAGATAGATATCTGAGTGCTGGTGGGTGATTCAGACACTTCTTCCCAAGCATTTCTGTGCATGGCAGAACGGTTTTGCAAATTGCACTGGGATGTGTAAAGCCATGTTCTGAAACTTGGCAAAATACCTTCTGCCTCTGTTTTTAAGGCTGGATCTCTTCATCCTGTCCTTCCACACGTTGAATCCTAAAGCAGCCTAGGTGGGAGCTACTGGCCTGTTACATGGAGAGGCTTACCTGAAGTGTTTGGTGAAGAACGTGGCCAGGGGAATGGTTACCTCTAGCGGTACGAGTCTCCTTCCATGCAGGGACTGGACTTCTTGAGCTCTGAAGTTGTGACCTTGGTCACCTCAGAAGGTGCCATTGCCTGCCCTTGGCAGTGCTCCCTCCTGGTGGGCTACACTGTGGGCTTCTAGCAAACAAGAAATATTCTCGGTTCAAATGGGTTTTCACTTTCTTACCAAGTGTCGTGTAAAAAGCTCTGCGGCAGTGCTGACAAAGAAGAATGAGTTGCATTGGTTTTAATTTTGGAGTAAGGTGTCTGATAAAATCTCTAACGGTGCTGTTACCGGACCTAATGGTGAGGTTGCTTCATGCTTGTTTAACGTTGCATTATATTTGAAGGTGTGTTCCTCACCTCTGAGCCATCTAAGAGGAGGAGCAGTGGTGGGTTTCACTATGGATAAAGGGTGTCCTGAGCACGTGTTTGCAAAGATGAGGCGCACACACATTTTTACGTCTGAGAAGTACCGTTCTGTGGCATTAAACATCCTGCATATCACATCCCCTCCCTGGCCGCAAATCTGGAGTCTGTATTTAGGGATTAAAACAGCCTGTACCCGATTTTCCTGGAGTTTAGCTAAATGAGGTGTAGTTTACACATGGCATATTTTGTGATACAGATTTGTACTTGCATAGGAGTATAAAAATAACTTGTACTGTTGCCAATTTGAGTTTTCCTATTAAGTTGGCGTGTCTGACTCGTATCTTCTGTCTCATTTTGAATCAGAAACAGATACCCAAGGACGTGGCTGACATTTTCAATGCCCCCAGTGACAATGAAGATTTTATGGGTTTCCAAGATGATGCTTCCAGACAGAGGTTGTTGTCAGAGGACAGCTATGCCAGTTTTAATTCCCTGGAGTCAGGAAAAAAGGTAGGAATGGATTGCCGTGGCCCAGTTATGTTTGTTGGGTGCAGTAGTACTCTGAGCCTGTGTGAAGGCTGTGCAAGCCATAACCTGCAGTAAAATCCATAATCTGCAGTCCTCGTATTAAAAATAAATGTAGACGAACTTGCTACCCTTTTTAAATGATTGCTTTTCAAAACTCTTTCATGATATAAAAGGAAAATGGGTTTCACTAGAAGGTGGATTTAAGTGAAATAGGAGAGAGAGAGATAGAATTGCCATCCTGGGCTGGTGTGCTCCGGATACAATAAGACAGTGGAAATGCATGATAATAGATGGGTTTTGTGAGCATGCAGACTTCAAGGTGTTTCTTCCAGAAATTTGTATCAGTGCTGTTTCTGCACTAAAATCGTGTTTAAGTGGTGGTGACCCACAGAAACCATCAGCTCCTGCCGCGACTGTGAGATTTGCTGGTTCTTTGCTCTCTTGCTGGTGAAGTAGCTTGGATCAGCTTCATGATTTGATATTTTTGATTCTTTGATTTGGTAGCTGGACATACCAGCTGGATTCAAAAGAAAGGAAGAAAACTGGTGTGCTGTCTTGGCTGCCAGAAAGTATAGTTTTTACTCTTTTAGAAGCTTGTAATTATATACTTGATAGATATGGGCTAATGTGCTAAAAGATACCCTTGTCAGCTGTGCTCTCCAAAGCATCCCTCATTTCCATTAATAAAAAAATGAAAATGTCTGTCTTTTCCTGTTGCACCAGGTCAGCGCCTGGTTAAGAGTTGATGAAGACGAGAAATATGGCTAGTATTAGCAAAGGGAACAGACAGACAGAGGCTTGTACAAGTATGTGCCATTTCTGAGCCTCTGCAGGTGAATGGCCTCAGAAAGGCTTGTACGAAGTGCAGAAGCTGTTTGGGAGCAGAGCCCCAAGTCTGTGCTATGGAGAAAGGTGGCGGCTTAAAAGTAACAAAATGTGCTTGGTTCTAAATTGCCTCGTCATCTTGTTGCTAGAGAGCGGTGCTAGTAACTTCAGAAAATCAGGAGGAAACTTGCTGTTGTGACTGTGGCTTTGTGTGGAGCATGAAGAAGGTTCAGCGAGGAGAGATGCTGCTGGTGGTGGTGGAGCCTTGTGTGGGAGCCTGAGGTTCTGCTTCTGACTCTCTGGGGACTGAAGGCACCTTACTTTACTTCTCTCTGCCTTGGTTTCCCAACTTGTGAGATGGAGATTATGATAATGGTCTTTGCTGGAAAGCGTTTTAAAATCCTCTGATGAAAAATGCTGTGGAAGAGCTAGGTGCCGTTAATTTCACATGTGTTGCTGGGAATCCCAGTGAGACTTATTCCAAATTTACAGCTGGCACTGCAGCCTTCCTCACCATTCCTGTGTTTCCCTTGGGCTGAGAATTACTTTAAATCTCTGACAATACTGAGTTTAACTCCTTTACCGCTAAATGGTACAATAAAAACACATCTTTTTTATCCTGAGTTCCATCCATTTATGATGCCAAACGCCACTGTTGCTGAGAAAAAACATGGGTACTTGTGCAGAAGACTAAAAGGTTTTGGTGTGAAGAGCAAAATGACGGGAAGTTTAGAAAAACGCTGCAGTTGATGGGAGAGGAGGCAAGGCCGCTGCCCTGCCGGGGTGGCAGATGGGATGTCAGTGCGTCCGGTGGTCCCTTGGCAGTTGATGCGCAAACGCATCAACAAGTATTGACTTCTGCGTGTCGGCTTTTCCTCAGGGCTTTCTGCAGCCCTACTCCCGTAATCTCTGCACTTGTGCTGAGTTTCAGACATTTCTCCTGTAGGTATCCCTGATGCCTATTTTACCTTGTGTAGATCATTCTTCATAGGCGTAACAGTATAGCTCAAGGTGTGTTATTTTTAGTCACTTTAGCTAACAAACAGCTTATTCCACTCCCCCCTCCCCCCACTTCATTGTGGAATGTCATGAAAACACAGAATGCATAAAAACTTCAGTTTCCCTCCAAGAAATGCAATTTAACTTTAACATAACTTCCCTATTGTGTTTGTTCCTTTCTCGAGCAGCTGCACTGCAGCTACCAACAAAAGAATAAAGTAATTTTACTCTGAGAAAACTCATTCCAATTACCCATAATAATTTGTAGGAGATGTTTAAGTGTAAAGACACAGCATATGCAGTAGCTCCCCCCTCCCATTCCCCTGTTCCACTCATCTATTGTATCTGTTTTTCACCGATATTATCTTAATGTAAAGAAGCGTGTAATTAAAGTCAGGGAAGGGAGGGAATTGAAAGGAAGAATAAAGATATTTAGCAAGTGTATCATAGGAAAGGTCATTTTTATATCTTGTGTGGGAGGAAGAAATAGCAGAGGAAAATTGGGGAAACAAACTTAAGTGAGTGTTGCTGACTTTCAAGAGGCAGGTGTGGTGTGAACACGGGTTATTCCGACCATGAACGAGTCCTTCAGGAGACAAGGTGACAGATGGTCTTCTAGTAATTCTGATTAGAAGTATGGAAATGTATTTTTGATTTAGTAAGTGCATTGTGTTTAATTGGTATGTCATGTGCACATTGTGAAGAGTGCTTTGATGAGGTCTTAGTTTATTTTTCATGGGCTGACTTTTACTTCCTAGTCTGTACGAAGAAATCTGGGATCTGTCTGCCCTAGAACACCTTTGAATGATAAACTGCACCATTAAAACAGAGAGAGTTGATCAGTTGGAAGGTGGAGGGATGTTGGTCAGGCTGTTCAAAGCTCTGTGATTTTGTGTTTGGTATCTGTCACTTCGGTGATGGTGTAACAGCGTGAGAAGGAGCAGACTCCATCTCCAGGAGCCTTGAGTACGGCTGCAGCAAGCCCAGAGGAGAGTGTTGTCTCTACTCCTAAGTGAAAAAAAGGAGGTCTCTTTCTTACTGCGGTTGGTTGTGGTTTGTATTTTCGTCCATTCAAGGCCTGCTTTTTTACATCCAGAAGAAAACATACAAAACAACATGATAATTCACACATAAGAAAGCTGATAGTTTATTTTTATTGTGTAGTAGTGAAGAGGAGGAGGAAGAGGTGAAGAAGAAAGTTTCCCCCACAGGAAGCAGCTCAGTTAAAGCCCTGTGCTCAAAATGAGGGGGGAAAAAAAAAAATCCTGCTAAGTTAAAATAACTCAGTGCTGAAATTCTGAATGTCTTTCGCTTTTTTCTTTTGACAGGCTTTGCCTGCAAAGTGCTTTTACAGTATATGCCATCTAGCTGGTACCTGCTTGAACCTCAGAACCTGTTTATTGTGACTGTGTGACTACTCTGTATCTGACCGCCTCTCACAGCTACGCGCTGGTATTTTTACAGGGGGTTCGGTTTCAGTCCAGATACCTCACTGAAGAGCTGCGGAGGATTTTCACTGAAGACACTGACTCTGACACGGAAGCGTTTGAAGGCTTCACTTCAAGCGAGGTGGATGTGAACAAGAAAGGAGTTCTGGTAAAGGCAGCCACGAATGTATATGTTGATGACTTTTTTTTCTGTCTGGCTCTTCTGTGTAAACCTCAAGTTCTGGTAGAGGTGTTTGTGATACACTGTGATGTTCTTTCTTCATGCTGAAGAAAAACATGTATTATCTTAAAAGAGAAAAAAAGCTTTATTTAATGTAACCTCACATATTAGAAATGAGAACTTCTTCCCTTTCTTGTAGACTAACTGTGCTGGGCAAGATTGTTCCTCTGAAGACAGCCATGTCTGTATCCCAGACAATATTAATATACAAATTTTGTGTCGGTCTCTGCATGGGGGGAAGTTGTGTACTCTGAACTTTTAAAAATTTGTTGATTTAGGTGAATTTATGACAGTGCCTTCAGGTGGTAAGACTGCTGCTTAGAATTAGTGATTTAAAAATGACCCTTCTTGTGTCACAGCCAATAATGTAACATGGGATTCTTCCTGCCTCTAGGCCGTGGAGTCAGACTTGAGTGATGAAGAACGCGATAATTTATTGGGTAGTGAGGAAGAAGAGGAGGAAGAGGCAAAGAAGAAAGTTTCCCCCAAGAGAAGAAGCTTTGGTCTTCGTGTTGCCTTGCAGTTTCCCACCAGAAAGTCATCTGAGAAGAAAGTGCCTGAACAGGCTTTTTCTAACTTACCTTTAAAGGACAGTGAATCCCTCACACCCATTTCAAAAGAAATAAGCTGCAAGCGGTGGGATAAACTAGAGGGCTCTGCTTCAGAGTCTGAAGAAGACATTAAAGAAACACAGGAGGAAAGTTCCAGTGCTCTGCTTAAAAGAGCCATGAATATTAAAGAAAATAAAGCCATGGTAAGACTTAGGAACAGTGCTTTGTTCTCTGACATTAATATCCGAGTACTTGGCTTCAGCACACTTGAATTTTGGGGTCCTCATTGGTGCTGTGCTGGGACTTTGGGAAAATCTCATGGTGGTTTGTGTTTGAATTTTTCTACCTGGGAAGACCCTAGAGGACCATCAGCACTTGCACATTTACCCTTCAAATAGCCTCAAGTAGGACTAGCCTGCTCCAGTTTAAAAGCAAGGTTGGACCAAGCATTTTGTATGTGGATGTGAACAAAATTACAGGTGCCCAAGTCGCAGTCTGGTACTCAAAACATGTCAGAAAACCAGCTGGTCCCTTCAGGTGGTTCGTGGTGTCATTTGCATCATAGAGTTTCTGCTTTTCATTTGTGTCTGAGAGCTGCTGCCGTTACTGATTGGAAAGCCAGCTAAAAACTGCTAAGGATGATAAATGTAATTTTTCGGCTGTGTGGGATGTGATATTTACAGTTATGCTTTGCTGTGTAACTACTGGAAGTGTGTGTATGTGTGTGTGTAGGTGGGGAAAAGAGAGACACTGATAATTCCCTAACACTTTTTCCTCTGTCATCCAAAATCCCATCAGCTCTTTTAATTATCGCACTGCTGTACAAATCTAAGTAGATGTTGGGTCCTCAGTGCCTCCTTCAGTTTTACTGTATTCCAGGAAATGTTGCAGCCTCCAAGCAATCTTGGGGCTCAAGTACACCTCTTGGGTGTGTGGGTCTACAGCTCACACGTAAAAACTTGCTTTAGTTTTGTACCTGAGTTTCTAATCTGTCATGTTTCCTCACTGCTGTTGCATTGGTCTTGCTGCTCTTCCTTCCCACCTTCCACTTTTCCTTCCAGTTCAACCAGCATGAAATTCATTAGCATCCTAGTTGCAGTATGGTAATGACATTAAATAGCTCTTAATAAATGCCACACTGAAGTATTTACCGAAAGATGTTGTACCCAGTTTTTAATCTCACGATTGGTGTGGTGGTCTCAGAGACAGCTACAGCCTGGCTCATCCCCGCTATTGCTGGCTTTTCAGAAGATGGCCTCATCCTGGCCTTCCAGAACAGGTCCTTATTTTTTTTTGCCCTGTCAGTCACTGCTTCTGCTGAAGTGCACCTCCAGGGCATCTACACGGTGCAACAGATGGTCCTGCTGAAGTGCTTCTGATGCTGCATATGCCATGGTTAGGGGAACTGCTAGCAGGGGTTAGTTGTGTAACGACTTTGCAAATGAGTGTGTACCCAGGTGTATCTGCAGAAAGCAATAGGTATTCAGTGTTTCTGGCTGTGGTTGCAGCGTTTGTGAAATCAGCGCTAGCTCTCATGATAGAAAAAGGGAAGTTCCTCATCATTGCTACTAAGGACCACTGAAAAATGACGAGCAAAGTTTCCCTGCTGCAGTGTCACTACTTAAGGGGATGCCAGATTCCTTGGCAAAAAGCAGAGGTGTGTCAGCAGTCATTTAGCCCACAGGGAACATTTTACAATCTTCTAGTAGAGCTTGGAGCACTCTTGCTGCCGAGGACACCCTGTCTTCCTTTTCTCCTTCCTGTCATATGGACTGTGAATTTCTCATTATCGGTCATAGATATTGTAACCACGTTGGAATGCACTTCTTCAGTACTGTTTCAACAAAATTGGATGTAATTCTAGCTAATTCTAATTCCCAGCAAGAGTTAATGGGAGCTGTGAACTTAGTATTGCCTACAGAGATTTGCTCATTCAGGGGTAAATGAGCTCGTTTTATGAGCCCCACTTAAATAAAGTGCCTCCAGAAAGGTTTCATACACTGAAACTTCATGTGTTTAGGTAGAATTCAGAGTGCATGTGAAGCGTGGATGATAACTTTTTTGTAAGTTTGCAGTGAGTTTTCAATGCGGCATCACTGTTGATTTCAGCTTGCCCAGTTGGTGGCAGAACTGAATTCCATACCCGGCCTGTTTCCAGTGAAAACGTCCACCTCCACTCCTCCGGTAAGTCTCCGGTACTGGCTAGAGGCAACAGATGTTTTTCCTAGAGTTACGACTAATATGTTTCCTGATGAAACACTTTCACCAAGTTTGTTCTGGTTTTCTTTGGATTTGGTCACTTTATTTGAATGGATTTGCGGTTGATCAGCAGTTAAGTATCAAGAGTTATGTAAAGAAATGGAATTTTATAAGGTCATTTGTGAAGAAATACGGAGACCAAGGTGAGATCCTACTTTATCATTTTTGCCCCAGAAATACTTTTGAGATGCTAGACAAGTCTATGTTCGTGTAGGTGGGAATAAGGAAGAGTAGTTGCTTCCCTTTGTGTTTAGTGCCTGTTAATTTCCCAGTTAATTTCCCTCTTGCAGGCTTTTCTTTTAAAATCCACTTCCTGGTAGAGCTATGCTGATGAAATTCAACCACTTCAACGTGAAACTGGGATGCTACTGTAGTTATTTCAACTGGCTTTTCTTGGCTACAAGCAGGGAACTGTCAACCCCTCTAGGCTCTCTAGAGAGTGATGTTTTTTCCACGTGTATTATAAACTGAAGAGATTTGAAGAAAAATTGAAGGGCCGTGTCTTTGGAAAGCCCATGTAGAAATGCTTGTCAAGTGAAAAGGTGAAGCCAAATTATACAGTCTTTGAAAGGCTGGGACCTTGCTAGCTCTAGTTAAATGCAATAGACACTTAAACATTCTTTGAATACGTACATAAGCCTGCTGCTTTTATTTAGTATCTTTACTTGGGGAGGGGAGAGGGCATCAGGAATACTCTAGTTATCTCTTCTGCTTGGTTTTTGACTTCCAGCCTGTCTCCTTGTGATGTGCCTTTCACTTCTTTCAAAGGAAATAACTAAAGAGTGCAGTAGCAAGCAGACTTGCTTCCTACATCTTGTTTATCCTGTCAGATTTAGTAGATGCCTTTATGGTAGGTGTCTGTGCAGGTCTTCAGTTGCGTGATTTCAATCATGCAGTAATTGGCAGGTGTGACAATATGAAAAGGGTTATCTTGTGCTTCCTAGTAATTTCCAGATCTAGAAATCTGAAAGTAGGAGAAGAAACTTATTAATGCTCTTGCGATTTGAAAAATAGTAAAGAAAATAAACTAGAATTCAGATTATTCCTTGAAGATGTATTCAGTTTGTGGGGAAAATCTGAACCTTTAGCTGCTGAAGAACAGTGAGAACTTCTACCTTAATACCCATACAAAAAATGTTGGTACAGTTCTGTGATGTTAACTGGAATATAATTTGACTGTGAAAGTGCGGTGTTTTAAAAGGAGCAAAAAGGTATAGCATGTAGGGAGAACACTTAAGAATGCTATAAATTGGTGAGGTTTGGTTTAACAAATGAGGAGTGGGAGAAGAACAGATTAATTCATGATAGTACAAGTGTGGTACAGACATTTTGAGATTGGTTTGTAAACACCAGAAACTAACTGAAAAGACAGTTACTGGAATCATCTTCTCCTTCTAGAAACAGAAGAAAATCCCAAGGAGGACATTTTCTGAAGGCCAGATAGCACGTCGCATGAACCCAACCAGAAATGCTCGTCCACCAGAGAAATTTGCCTTGGAGAAATTTACTGTGTCGGCTGTCAAATTTGCAGAACACTTCCGTAGCTATAGACAACAAAACCTCTTGAAGAAGAGACTCAGTGTGGTACTTGCCAGACTTTGATATCTCCAGTAGTCAGGGATTAGGAAACATTTAAATTGTTGTCCAGCACTTAGAGCAGACATCACATTCTACAGAAAGTTAATGAGAACCTTTGGTTTGGGATTAGCTACAGAAGAAGTTGTGTTCAGGCCTTCCTGCCTCATCTTTCACCTGTTAACTGGGCTCTATTTGTGACCTGTGTTGTCCAAACATGACAAGGAAGTGTACTTATGGTCTACTATTTATTTATTATCTGAAAATTACTAGAGCCTACAATATAGAAGGCCTTCGAATGGCAAGGCAATGGGGCTGGTGGAGGTGACAAAGCAGATCTTCTCTGTCTTCAGGCTCAGGAAAAAATTAGCAAAAACCCCTCACTGGAAATAGCAGAGGGAAGATGGAGAGGAGTGATACAGCTGAACTGGGAATGAATGAAGGGAATCTGCACCAACAGACTGCTGACATACTGTCTAGCTATTCCAAAGTTGCAGGTTTTATTCTTCCCCATCTGTTTTTCCCTCCTTTGGCTTATGGTGGTCATTTGTATTGGTTATATTTACTGTATAGTCTTTATGAAGAAGACACTCTTAAGTTTGTATCTGCACGGGCCGGATCCCAGTTCTCCTTATAGGAATGAGTGCTGGGCACAGTTGAAGCATTATAGAGGGAACTTGGCTATTAAAAAAAGTGGAGTAGCACTGAATGAGAACCTGGGCTGGTAAATAACTATTTTGGAGAGAACAGAGCTGATCTAGAGTGAAGGACAAAAGAGGTCTTAAGAGTGTGGGGTAGGGGGAAGGCTAAGGATCAGATGAGACTTGTACATGAATTGGGGTCAAAGAGAATGATACTTGGAAGGAAAAAAAGAGCACTTAATAGTGAGTGGAGGGCTCTCTTCCAAATAGCAAACGGGATAAATAAGGTTAGTCCTGCCATACCCAGCCCTTTCTAGAACTCCAGTAGAGGTTTTTTGTAGGACGTTAGAGATTGTCATTGGAGAAAGCAATTAGAGAGTATGCTAGGAGATGGAAGAAGCATGGGGAGGCAGATGGTTATAGTTAGTTACTTTGAGAGGGAAGAAATGGAGTATGCAGAGTTACAGTGGAGGTGTGCAGGGAATGCAAAGAAAAGGAGGTAATAGAAAAACATGTTAGGGATTTGTGGAAATAGAAGTAGCAATGATGGGAAGGAAGAACATATCAACAGAATGAATAATAAATGGAGTAGAGAAAAGATGAGGGAGGAGAGGGAAAGAAAGAGCTGATGATGATTTGGAAACTCTATTCCCTGTTTGTCCGGTGTTCCATGAGCCTGTAGTCCACCCCCTCTAGACTGCATACGCATTATAAATGAAAGAATTTGTCACCAAGTGTGGTGACAGAGTCTTCATGACACCAGACAAAAGGTGTTGAGATGAGTTTGTTTAGCAGGAGGATTGTGGAGTGCGCAAAAGGAGGAGGTCATCAAAGTATTCATCTCACCGTCCAGTAGAGGATATTACTGAGGAGGACTTGGACAACATTGCAATCACTGTTAAAGACAAAATCTATGACAAAGTTCTAGTAAGTGGCTGCTGTTTTCTTCACTGTGTGCCATGGGCTTGAAATTGAAAGTCTCTTAATAGTTCATCTGGTGTTTGCTAAAAGGTATGCTTTCATGAGGATCTGTAGAGTGCCGCTCTGCGTTACTAAATTACACAAGCACAACTTGAAAGCTTTGTCAGGCTTCCGTGGGCTTGCCCATGCTGGTTGATGCGCCCCACCGACTTTTTGCCTCTGCAAAGAAGTGCTTTCTTGCCATAGAGCTATTAAGGGGAATTTGATATAGCTATGACTCACCACTGATAAAAGTTGACATCCCTTTTATCTCTCATTCTCACTTGGTGGTGGTGGTGATGGTGCCATTAAATAATAGTGATCACTGCTGCTCCTTTTACCCCCTGGAAATGACATTTCTGTACGGGTTGGGTAGTTTCCAAAGCTCTTGATGGAACTCCTCCCTTTTCTTCACTGGTTTTGGCTGTTATTAATTGTCATAAGGATCTAGATGATCAGCTTACTATATATTTCATGCTTCATTGTATTTGGAGAGATGAGTCACAAGGTAGTTTTCTAAATAGTTTTAGGTTTTTCCTAGAGAGAGGAAAGGATCAGAACTGCAACATGAGGTTCATGTATGAGGCTGGGCACTCTCTGTAAAATTCCTAGCATCTCTCCAGATAACTGTATGATTTTTCATAATAACAGACCTTATGGTTCTTACTAAGATATTCATTGCTGAATTTCACTTGGATTTGAAGTTTGTGCTTTGCTATCAGCAGATATATTAGGAAAGTTCATCAACAAGCATTTAAGATGTCCTTCATACATACGTTTCTCCTCCTTTCCAACTTTAGGGTAGTACTTGCCACCAGTGTCGACAAAAGACAATTGATACAAAGACAATCTGTCGCAATCAGGGCTGCGGAGGAGTAAGAGGGCAGTTTTGTGGACCATGTCTTCGAAATCGATATGGGGAAGATGTGAAATCAGCACTGCTTGATCCAGTAAGTATCATTTCTTGGGCTTGCAAAGAAAGTGTAATAAATATGGTTTTGTTAGTAAGCCGTGATGAGCATATGCTCGTGGTTACATGGGGTTCCAAGCTTTTTGCTGTGAGAAGATCTGTAGTACTGTTATGACTGACAATGATCTTGTTGTAACTCAAATGGAAGGTGCTGGACCAGGGTTACAATCCACCCATCTTCGTGCTTTGAAGCTCCACTTGCTTACCAGATAGTGGAGGGAAAGCATAAGAGCTTTTAAGAAAAGGAATCTGTCCTCTTTCAGAAAAATGCCAAAACATACCCTTTTTTAATGCTCTCAGTAGTGTGGCATGTGAAGCAAATTTCCTTGGTTTAGATTCTAATTTTTAAATATGAGAAAAAAGAAGAAGGATACCAAAAAGTCTTAGGGTTGGTTCCCCTTTTCTCTGTTTGGTCCTGCAGAATTTGGAAAGTGTTAACAAGGTTTTTTAGCTGGCTGATTCAGGCTATTAAAACCTTGCCCTGAACAATCGTGCAGTAAGGAAGCCGTACTCTTGTCTGTCTGAGCAACGAGATGGTGAATATAACCTTACTCGTAGCTTGCCTCTACCCTCCCTCCCCCCATCCCCCCCTTTACAGGCCTGGATCTGTCCTCCTTGTCGTGGGGTGTGCAACTGCAGCTACTGCCGCCGGCGGGACGGGCGCTGTGCCACGGGCATGCTCATCCACTTGGCCAAGTTCTGCGGCTACGATAACGTCAAGGAGTACCTGGAGAGGTGAGGGCTGTGCCCCGTGGTAATTCCTTTTTAAACCTTTGTAGCCCTCTAAATAATGCTTGACTTCTGGGGCCCGGGGAGATCCTGGACCTATGCGAAGTCTCTTGGACTTGAGATTTCTCCTAGGCTGAAAGCAGCTTCATTGAAGTGAGTCATATTGTCTGGGTAAACAACTCTTAAATTGAAATGCTCTTCCCTATTTTGAGATCAGTATTGCTTGCTTTAAGCGTATAGAAGTGCTGTTTTGGAAGTTGTCATCTTCAGAAATGGAAATGCTCTATTTATGGGGAACCCGAGTTTCCTAAAAAGCACTAACACTGTTTTCTCACGTCTTATAGTTTACAGAAACAACTGGCAGATGGCAATTGAGAACAGTGAACTCAAGCTGGGCCTGCAGCTGGTTGATATATTGACAAGTGTTGACTTCAGAAGGTTGTTACTATGTTTTATATAAGATAGAATTGTAGAGTATAGTGTATGCATTTCTGTGTTGGGAACTTTTTGATTGATGTGGTCTTATGCAAAAGATCTCTCAGGAAAATGTTTTGGTAGAGAAATCTACATGCACAGACCTGTATGTTAAGTGAAATGGCACTCTTGAATCTTGAGTGGTTAATTTTTAATAGAGCTACACAACCACATGATGGAGAACTCGGTCGATTTGAGCAATATTTTTATTTATATGATTGTGCAAGTTTGCAGAAAGGGTATTTAACAACTACCTGTAAAGCATACCCCGTCTTTAAAGAAACAAACCCCCTCTTTGTGTTCCAACTTGACCACAAAGATTCACTTTTCCAACCCTTGCTTTCTAAACCTGTTCCTCCATCTGTAGTTCACAGAACCTGAAAAGAAGGGAAGTGTACTTTCACGTGAATGCCATTATCTTCCAGCAAAAGCTGATGCAACCTACCAGAGGGAGGATGATTTTTTTTTTATTCCAAAGTGCAATTAATCACTGAAACATGGAAGTGAAAGAGTGTTTTTTTTAAAAAAAAATAAATTTAAAAACTTAATCATCATCCTAATAAAGACTTGCTCACCAGCAGTTTTTGTGTGATGCACCTGCTGCCTGAACCAACTACCTTACAGCAATCATAACTGCTTAACTAGTTTAAATCACAAAGTCCAGGTTTATTTTTCTTAAATACAGTTCATACTTAGAGGATTTTTTTTGTATGTACAACCAAGCTTTCAAACAACTTTGTTTAAATGCAACCTGTTTGTATTGCAGTATGATTATGTTAACATTTTTGTAAGATACACATTTCATTTTATGTAGAGAGAATAAAGAATAATCAAGAGGAGCATTTTGTGAATCAAACTACACCCAGATGCTGATGTTTCTTATTTACTTTGCCATAGCTGGTGTAATGAAGGAATGCTTGCAGATCAATAATCATTATATGGAGAAAGGCAGGAACACAACACTGACTGATGAGGAAATAACAATGTAGCGCACATAAGTGTTACACTAAAGAACATTTTTTAGGGAGGCAAATGTGCTGCTCCAGCTGACTGTGAAAAATATTTATCTCCTTTTGCTTTAGCTACAAGGCAGATTGAGAAAGCAGCACATACTATTGAAAACTTAGTAGTAAACTGCCAAGAGTAAAGCTGCTCATGCGAGAACCCATTTAGCTGGCTTCTCCTTGCTTTTCCTATTGGAAGTCCAAACATAAGTTGGCCCTCTGGTTTTTGCTGGACATTCATAAACATTCTTAGTTTCCCTTTGATCCTCTAGAATAGCCCTCACAGAGATGACTGGCATTGCTGGAGTCAGTTCCTTGAGCTGGGCTTCGGCTACGGTCCCCACCTGGATGTCCCACCTGGCGCCTGCAATAAACATAGGCATATGGCTTACACGGTGTTTCGTAGTGCAAGACCGGAATAATTTGGGTTTAAACAGTTGCGTACTGCTAAATACTTAAAGTTACATTTGAACATGTAGCCTTCCAGTACCTAAAGGGGGCCTATAGGAAGGATGGGGAGGGACTCTTTATCAGGGAGTGTAATGATAGGACGAGGGGTAAAGGTTTCAAACTGAAGGAGGCTACATTTAGATTGGATATTAGGAAGAAATTCTTTACTGTGAGGGTGGTGAGGCACTGGAACAGGTTGCCCAGAGCAGCTGTGGATGCCCCATCCCTGGAAGTGTTCAAGGCCAGGCTGGATGGGGCTTTGAGCAGCCTGGTCTAGTGGGAGGTGTCCCTGCCCATGGCAGGGGGGTTGGAACTAGATGATCTTTAAGGTCCCTTCCAACCTGAATCATTCTATGAACATACTGATTTAGTATAGACTGGTGTTGGCTTGCTGTGCATCATGTGAATGAGGAGGTGAGTACATAGCATCTGCCTGGACTGGACTTGTGGTTTCATCCGCATGGCCTTTTATTGAAAGCAGGGACTGGAAACTACTTACAGTTGGGACTCTGAGTGTGCCTCTCAAAGTCAAGTGCTCAGGTTTTCTCCTAATTCTCCACTAGTTTATGGACAAGTAGTCCAAAAGGTGGAGAACTACACTGGAGTATTTAGCATATGTTTGTATAGTGAGGTATCAAACAGGTACTTCAGTGTAGTTAAGACAGATGAGTTCTGTGCTGCTGAAGGGCCGTGCACTTTCTGAAAGCTGCTGGATTTGTTAAGTTTGTTGTGTGTTCTTCTAACATAAACCAGCATATAAAATGTTGCAGATGTTTGTTGTGGATTTTAGGACTGTTTGTGTAGCACCATAAAAGTTTATATTTGCAAATACCAACACAAACACAGAAACGCAGCAGCTGCAGCTCACAAGGTTCCTTGATGCCTTCCTCATACCCAGAGGAGGAATGAAGAGCACTGCCCTTTGAGTGACAGATGTTTTAAAAAAAAAAAAATCCTGTGAAAAATTCAGGCTACCTTTTCAAAAAGCAACAGTCAAATGAAATGCTTGTCATTGCTCCTGTCCCCCACCCTGACTTTCCCCTTGGGACTTACCTGCTGTAGTAGCGACTCCCTTCCAAAGGAGTTGCTTTCCTTTTATTATATGCAGGTCTAGGGAAGAGTAGGAGTACTGATGACGTTTCTCTGATTGCCTGTTGGAGTCATTCACCTTTCCTCTAATTAGCTGTAACTTGGCTGATAGCCTTTCTAAGTTAAAACTAAAATCTCATTTTGACTGCGGGCCTCAAATGTCATTCCTTAACCAGATGCCTCAGTCCCAGGAAAACACAATACCAAAAGAGCAAGGTACAATGTTTATCCTCTGAAAGTTGTTAAAAGAGGGGTTGCAGCTCAACAGATGAGCACAATTTCCATTCAGGGACAGCTTGCAACCATATTACAGCTACTGCAATAATTGACTGCTTGGAAACCCAGATGAAAAATCCTGTGTCGTATTTACACATCACTCACTGAGGTGTGTCAGTATCCCTCATGCTAATACAGGGCTTCTCAAGTATTTCCGTGCTTCTTGGTATGCCTCCTCAACAGCTTTTAAGTATTACGACCTAGCAAATTAAAATTCACAGTTCTTTAGATCTGTTTATTTAGAACTGGCAATTTCTTGCCAAGGTGGAAGAAAAAAAAACAGGAGAAAGACTATTTTGAAATTAGTTTTTTCTGTGGGTTTTTTTTTATGGTTTTGATTTTTGTTTTTTAATTACAACTGTGTAGATGGTTTGATCCAGGTTACCAACATCTGGTAATGACTAATCCTATTCTGCACCTCTAATAGCTGCAGAAAATTTCTAGGTGATCAGTATCAAGGTGAAATTTAAAGCCTCCGGAATAGTCTTTTAAGCTTCTGAACCTCGACTAGATTAGAGCTGCTGCTTTATTACAATGCAGACCTTGTTCAGACTCAGTTAACAATTATTTAAATGCATTAAGTATAGACCAAGCTGGTATGAAATTTAAAGTTACAGTGGACCAACATCAGCAATCCACCACCATTCCTAAACGTCCTTGGTGCTGTTCATAAGGTCACAACACCCTATGGTCTAACCCTTGATGGAACTTATCTACCTAATGAAGGAATCTAGAGTCCCTGAACTAGGTTACTGAGATCAAGCAATTTAAATTTATTTCTTACCTTCCATGAAAAGCCCACAGATAGAGGCTCCTTCCCTTGGTGGGTGGCCAGAATCTTCTTGGTCTTTTTGTTAACATCTGCAGTGAAGCACACCTTATCCAAAGGCCCGTTTTCTTGCATGCCATGTTCTGCATTACAACTTCAAAAAATAATACTTTCAATAATGCAATATCCAGACAGTAATTTTTCTCTCAGAAGTGTTAGCCTGCCCCTCTTGGGCCAGTTGTGCTTAAGCGTGAGACTGGCGGGGGTTTTGGTTTGTTTTTTCTTTCCTTTGGCCGTTATTTAAAGTAAGGCTAAGAAGCTGCATGAATGCAATTGTTTGGAAACAAAACATTTTCCACAGTACAGAACAAACCAACCGCCCCCCCACCCCCCGCCCTGCCCAGCCCAGCAGGGGAGCAGGACTGCATTGCTGAGACACCGCTTCTCTCCAGCCGGGTCCCTGTTCAGAACAAGCTAACATTCAGAACGTGCTAACATCTCTTCCAGCCTGCACGGTCCTTACGTCCCCGCAGGCCTTAACAAGCGCCCAGAAGAGAAAGCTTGGAGAGAGGCAGTAAAAGCAGTGAAAAAATACAGTGGGGGTTTCTCTATGCCTGTGGCACAAAACGGGCACTATTTGGGGACCTCAACATGAGCAGCAGAGAGAAGACGAGCTGCCTGCCAGCTCTTGTGCTGCCATCCCCTTCTGCTTCCACATACAGGGAGAGGCGCTTCGGTGTCTGGGCTGCAAACACTCGCCGGGCCCCCACCGCCCATCTGCTCCAGGGAACAATGTCAGCCTGGCCAACGTGTCCTCTGAGGAGCTCCTGGCCACCTTTCTGCTAGGTTAGCAAAGGATTATCTGAGTGCCATTGGTGGCCGTACAGAATTTGAGATACCCTGTTACTGGGCTCTCATGTGGCTTCACTGTGGTCTTCAGAATAAATACACACATACTGTGCTGTGACTGTGGCAAGAAGTGAGACATCAGTACAGTGATGAAGATTTTTCATCCCCTACTGTGGCAACAACTACACAAAGAGGACTAGGAGACTGATTTATTTTTTCTGCTTAGCCTGGTAGCAGTGCGTTAATACTAAGGAATAAACTGGAATAGTACCATGACATATGCACTGAATTGGTTAAATAATAATGGCAGGAAGACCTGCACTCTTAACCTTTTTTAAACTATGAAATACAGCATCTGTTTCCTTAGCTGCTTTGTCTTCATGCTTCTGAGGAGACTGAAGGCAAGCTTGGATTGTTCCCCCTGCTTTCAGGAGATGGTTTTTCTGATATCATCTGGTCAATTTTTATCTTTTTATTTAAACTGTGCTTAACTCTCCAGAGAGCATGACAAACGTAAATAACACCAGTGGTGAAAAAATAAATGTCTGGCAGTAATACAATATGCCTGGTTCCTGACAACCATTATGTGTCAGAAAGGACTGAGGATTGAACAAGCCAGAAAGCCACAGCACCGCTGGCAGCACAAGGTCCTGCGTCCAGATCTCAAGGTCTCCGTATCGTATGAGAAGATCAATAACGCTAAAAGAGAAGCAGCAATAGCCTCTGCCTTAATCTCTTTGTACTTCTTTTTTAGAGAAAATAAATTGCAGACTTCAAGCGTAAGAGTGCTTTTCTCTACAGAGAAGATACATGGCTGAAGTAACCAGAAAGTTTACGCCTATGTAAGCATAAGGTCATGGGCTTAGGGAATTTGTTCTTTCCCTCATGTAGGTACATATGAAATCAGTTGTAGAAGGTGATCAGCATGAGACAGGTTGCTGGCAACAGTGAATGTGAGTATGCTCAATCCTGCAAAACTTGCTCAGGTTTCTCCCCAGGACAACATCACCATTACTGACTTTAACACACCTGCAGAAACCGTCAAAAATTGATAACAACAGTCGATGGCTTCTTAGATGCAAATTGTCTGGTACCATCTTCAGTGGTGCATTTAAACTTCCAATAAGACAGAGCAAAGTACAAATTACGAGCACAAAAGCAGCTGACAGAGGCTCTGAATAATGGCATACTACAGCACACATTGCCATGAGATATCAAAGGAATTTCCAAAAACACTGCATATTTTTTTTCCATATCTAACCACCTGGAAGTGGATATTGCTGGTGGCAGGGTAGGGGAAAAGGAATCCTGCAAGGTGCTGGACCCCCCCAGCTCTTGTGACAAGGGAGGTGACGAGGCCTTGCTTTAGTAAAGTGCCTAGCATTTCTGCAAAACTCACTTCAAAGTAAAACTGACTTGCATTAAGTCAAATTTTGGACAAAAAAAAATAAAGGGAACAAAACTGCTGGTTTTAAATCACTGGAAGAGCTCTGTGCATAGCAGCTGAACCCTGTTACTGTAGCGTACTTACCAGTGGGCAAGGCTGTAAGTGGATGGATATGTGCTAGTTCAGTCCATGTGTCTGGCACAGCATCATAGAAGACTGCGGACTGCAGCACTTCCATGTGAGGAGAAAACATCAGCTCCCCCTTTGGAGAACAATAAAAAGCATACTGGCATCATGAAGAAGAGCTATTCTTTCTTTTTCCAAAAAAGCAAGAAAAAGCCCCAAATTGCATAGAGGAGCAACAATACCGTTAATAAAAAAAGACACTTGCCTTCAAACAGAGGTCCAGCCGTTTAAGAGACCTATGGATCTCTGAAAGGAGGTTCATCCTCTCACACACTTGAAGGCAAACAAGGACATAGGGGCTCCAGGCAGTAGCTGTCTGCATGATTTCTGCCATGTTCAACTCCTTCGGAAGCATCTCCGGAATCACATCCAGGACATTCTTAACCTTTCCTGGTCAACACAAAGCAAGCCACTAGAAATCACTGCAATCAACTCTTTTTTGACTCTCCTACTTTCAAGTCTGATTTCTTCTCCAGGAGAGCGCAAACACCGCATTTTCTTAGGCAGATAAAAAACAGATGCTCCCCCACCTTTGCTGTCTCTTTGGCAACAGTGTTGAGAGAAATGACTGCAAACCAGTTAACAATCAGCAGCTTCTATTTAGCTTTACATTTTCAAGTAACACTGACCCCCAAAGCCCACCAAGACATCATCCCTGGGCTTGGGATGACTACTGTTACAAGGATGTATCCTGAGATTGCCTTGTTTTTTAATCAAGCGTGATCAGTAGTTTGTATTTCTACAGTACCTAATAGCTTCTATATCCCCCCATCTCCACCGCCCACAGTCCTTACCGTCTAGGGTGTTAGGCAAAATACAGCGCAGGCACATGCACACGCATGTGTCACCCCCAAAAAGAGCCTCTCTCCCTCCCCGCAGGCCTGCTCTGGACCAGAGACAGAACACAAATGAAAAACAGTTCATAACAGTACTAATGAGCAGGGACTGAAATCACAACATTAATGCAGCTCAGTCTCCATTTCAGCCCTCACTTTGGCAGGATGAATGATGAATGCCATATATAATTGTCCACACTCACTAAAGTGGATGGGAAGCAAACGTGAAATGCACAAGTTCCCCCTGGGAAATGAAGCGTTGTTTGGCTACTTGCATGCAGAGCTGTCATATTCCCTTCTGCAAAACCCCCATGATCTGATGGTGATAAAAGAAAAAAAAACAAAACAGAGTGCCCAGAGGAAAAGGAGGGAGTAAAGAAAGGGATGGAGAGTTGCAGAACAAGAGTGGCAGTCACGGGGGAATTTAATTAGCTCTGATAAGGATGAGGAGCTGAAGGCTCAGTCTCATGATATGCCAGTTTTTGGGGCATCTGGACATAGTTTCTCGGATCTACACTGAGAAAGGAAGGTGCAGAAGGCAGCAGGGTGAGGGGATGAGAGAGACTCTTCATACAGTCGTACCTTGTTAGCCACTTCATTTACAGTTGGTCCTGTTTTACCTCAAACCAGGACAAGACCATATAGTAGAGGGCCTTCAGATGGAAGCATTTAACCTATGTATTTACAGTATCCAGCACAATCCAGATTTGGTGGGGCCAAGAAACCTGGTGCCAGAGCCAGTTCCCCTTCAAGCTTCGGTAAATGAATCAATACTAGTATTGATAATGCTGTCACCAGTTGTCGAAACATTCTTCTGCATCTACAATGTTTCAGAAATTTGTCTGGAGTCTATGAACATGACATCTATATGTTCTGATACAGTGGAACACGGTTACCAAACTACTTTTAGCACTGTTAACTATTCGCACACTTTTCTGACGTTTCCAGTTTCTGCAGTATTGAAATACTGTTGCTGCTTCTTTCCTGAGGATGTTCTGAGTTTATTTTAAGGACTGTCACTACTGAGGCAAGTGTATTTTAAGTACTGAATTTCTGCATCTCTTCAGCAGACAAGCAAGGTTTATTAGGCCATTTTGCAGATGAGAGTCTGAGACACAGGACAGAGTCACACAGGACACCTGCGGGAGAGGCAGAACAGGAGCCTCAACTCACCTGAACCCCCATCCCAATAATACATGATCCACAGTGTTAATTCTGCTTGGGGTGTCATTAATTAGGGGGTTTGCACAAACCCACTGCACTCACAATAACCTTAAAGAGGTTACAGGGAGCGACAGGTCAATGAGACAGGTAAGTGGAGTGTGGAAATGGCACAACACACATCAGTATTTGTGCAGTTCTTAGCTTGTCAGAAACAGTGATCCCAATCCACTTTTCACATAAATGGTCACCAGTTAGGACATTTCTTTATGTGTTGGTGTCCCTTTCTTTCCCTTCTGCCTGGCTGTTACTACCCAGGAGCTGGGACAGAAAGGAAAAATGTGCTACTCTGTTCCACCTCTTCAAATGTAGGAGTCTTGCACGGGGTTTTGTACTGCTGCTTTGGCCTCGATGAGGTAGACAGTGGCGATAATTTGCACAGCAGAAAAAATTAAGGTCTCAACCAGCTCAATGTTGAACCAAATACTACTAACTGCACTGTACCTATAGAACAGGCAGCCCCTACCCCTGTCAGGATATTAAAGGTAAGACTCAGGACTTGGGAGGAAGTCAAGAATTAAGTAGGTAGACAGAGGGCTGTGGCGAGATGTACTCTCGGGGGGCTGCCCTCCTCCTGGTGACAGGACAAAATCAAAGCTGCAGCAATCACATTTATTTTCCAGGCTCCCCCAGCTCCCACACTGTAAGGACTTCACCGAATTCAAAGAGTTTATCTGAACTTATTGTCATAGAGCTGTCTGGGATTTAAACTAGACTTGCAAGTTGTTTTTGCTAAAAAATATTTCTGGCTTTAAGTGGTACTTTTCACAGGAGCTATTTCTTCCTAATGCAGGGTCAACTCCACAAAATCACAATAAAATTTAACAGCTTTTGGCATTTAGAACAGTCAACAACAAGCTGCTGCTCACAATAACACCAGTAAGTACTTATTTCTGAAGTCATTTTGGTTCTGCAACCAGCCATTTACCTGCGCCAGAACCTGCAGCCCTAACCTCACCCACAATAAGCCATGTCTTAAGAAGCCGCTTTGAAGTAGTGCTGAGGTTTTGAAAAAAAAAAAAAAAAAAGCTCTGTTACTCACCTCGAGTGGAAGATCAATTCTGTCAGACAATCTGTACTTACCAGTCTCTCTGCCGGCACCTAAATCGGGTTTTACTGTATTCCTGGGAGTCATGCGCACGGAGGGAGGCTGCGGGTTACGGAGGTTCATAGCGGGCACTCACTGCCCTTCTGTCCTTACAACAGATCCCAGATGAGCTATAGCAAAGCTGACGTATAGTGGTTTATTCTAACACACCTCGTGGAATGAGTTTATAGCTAAAAGAACTCATCAGTAATGTGAACAGGTGAAAGAGAAGGTGATCTCCCCAGCAAACACAAAGTGCCAGTGCTGATGAAAGGCATTACCATCCTGTTCGCATTTATTTGGCTGCCAGTCAATGAATGATTTTCTGGTTTTGCTGGTAAGTCGGGGCCCTAACATTTTCTAATTACTGCAAAAGGCTTGGAAAGATATCTCACTGTTCAAAATACCAGTGGATCCACGCTCGGGGTTGGGTCCCTAAACTTTCCAAAGGCCATACAAATAGCAGTGATTCTGCTCAGGTTTCACCACCTATACTTATTTTACAATTATTTGAATGAAAGTTCAGGCTTGTGAAGGTTAATGGACTGCCTAAACTGGAAGCAGTAATTCTTTACTTATCCATAGGCTAGAGGCACAGCCGGAGCCAGCAGGATGAGCTTCCCACCATGCCCCTGCGACCTCAGCTGTCATTTGGAGAAATCGGCCTCCGCGGAGGTCAGGAGTACAGTGGTGTTTAGCCTTTCCATCTCCATGGCAACTTACTCTTGGGCATCTTCTTCTCAGCAGTTACTTCCAATTGCCTTCATCTGAGTGTGGCTCTTTGACCTATGAAAACCCGCTTGTGAGGGACCGAGGAGACACCAGCAAGCTCATCTCGCTCACACCCAAAAGGCCGCATCGCCAAGGGGGAAAAGTGCACTTTCCCCAAGTTAGCCAGGCTCTGCAAGTGGCCTGCTCACGCCTAACATGCTAATTTTCTTTTTTTTTTTTTTCTTCTTTCTCCCAGATAAGCTTTTTACCTTTGGACAATGAAAAATAACAAGTCTGGAAAGGGCACTTGAAAAACCTCTCGGCTGTTTTTAGCAAATTGTGTGCAATCAGTTCTCTAAAGTGCCTAGTTCAGCAGCTTAGGAGAAGCAGCCAGTTGGGGGTTTTTTATTTATATATATATACACACACACCCCCCATATATACATACACATTTAATATAAATGTATGTATATGAAAATAGATCAAAGTAGTTTCCACGCAAGGCTTTTTAGAACTAAAGTTAAAGCAATGTTTTCTTTTTGTATCGTCAAAAATTCTAACATTTTTTTCTGATTAGAAGCAACTTTGGCAGTCTTGCACCTTGGGCTTGTGGATGCTCCACGTACCCTGCAGTCCAGGACCAAAAGTCAACAGTGAAATTTGAATAATTCAGTATATATCAGCTGGTGATAATCTGACAAAGCTACAGAAACAGATGTGTGAGAAGGTGGTGGAAAATGAGATACAGTCTTACAAACTGTTTTCCCTGTTTTGGAAACAGGAAAACACAAGGAAATGTATAATATCTCCATTCTATTATTTTTCTGGAGAAGAAAACATACAAACAGTAAATATAAGTTTTGAGGAAAGTGCCATTCTGGACTGCTGTAACTGGTGAGTCTATCAGTTATGCTGGTTAAAGTGCAGTTCTAGAAAAGATACTTTCCTATGCCCACTCAGACCTTTCTAAATGGCAGCACCTTAAGAGACAATAGTTCTACTAGGAATACGGAAACCTAAATGTACTATCCCCTAATGTCATTAAGCAGTATTACAAAACACTGAATTCGAGTTGCCATGTAAAGGTGCTTGCGAAAGTATTTCAACAAGTAATATGCCAAGTCACAAAGCCTTGCAGACAAAATCTGCTCATGACGAACCACTGTACTCATTGCAAGTCAGAGAATTTATTCCTCCACAGCCAGACAAGACCTTGCTACAGGTGGGGGCCGCATAGACGAGAAAGCTTGTGGTCTTCCCCACAAGGCTCCAGTCTGAAAGATGACTTTCTTTTAGGCTGAACACACTATATACATGTGCAAGAGCTTTACGTATATATGAAAGTTCTTACCACAGGTGGGCTGATGCATTCTTGCAGATAGACACAGCAGAGCTTGCGGTCCCAGGTGTCAGTGATGTCGCCACTGGACATGATCGCATCCAAGAGGTAACACAGGTCTTCCCATGGAACCTAACTGGGAGCACAGAATGCATCACTGAATAAAACAAGTCAGCTTTCTAAAGGACAAACCAAAGCTGCTCAGAATAAACACTGTCAAGAGAAACAAAAGAAATTCAAATACTTCCTTTCGGAAAGCTTCATGGTTATATACGGGCATTGCCGGCTCTTGTTTGTTTAGCAAATAACTACATTGAAACACAGATTGCTTTTATTTCAATCCAATGAGAGGTATCTATAAATATCTGAGTAAAAATATCAAGTTTGTGACTAAAATTCAGTAACGGTGTCAAGTGTATCATCTGGGCCTTATGTCATGTTTTCTACCTTATCCCTTATAGAAAGCTTTTAAGAGAAAAGTACATTTTCCAAACACCGCATGATATAAGAGAACATAACTCATTAACAAGCGTATGCATGTATTTTCCCATACAGATCTTAAAAAACATAATTCTCATGAGTGACAGGAAGGTAACCTACTGTGCCTTTCTTAGAGGAGAAATAAAAAACTTGTATCTGATTGCGGTCTTTTACATCTCCTCACTAGGAAACACTCAGTAACTGAAATTCTACGTTATTTGAATTTGGGATATATTCAAGAACTTCGGTAAAAATTGAATTAATATTAATCCCATTACTACCACATCACGTAAGCATTATGTTTATTGTAGAACTCTAGTTGTAATGCCACTGTTATAGCGTGTGATTAACAGTGGTAACACATTTTATTCAAGGAACTACTGTCTTTCCCTTTTATTTGGCTTCACAGAGTTTGAAGCTTCTTTTTGCTACCCTTTGGTTTGCAAAATATGCCAGTTTGTGATGAAGTCTTTCCAGACAGGAACCTTTACACCCTTGGGGGCAGTATTTGCCTCCCAACAGTTCAAATAAAAACTTAATTATAGGCTTTAAATATTGCATGATGTGACAGAACAGAACAAGTAAAATAGCTGCAGCTATTCCAGACTGCTTGCTACAAGTTTATTTCAATTTAAATATGTGAAACACTAATCCATCTTTCTTTTAAACTGGTTTGAAGAGAATCAAATAAGAAGAAGAAAAAAAAGGACACTGGAACACAATATGCAATGCTGCATGCTGGTGATGAGAAGCCTGAACAGTGAATCCCTGTGAAAAATGCCAACAACTTGGATTTAGAATGGAACATTCTTTCAGTGAGAATAAACCTGCTTTTCTCTTTGTTGACAACAGGAACGCATTTAATGTTTTCCTAATTTCATATATATTTATCTCAAGAAATGGCTTTTCCCTTTGTCTTTTAGAAGAGTATATCAATATTCTAACTCAGTACGAGCTCATTCAGGTGCACACTTCTGGGGCATTGATTACACTGGGATAATCAAAGCTTCTGATATAAAAAGGACATTTTTACTAGTGTGAGAAAACTGAGGGGTTTGCATCAGAAATATTTTGGGCTGTCAGGTTTGCATGATTGCCATGGTACTCTATAGAAAACTGGTCTGTTGTACTCAAAAAAACACTGCTCAAAACCATTGCTCAGTGGATGGATATGGTGAGGATGGAGCTCACATCCCCCCCACATCATCAAACGAGAACTCCATGAACATGCGTATGGGGACCAGAAAGCAGAGGGGAAGAGCAGGACAATGAGGCAGGATCAGGCATCCTGCACTTCACCTGTGGAGACCTTAACTATCAGAGGTTGGTGGGGTGGAGTTTGTCTTAGCAACAGGAAAATGGGTTAAGTCAAACCAAGATGCAAGAAGATTAACTATTCATGGGGAAGCACCATAAACTGGTGCGAGTGAGGATGGAGTTAGGGCAATTTCCACTAGCTGATGAACTAGCTCAGGTTCCCCAGTTTATGCTTTCTGGTCAGTCCTTAATTGTCTTAAAGTTGTCCCCAAAGGGTACTCAATTGGACTCAATTGGGAGATTTTATACACACACACACACACACACACAGTCATATACAGGTATATAGACATACAAAGTCACATTTTAAAAAACTATTATCTCTTTTCTCTCCCCAATCTCTATGTTAAAAAAATGCTTATAAAGCCACAGGGTAATGAATCACTAACCGATACAATGAGAAGGGCGAATAAGCAGTATCCCCAAGAGGAGAGAAGAAATAATTCTCGCTCTTACAGACCTTTCTAGTCCTCCCTGCCATCAGAATCCTCCCACTCATTAATTAGCAAAATTAATTATCCAGCTTATGAATTGTGGTTTGAAAAGAACGGAGCTTAAAGCAGCAAGATTTATTAGCCAAGAAAACTAAGGGTTGGAATAAGCTGATTTTATAGACTTGTTTTCTAAATGGGAAGCATTATTAAATCATCACTATAAAATTAAGCAATTATTTCACTATGACACCGAGTACCACAGTAAAGAAAAACAGTTTCATGTCCTATTAGCTAAATAAAGGTCAGTAGGGGTAAAAAGAAAAAAAAGGAAAATTAATTTCTAAGAGTAAATACAAGTTGGGAGATATGGAGAAAACCATATCATCAAGGGGTGATATTTCCCTCTCTTTTTTTCTTTATAAATATCTCTTAAGTTTCTTTAAATTACTAAAATGGGAGGACCTACTCAGTACTATCCTATATCATTCAGTAATAAATAATTATTGCCTTTATTTAGACATTTTACATATAGAACTTAAACAAATGACCTCAACCGAGTATTTAAACTATACAAGTGTGAAATATGCCGTAGCTCAGAAATAAAATCACTCATCTACCCTTAACTTTGACTCAAGGGGAACATTACTGAGAAAGTCACAACAAGGTGGCATCCTTAATACATAATAATGACACGTGCAGGAAATGCACCATTATTTATACATGTGACGTGCTGTAAATTGCTTCCATCATCAGAACTAATTGCAGTGATTATTAATGCAGTGTTATGAACTGTCAGAATTGCTGTATGTAATTACATTTGTGCAAATGCTTCATTACCTGCCTAATGAATTTGGCATATATGCACATGTAAACCACTGTTTTTGTTAACATAATGAAGGGCATTTTTTTCCCCCTTAGCTAGTGATGTGGAACTGGTTTGACCTATATTACAAAGTTCAAACATCCATTGCCAGAAAAGAAAAAAAACCCACAAACAACCCCAGCCCCTTTTGATCTGGTTTATTTTTATATTCAGCAACAGCATCATATAATACCAGCTACCTAAATAACAGCTTCGGAGAAAGAATAGTGACCCCCTTATTCAGCATAAAGAGCTGATTGAGTTGAAATGACCTTGGTGTGTGGTTACCTGACCACTACTTCCTACCTTTGCGTGGGTCTCTAAAATAATTGCAGAGGATGGCGATGCAGACGGCGAGATCTCTAGCGCTGAACTGGTACCTTCCATTCCAGCCCCGAGGACCAAACTTGGGTCTTCCAGCAACGCAAGTGTGAAAATAGCACAAGGGAAAAAGGATGCCTTTAAATTCCCCTTCTCTGGTGCACAGTTCAAGGGTATCCTGTTGAAGAAAAAAAAGGAATACGTTTATCCAGCTAACAACCGGCAGCGTTATCGATAGCTGTGCCTGCCTCAGCTGCCAAAGGGGAGCACTCACAGGCCTGGAGTTTGAAGGAGAGTGAGAAAGGTTTCTTAGCAATCACTGTTAGGCAGTAGTTTTTGTGGTAATTCCTAGAAGCAAAAGTGTTGATGGTTACCTTTTTATTTCCAAATGTCCCTTAGGAAAGAGAACTGTGGTGCTACTGAAACCAATAAATGTAGAGACTTCAACTAGAACTCTATAAATATTACTCAAATAATACAGTTTCTCAGCACAAATCACCCACAGACTTTACCCTAGATAGAAAATTTGCCAGTTTAACATTTATTAAAAAGCAAACTACTCCTTCGAATTTTAGACTGTTTCCTAAAGAGTCATGTTTGAAAGTAAAGTTTGATCATTTTTCTTTTGCCTCTTCTGTTTATAGTGTTAGTAAAGAATCTCACCAAAATGAGGTTCTGCGCAGGGCTTCAGACGGTTTTTAAATTACCGAGACAAACTATTTGCCATTTTCCTATAAAACCTGCAGAAATCCATTCTTGGTTCTCTGCCACTTTTCTATATTCTATCTTTTAGTTTAAGAAGTAATCAACATAACAAAATGACTTTTGATACCCATAAAAACATGGATGTGTGGAAGGAACTTCAGAGGGATAAACTCTTGGCTGTCAAAAGGAAACAGGTCACCCTGAACTGAACAGGTAGCAAAGTCTGAACAAAGGTGAAGGATTTTGTGTCTGACAAAAAACCCTCCTTGAGCCAGAATCCTGTGTTTAACCATAAAAAATACAACACAAGCTTCTATCCTGACGAAAACCACAAAACATGAAATTTATTCCACCAGGATTAGGCATAGTTTGATTTCCTTATTTCAAATTTTTTTTTTTTTTTTTTTACCCCCAAAATTAAAATACCTTAACCAGAAACGTATTCCTGCCTGCCCAGGAATTCATAGTAAGTCGCAAACACCCATGGCACAAAATAATGGGGGAGAAAAGAGTTTTCTGAAGTATCAAGCTGAGAAATTAGCTAATTAAAGTACATATATATATATATTTCTTGAACAGAACACAGCCTAAAGTGGGACAGCAATGCATATCTTTGTCTAGCTTTTTCAGCTTTCTGTTAAAAATATTATTATAATAAGTTATAAAAAAAAAAGAAAAAAAATTGCTGCACTAATAGTTCTCTGTTTAGCTACAAAACCACAGCGTTTCTCCTTCTCACAAGTATCTCTACAAATCACCTCACACCATGAAAATCAATCCATTTGTAGCCAAGGTAGCTTTCACATGGCTCTTTTAGTGCACAGCTCCTTTTTTCTAGGCACGTCCAGGGACATCCCTTTCCTCCACATTCTCATGTCTTCTTTCTCCTACTTCTTTCTTCCCACCCACCAAGCAGCTCCGCAGAACCTCATGCAGGGAAAGAGCAAAAGACAAAACAACAAACGGCACGTAACCCTTGCTCATTAATTCCTTTCTTTATGCCTAACTACAGGAATTCCTACACAGGGTACTGGGCCATTGCCTGAACATCTGGGTACATAAATCCATTCTGTGGGAGACTGGACATGGTCAAATCAGGTCTAGAGCTGAAGTTTGCGAGTACTGTTGAATGAAAGATCTCTGACTTTAGAGCATGGACAGTTTTTTTCATAAGACTGGATCACTGTGTAAAGCTGGTGCGATAAATGCACTTTCTATTTTTGTCAGCATACCTACGGATGTCCACATTTAATAATAGAAATGTAGGTGTTATTGCCATGCCTTTTCTCCTGCCCAACATTGACAGGAAACACGGAGGCAGCGCAGGGCACAGAGGGCTGGTACCCTGCAGGTCTCAGGTTAATTTGGAAGCACAAAGATCCTAAAGTTCTGGTCTCCTAAAAAGCGGTCATCAATGTTACGACTTCTCCCCACAGGGGAAGGAGTAATTAAAACAAATGAATAATAAAAAAAAAAAAGAAGTACATCTTGCTTTTACCTGGTCAAAACTGTAGAGAGCAGCATGTAAATTAGCCGGCATCCTTGTAGGAGGTTCACTGGTAATTTTATTTGAGTTTTCTAGTATTCCTTGAGGAATGATGTGCTCTTCTGGGGTTGGAGCTGACTCAGCACTAATAAAGACATGGAAATCAGGATGGCTTTCTTCACTGTATGGCTCAAGGAGTTCTCCCAAGGTTCCCAGCCACTTGACTACTAGATAAATATTCCGTTGCAAAACAGCAAAAAATGGTTATTGTGGGAAAATAAATAAATTTGCCACCCTTAAGACATTTTTATTGTGGCTTTATAATGGAAAATAGTTAAGTTACTTAAGTGAAAGCATCATTGTATTATTAAATAAATTGATAATACAAAGAATAAACTCGAAGATTCTCAGCTACTGCCATTTCTTGGTATGTGTTGAAATAACAGCGGTTTCACCATTAGCCTCGGAATTTTCAGGCCTTGATTCTGAAGCTAATAAAAACATTATAAACTCAGGATTAAGGGGCCTGGGGGTGTGGTTCTTATCACATGTAAAGATAAGCATAACTCATCAAAAACTGGGAAAGGCCCAGGGGGTCAGGAAACCAGGAGAAGCCAGGAAAATTTCCAGTAGAACTGGGACCTAAGACAAAACATGTCCACTGCATACCAGGAGCAAGACTGAAGAAGTGCTAGGCTACTTAAAAAATATGTTCCATACCACTTCAGAGTCTAACAGTCTTTAAGGTTCTTAACATATGAAGACAGTGGGAAGTCCTCGATAAATCAGCGAAGTGAGTTATAATGGAAAAGTATCTGTCTCCAAAGCACCTAGTGGTGAAATATTGAAACATCAAGAGAAAGGTTTAAAATGTGGCTAGCCCCCACTCCACTGTTTTTGTTACAGTACTAGCATTTCAACTCAAATTGCAGCTCAGCCACGCAGCTTCCCTCTGGTTCTTCACTACTGTGTCAGAACCTGCTGACTGCACTGGCTTCCACCGCTATGCAGTGCAAGAGGAATTACAACCCCATACAGCAGCCAAGGAATACAACATGCCAGTCACGTTCTGGCCGCTGTACCACTTTATCATGAGGCCTGCTGAGGGGATATTCCCAAATTGTCCCTTGATATGTGGAAAAAGCAATAGGGGAATGGAAAGAGAGGGAGACTTTCATATCATATTACATGAGAGCAGCCTGGAGGCGCCTGCATTTTCATATAGTCTACACCCATTCACTGCAAAGTCTTAGTATAATAACAAAATAACCGTTCAATATATCAGATGTCTGAATTTGAGAAATTAGAGTGACAGAAGAGTTAAACTTGTTACCAAAACATTTCAAGTCAGTCTTTCTTCTGCCAGTTTACCAACCACTGCACCGTTTTTGCTAGATCTGAAGCCAAAGCAATTTTTAAAGTATTTCCCAAGTCAGTGAGAATAGCATTTTATTTTTTTTTAATATCTAATTGTACACCCCTTAGCCTCCAACAAAATGCATAGTAAAATGCTTCACATTTGCTCCAGGATTTTTTTTTAAACATAAAGATACAGGAGGTTTTGGCCCCAGAAGACTGAAGCTTGAGAAGTGACGAGTACACCCAAATCTCACTAGCTCTAGGTAGTTTAGCACCGCTTGGGATTTGGTCCAACATCTTTATGTAGTCTCTCTTTCCGACATTCCCCAATCCTTCACTATCAAAAATCTTCACAGCAAAATCATGACCTCCCTCAGAAGCCAGGCATATCGGGCTAGAAGGTAGAGCATGTCTGTAACACCAGAAGCTTGTCAGATGTTCCTTATTTATCCCTGTGGCTTCAGACACACCACACTGCTGATTTAGGGCTTCTGCCATCTCCCATTTTTTTGCCCTGTCCCCAGAGCAGCTGAGAACTCTGAAATTCCCCTGAAAACCACGACAACATTTCTATACTCACTGGCAGAAAAACAGCATTATTTTCAGACTAGCATGACTGCCTTAACTCATGCGAAATCTGGTTAAAGAATTCTTCCAGTTTCACTGTCAATTAAGGGTTCAGTTTGTGCCTGTTTGCACAGCACCTAGCACACCAAGGCCCCTCGCTAACCCCATGGTGATTTTATTTCAGCTGGCAGACGACAATGAATCCAGACCACCTCTCCATTTGTTGCAGGTAACCTGGTTGACCACCAAGGATCGCTGAGGTTATAATGAGAAGAGGAGGGAATCACCCCATCCCCACGACCTGTTTAATGTCAAAGCCTGGAACATGCATTTCTTGTTTGGCTTCAGGGCAAAGGGGTTGTTACAAATATCCATTGGTTATTTAGCATAAAACGGTGGGAGGGGAGCACGTTCTTTCAGTAGCATGAACAATGGCAGTTCTCCTGTCCACTCCCTTATTCCGATGGGAACCGCACCTCGCCAGGACACTGCACGCATCTTTTTGTCCGCTGCTGAGTGGGTTCTCTGTCCATACAATGCTGGCCAAAGCTGTGGCTGCTATCTCAGAAGAGCAGCACTCCAGGGCTAATTATACAGATTCACAAGGGGGAGTCAGACCCATTTCATGAAAGTCTCCATTATGGCCCACTGAATGGAATAGAAGCTCTTAATTACGCAGGGGAAGCGTATGCCTGAGGGCAGTCCTACCTACCCACCAAAGGCTTTCGGGTTTATCTTTCCTGTTCCTCCTGGGAGGGTGAGGACAGTGTTCAGCAAAACATGATATACGCTCTATTAATATGATGTTTATCCTGTTACAATCAAAAGCAAAAGCAAAAAGGAACAAGACTATTAGCCGTTTAAAACTTCTGCTGTAATCCACCACATATTTCGTTTGTGTTCTGGGAATAACCCTCCAACTGTCCCCACCAGCGGGGCTGTTTGACACTCGCTTGGAAAAGAACCCAATGGCCACGTCTGGCAGCCTTCTTGAGTGCCGCCTCTGCAACCATCTCCTGCCCTTGTCCTAGAGAGATGTTATGAAATCTTCCAGTGTCTACAGTAAACCCAAGCTTTTTGCCTGTAAAAGAAATAATTGGGGGTGATTGACAGAGGGGGAGGAGATAGGAAAATTAGCAGAGCAGAAAGGAAAAAAGAATGATAATGCCCCCATTAATTTCACTATCACTTGTGCAATGCATATTACTTCTTCTGAAGCACTTCACTAAACCCTTACAATTTCAACAGCAAAATTGCGAGCTCTCAACAGTGGCCTTATTGCTGGTATTAGAAAAAGCCTGCAGAAATCCGTTCCCTTGGTTTTAAGATAATGAACCTTTTGACATTTTGATAGATGCTCGGCATTGTTACTGAGCTTTAGAAACTCTTACAGGGGGTACAGAGCAATTCCCTTATGAAAAAGGGAGCAACATGTGGTAGATATCACATCAGTTTTTTAACTGATTGGTTCAGTGGGTAAATGCACAAGCATCTCACCTTGTGAGGCCTGAGTTTAAATTGAGCACTGTGAGGTCACAGCTGTATTAACCTGGTATTCTCACTGTTGTCTGGGGAATAGGAATCCTAAGTATAAAGCCACAGAGCCCTATACAATTGAATATAGTTTGTATAATGACCATTATTTAGTCACAGGGGGCACAAGATTACATGCGCATGGAGAAAATTGCCCTCTGGCCCTCATCTAGTCAAAAGGTAGAAAACAGTACAAAGGAAACCTGCATTATGCCAAGCAGAGGAATGCTCAGGCTAAAAATTTCTTCATACTGTAGTGCTTATGGCCTCACACTTTTCATCCACCCCATTTACCATGAATATGGTGGGGGTGGAAGAAACTTTAGAACTTGAATCTTCTGTTGAAAATAAACTGTGCCCAACTTTCCCATAGTAACGCATACTCCATCGTAGTGACAGATGATTCCACAAGGCTTTGTTCTGTTTAGTAAAAATACACCCATACAAGTATGCGTGCATGGGCACGTACACACAAGCATATAACCGTATATCAATTTATCTACATTTCTAGTCCTGCATGCTCCATTTCACTTTTGAGCTCAATTTTTCTTTCTTTAATAGGAGGACAGTTGAGTGGTCCTTGCACCAGCAGCAAACAAGAGGCTTACCTAGCATCTCAGTATCTTCACGTGGGTCCGCTCCTGGAGACAGAATGAAAAACAGAGGAGTGGCTGGACCAGTCTCTTCACAGGATTTTGCTAAATCCATCCCTGTGCTTTATGCATATCTCGAGCCAAGCTTTTCCTCCACAAAGCTCCTGTATACGTGAAAAAACATGCACTAAACACCAAAAATGTTCCCTGATACAAGCTTCAATCCTGTACCATTCTCAGACTTGAGTAGCTGACAGTGATGTTCTAATAGTCGTTTCATCAAAGACATTGTCAGGGAAGTGGACTGAAGGCAAGAAGGGGAGGCAGGTGGTGAAGTAAGACGGAAGACAATCTTTCCCATTTCTCTCTGGGACAGGGGCCATGTGACAGAAAATCACAATTTCTGAATGAAAAGAACCTCTTCAATAACTGAATCCAAGAAGTCATTATATGCAGAAAATACTGTCATGTAAAGCAACTGGACAGAATAAACACCCAGGACATAAAAACTCCATTCTCAGAAGGCATGTAAATAGGTAAAAGCTGTGATGGCAAGGTATGGAGGATCAGGTCTATGAGACCATCACTTTGTACCCAAAGAACAATAAAGTACAACTAGAAAACAGCTGCAAGAAGATTGGTAAGTATCCACAACTGAATCTTTCTTGGTATCACAGAATTTTAAAGAAGAGGGACCTGAAAAATTGTCATCCTGTGGGGTTAGCTACCAGTCCTAATACCATAATGAGAAGTAACACTGAGAAATACACTTTTAGCTATTAATAGCATAGCTTACTATATTTCCATTTATTAATGAGCACTCTCCTCAGGGTACCTATACGCAATCTCAAAGAAACCACAAGCATAGCTCTCCAAATATGCCGTGACTCACGTCTCACCACACCACCTCCTCATAAACTCTTCACCAGCAGAACAGACTGGGAAGGAACACAGTCATTGATTTCCAATTCTGGTTGATCACCCAGTTTTATAAATTATTTGCCTCTTGAGAGCTGAGTTTTCCCTGTACTAAGACATACAAGCCACCCTCACACACACTTGCCCCGAAAGACATACCCTCAGATTTCATACCTAGGAGCGTATGTCATTCTGTCCAGAGGGACTGCCCTCAATATGATTAGTCTCTGAAGAGAGCTTTTTTTTGTCCGTTCCTGGGCATCCTTTCCCTTTTCTGGACATTTTGAGTCCTCCTCTTGGTGGATCTTTCAATATCTTTATCTAACCCCCTGAACCCATCCATCATGGCCATAGCCTGGAAGCATGCCAAAGGCATAAATACAGATGATGTACCTTCTGCGTGAAGACTGAAATAGGAAGACAAATACTGATACTTTTGGGGGTATGTAAAAAAAGATAGTTTAACCAAATACAAGGGACTCAGGTCTTACCTTAAAATACTGAATTACATATATACACACACACATAAAAATAATATTGTTTATAAGAGTTTGTTTTGGTCAGTATTGCCATACCGTCTTACTGTTAAACATCAAGGTATGTCAAACCAAAAATCTTGTATGGAATATTTACTATAGTAAGGTGTGGTATGAAGATTAAAATTGTATTTTTAGAGGACTAGACAAATATGGGTAAAACAGAATTTCCTCACAAAGCATAGTATGTGATGTCTAAGGAAAAATACACTCAAAAAGCAAAGAGAACCAACCCCTCTTTGGAAGCATCACTAGTTCTACTAAAAATTACGGTGGAATGCATGACTTCATCAGAAATTGTCTAGTTGTAGCATGCCTCTGGAAATAATATCAAAAAAGATTTAGAACTGAAAAGCAATTTTCCCAGCCTACCTTAATGGCACTCCATGACTGAGTAGTTAAGAAGTCAACAGGACTCTTGTGTGTTCAACTCTGAATCAGAGAAGGAAATCCAATTCAAGGAGTTCTATCTCTTCTTAGAAGAACCTTGACAGCATACAAAATTGAAAAAGGTCATCAGACTTGCTTCAGAGCCACTGCTGCCTTATTCACTCCTCAAACTATTACTGAGAAAGGAGCTCCAACCAACAAGAATTCCTAAGGCTGCATTTTTTGAAACTCTGATATAAGAATTTACACCTTGTTTTAATGTTATTTTAAAATATTTATTTGAAATCTACTGAAAATGGAATGATACTCTTAGATATTAGTCACTAAAGGGTGTGACAAATTTTTTCAAAACCATTCCTACACGCACAGAGAGCTGAACTTTCCTTTACCTGTTAAAAAAGACATCATGAAAACCAAACACAACCTGTCAGTCAAAACTTTTTGCAGAAAATATAACTGCATTTATGTACTGAAAGGCAAATTCACCCAAATTTTAAGATGAGCTAACCAACAACAACAGTTATTTTTCTTTAGCTTGTAGGAATATACACAAACATAAAAATTTAAGTCTCGTACTCTGAAGTTAACCTTAGATAAAATTGCCCACAAGTTATTTTATACTAATATTACAAAAAAAGTATAGATTTCTGAATTCCGTCTAATTACCTTTATGTATCCTTTTTATGCCTTGGAAGATAGAAGAACAAATAATGCACAGCTCTTTCCATCGCCATTCTAGGCCCTCTTTAGACTGCAAGCTGTCACAAGCTTTGGGAAATTTGCAAATCCTGAGTGGCTTCTGTTGTTGGTTTTAGTTTGGGGGGTTTTGGGGGGGGTTGTTTTACACTGAAACAGTTCTGGCATGCGAGCTGTACGTATACTGAAGAAAACTCAGGTTCTACGATGTTTTTTTTCTAGTTCTTTTATCACTTCAACCACATATAGTGGGAAAAAGAGACATCTTTGCCATGATACCATATATTCTCTTTCCTTTCTGATATAAATGCATCTTTCTTCCTCCTTTAAAAGCCCTCTCTCTATCTAAAAATGTATTCAATAAATCAGAAGTTTGTTGTGCCCTTTACTCTGGTTTCTGTCTGTTCTGTAATTGTGACTGAGCTTATTTTTCAGTTGCCATACAGATTTCCGTTCTTCATGGTCCATCCCAGTACCGCTGCTACAAAAAAGAGAAAAGTTAAGCAACGCAGTGCTAGAAACCAAGATGATATGAATAAATCCATCTGTAACGTGATTTCTTTCCCCCCTTTTTTCTCCTTTCTCTTCCAGACATTTCTGCCTGCTTCTTACTACCACATATACACTATGCAGAGTAATTTCATTTTTCCTTTCCCCCCTCATATCGGATTCCTCCACTTATGATTTTTTTACCTTTTTATCAAATTGTTGCTTTGTAGTTTAATTCTTATTTCTGTCACTGACCAGCTCTTTGGGAGCCAGCTCTTCAGGGCAAAACCTGCCACCCAGTACAACTGAGCCCTGATTTTTTTCCAGGGCATGCAGATACTAAAATTAAAAGGAAAAATAACAGCTTGAATGTGATATGGATATGTATTATTTAGTGAATTCTTACTTTACATGCCACATTAATTTCAACCCTAATTATCCAATCACAAGCAGCTAAGTCATACTGCTTATCCTCAGCGTAGCTTCATAAAGTCATGGCAGCATTTTAAACAAAAAGAATTACATAAAAGCATCTTTGGAATTTCTGCAGTTATTATTGATATTGAAGCAGCAGTCACACCATGTGAAAAACTGCACAGCCCCAAGGTAACAAGATAACTGGTTTGGGCAGAAGCATCACCTTCTGAAGTGCTGGAGCGGGTCCAGAGGAGAGCTACCAAGCTGGTGAGGGGTCTGGAGACCAAGCCATATGAGGAGAGGCTGAGGGAACTGGGCATGTTTAGTCTGGAGAAGAGGAGGCTGAGGGGAGATCTCATTGCCCTCTACAACTACCTGAAAGGAGGTTGTAGAGAGGTGGCTGTTGGCCTCTTCTCCCAGGTGAATAATGACAGGACCAGAGGAAATGGTCTGAAGTTGCGGCAGGGGAGGTTTAGATTAGATATTAGGAAGAATTACTTTACTGAAAGAGTGGTCAGGCACTGGAACGGCCTGCCCAGGGAGGTGGTTGAGTCACCATCCCTAGAGGTATTTAAGAAACGTGTAGATTTGGCACTTCAGGGCATGCTCTAGTGACAGAGATTGTAGGTTTTGTGTGGTGTGGTGTTTTGTTTTTTTGTTTGTTTTTTTTTTTTGGTGTGTGTATGGTTGGACTTGATGATCTCAAAGGTCCTTTCCAACCATGAAGATTCTATGATTCTAGTGAAGAAAAAGAAAAAGCAAGCCCAGTAAGTATAAGCATCACCGATCTGAAAATTTTTCCTCACCTGAAAAGCTGTGTGGGCAAGGAAAATGAGCTTATCCTTTTCAAAAAGTCCTTGGCTTGTGAAAAGAAAGATTGAATAAGTGACAGCTTCTGTCAGGTTAGAGATACAACACTGAATATCCTCTGATTTTTCCATGTGCTTAATTGCTTTGTGGAACGCTGCATTGAAGGCCTGAAAATAAGTACAATTATTTTTATTTATATGAATTCTGCTTTTTTGCTTTTCTACTCGCAAGATTACCGGTTTCTGACTGTAGGCTTCTAAGACGACCAGGGGTGAGGGCTGCAAACAGCAATACTCTTCTGCTTCCTTTTTTAACACAGCAGGCAGAACTTAAGAAAGCTGGTAATTTTGCAGTGGGTGATCTCCCTTCCTCATAGCGTTGGATCATGTGGTAGATTTGCCATGGTGAATTGTTTATATAGAATCCCTCAAAACTCTTCCTACCCGACCCTGTGGGATGGCTTAAGAAAAGGAAGGTAAACTGTACAAGCACAGTCAGAAAACACCATCAGAATGGAGACAGCCATCAAAGAGACCCATGGGAAAGCACCGTGTCAGGGACCAGCAGGAGATCACATCGTCTTCTCCTTTCTCAGGCTCACAGACCTGCAAATGTTAACATTTGGCACAAGTAATAACTAATACATTGGGCATCACTCCTGGAGGCAAATTCTGTTCCTTGCACTTTGAAACCAAATCAGGAAAACAAATTTTTACCTTCAGTGAAAACTGGTCAATGGGGTTGATGCTGCTCAGGCTGTTATCAACGAAGTAAAGAATAGATGCTCTTGTGGCTGTCAACCTGTAATGCTCTCTTGTCACATTAAACTGAGCTTCTTTTTCTTTGGCTTCAGCTATGTATAGGATGACAGTTGTCTCATTACTTTTTTAATGTGCCATGATTATCCCACACAATTACTGATCTGTACAAAAAAGAATATGGATAAACTCTAGAAAACTGACTTTATTTCAGACAGTAGCGAATATTTAAGGTAAATAAGCTTCTTATCTTAAGCAAACATGAGGGAATCACTGTTCTCTGTCATTCTGCAAATACATTTGTTCATATTTCATGCTGATATTTACTTCTTTTATGAGTACTAACTCAAGCATCTAAATCAAAAGGAAAAAAAAATGAATGTGTGACAACTACATACCATAGCTATGAAACTGTGAATATGGGGGTGGACAGCCCCTACTGGACAGACGGGAATTTGACCATTCCTAGCTCATAGAAATGTCTGACTAAAAATAATTAATAATACACATTTGACAGGGGACTTCAAGCTGTTAAAATAGTTCAATTGTTACTACCTTGCGCTGTATTTCTGCTGCAGTTGATTTTGTTGATTCGAGCTTCTCTACAAATTCACTGTCATCTAAGAAACTGCCCTGGGCAGCATGTCATCCTCCAGCTGCCTGAGCTCAGTCTTGAAACAGTTCTGCTGCTTGGCCAGGGCTGACTAGCAGAGGGAAGGAAAACACTGTATTTAAACAGCCACAGTGAGAAATACTGTTTTATAGCATTTATGAGCTACATTTTCTGCTTAATTACATCAATTGATTTAATTTCTGAAAGAGAGAGTTTCTCTTCTGTCCCAGTACACTAGAACTAAGGTTCTGGGACACCCAAAGGGAGAAGGTCAAGGTCACCATGGACCAGCACTTTATCTCTCTCCTAGCCTCCTTCCTCCTCATACTACACAAAAGGACTGGGAACTTGCCAGAGATGGCAAGTGGTAATTTACGTGGCAGCTGAGAAAAGCAACAGTAGCACAAGACTGGAGAACCCCACTTCAGCAGCAAGCAGTGGGGGAAAACATGGTCATAGACTGCTCTGCTGGACTTCTGACAGTGAGAGAGACGGTCTTGACAAGTCTTATGAGGACCTCTCCATCAGAATCTGACCCTTGCATCAAAAAACCCTGGGTGATACAGGCGTTGTAACCACACAGCCCCATGTGGAGCGATATGCAGATGCAGAGGAAAATGGCCAGCTGTTTTCAGATCATGTTCCCAAGTATATTGCTTTCATTCTTCAAGGGGTCATTAAACTCTCTGACCCAGTTTGCCCTTGCATGAAGCAGCAGTACCTCAAAGAGGTGCAGCAAATTTTTGCTGATGAAGTTAGTAAATTACATGGGATAACTGGAAAGACACACTAGAGAAACAGGAAGTACTCTTATTATTCATTTCACACCCCTAAGTATTTTTTCATTTTTTATCTCATAAATCACAGTTTGCTCAAAGACCTTTCTATGACCAGCTATAAAAGTGTTTTTCTTTGTAAGTTACTATATATTGTTATGACTGCAGCAGCCACAGAACTGCATCTTTGCAGGAATAAATTATGATTTATTAATCAAATGCCCCAGATCCTTAAAGTGCCATCATATCCTCTTATGGACTGGCATGAAATTTTATTTACATTTATTGGATCAAGATCACTGAAGCACAAAGCGCTGCAGAGGGCTTTAGTCCTGCACTGTAAATTAAATGCAATGCACAAAGCAAACCAAGTCATAGAAAGAAGTGTGGAAACAAGATCACTTTAAATTTAATTTCTGGCGGAGCTTTTGGTCAAGCCCATCCCTTTGGGAGCGCAGATTTGAGCAAAACAGTAGAAGCACTTTCTACATTTTGCAGAATCTGACCCTTGAAATCTTTCTAATAGATGGGTTACTAACAATTACTGTACAGCAAATTCAAACAGGCATATTAATGAAGCCTTAAAAATCTCAGAAGGGACAACAGACAGGTCAAAAGATATTCCTTACCTTCCGTTTTTCTAAGTCTGGCCTTTCAGCACTAACAACCTCAGCCAACAGCTGCTCTTCCAGCCCATCCCTGGTGACAGTGAAATTAATGAGGGTGGTCTGTGCCTGCAGTCCTGGCTTGCAGTGAGGGTTAGCCAGTTTAGTGTGAAGGATGAGACGGAAATTCTTATGGAATTCACATTCCTTGTCTTCAGTCTTGATATATCTGGAAAGGAATAAAATGCATGAGAATGCGGACCTCACTGAATTAAAAAATCATAAATATCCCAGATTGCAAAAGATCTTGGCAGCATGGGAAATGGATACAAACCAAACTTTAGGTGCCTGCAGCTTAAGAAATACAATGAGGATGATTGAACACACCAAGAATATATGAAGAACACACAGAGCAGTTCTTAATTGACTGTTTCATTTGCATATGCCGCAGACACCAGTAGATTACTCACTGCTGTACTGAAGAGTCTGTGGCTTAGGGGTAAACTTCTATCTTCATTACTTACCACAAACTTAGGAAAGTTTTCAAACAACTCTTAATGAGCTGGCTGTTAGTTCTTACAATCATTTCCTTAAATATAGTTCACTTTTCCTTCTTTTGAAATAGCTTAGCACTAAATCCTAAGAAACTATGCACATGCATATATTTATAACAAACTGATAGTGACCAGAGGAGAGGGAAGGGCTGATGACTTAAATGACAAAAATAATTTTTTAAGGTAACCTACTAAACGTTTTGTTCGAAATCAGTTATTTGCTGGGTGAAAGAATGAGGTATACTAAGTTTACCTTTTATTCATTGAATAAGATCCCTTACTGAAGAGGTGTTGTTTCCTGACCCGTTTCCTTCAACAAGAAGTGCCAGC
Organism: Stercorarius parasiticus; assembly: GCA_013396915.1. Classification (NCBI taxonomy): domain Eukaryota; kingdom Metazoa; phylum Chordata; class Aves; order Charadriiformes; family Stercorariidae; genus Stercorarius; species Stercorarius parasiticus. Next base: position 152,606 of record VWZL01001588.1, read on the forward strand.
TTGTCCCATACAGCAACACTACTACTACTGAAGTACCATTTTGCAGCCCAGCAGTGAGGCAACATAAAGTTCACCTTCCGACTTCTACGGCACAGCACTGAAAAAAATGGAAAGACTGCTTATAGACGACAGTGGTCTGGTGTGAGACAACTTTGTGTCGTCTACTTGCACAGTGAACAGTATGCTGATCTTCAGCCACCACCTGCCCCACACTAGCACAAGTACAGTATTTTCTGTACCGCAATGGCTTTGAATGGTCTCTGCCAAGAAAGGAGATCTGAACTCTAGTAACAAAATTCTGTTTAAAAAGAAGCCTGTAGAACATTTTTACAATAGAACGTAGGCAAACACAAACCCCTTTCACAAAATTCAAACTGTAATTTTTTTAAGTCAAATCAATCTTTAAAGATACAAAGCATAGATACTAAACATTTGAAATGCAATTCACAAAAGTCACATCAGAACATGAATAAAACAGGTCTTTTCTGTACGAATTTTAACATTGCTTTCTTTCTAGGGTACCCTAGGGCATTGACACAGTCAGGGACATATATTTCAGCTCTTAACACCCTTCCCTGCCTCTGACATTCCGTTAGCTGGAAGATGTAGGCTAAATGAAATGGTGTGCTGAAAGCACTTCTGCATTTCACCAAGGATCAGGAGGAAAAGACAGTCAGTTATGATATACTGCAAGTGAATTCCTAAAAATAACATAATGTGTCTGGTGCAAGAAAACCCATGACTACAAAACTCAACATCAGATGTGTACGTTGTATACTACTACCATGCAAACTGCTGGACATGAGCTTTCCTGGCTTATACTTGTGTAATAGTGAAATAATTTAGCCACACAGTCATGTCCTTCAGATAATACAGCCTCCCTCAGGTGGAGCTGAATTCACCTTTCAGTTCTGCAACATGGGTTTCAATTCTGATACTGTGGTTTCTCCACGACCTTTGAAACCGGCTAGAGAGAACAAAAACGCTAGAGCTTGACACAGACAGAGTAATTTTGTTCCGCTTTCAATACACACACACACAGAGACACAAGACAGAAGCAGAGATCTGACAAAAGACAACTTCTTCAGTTTGCTCTGTCGGTGGAAAAACCTTTGCTAAGGGAGTCACACTATATTTTAGAGAGTTTATGCGGCGATATAATAAGCTTTAGAGTTCTGGATTCAAGTACTTACTTTATGGGTTCTCAATTCACAGGAGCAATAAATTACCAATTTCTGTGATTACAATCTATGAAAGGCAAAAACTACATAATGACTCAGTGGGTTTTATTACTGCAGCTATTCTAGGTTTTCTGTTAATTACAGATCTGGGAAAAATAAATGTTTTGTTATTGCTCTCACACGGTTCAAGGAGTATAAGCAACGACGATAAACACAGAGGTGGGGAAACCCAGTAAAATTGCTTCATTTTTTTCAATGAAACGTATCTGTTCAGAGGTTAATTCTGGATTCTGAAGAAACGTAGCAGATACAGGCACTATTTATGGAAGTCCATGATAGAAGGCATAGCAAAATAAACGATCACCAAGGAAAGAGAAGTTCTACTTTGGTTATTTTTTTCTTCATAATCTCCTGTTCCACCAGCAGAGGCAGATAGAACTGACTGAATTAATGTACCGTTCTACCCAGGAACAGACGGAGCATCTTTCCCGTGAGCTCCAGTTCCCTGTTATTTAAGAATATGCAAAGTAAAATAAAAAGAGATTGTTTTCTAACTAGTTTTTTCCCATTGAAATTCTTGCAGATCTTGAAATAAAGTAGATTAAAGGACTGAAAACGGGGTTCTTAGCAGATACTTTCATGCAACCCAAAATTAAGAGAGTACCGATGTTCTCCAAAACATGCTATGACTGACTCTAAATGGCAGAAAGCATGATAGCTTCCTATAGCTAAATGTTTTGGATCCGCTCAGCAAGAATGAAAAGAAGTGATAAATTCTTGGACAGGAAAGGAAAAGGAAACAATATTTTTCAGTGTGAAGAAAAAGGGACAAACACATTTTTCCAAAGGAACCTTCTTTCAGTCCCTGCTGCTTAAAATTAAAAGCTTCTGGGTCCGACTTGCAAACTCCAACAAGTAATGTAGAGAATGCAGTTGAATAAATCAGGTGAAAACAAGTGCAGAATGAAGCTGTTACTAGGCAATCTCAGTAGGCAAACTGTGCAAGTTGGTCAAACTAGTGCAGTGGGAAAAACGCTGCCTTGAAGTTGCACAGCTGGAGAGACGTTCAAGGCAAGGAAAGCTTCTCCCTGTGGAGAAACCGAGTGAATTGTTTTGCTGCTTCGTGAATAATAGTCATGCCTCATAAGGATGGAAACTTGTTCATACAAGCTACACTTGCACATAAATCAAATTTCAAGACATCTTAAAGAATCTTGTAATAACCTGATCTTGCAACTGAAGAGACACGACTACCACTTTGTGAATGTGCAAAGGATTTGAGCAGGTGTAACAGCTCATGTGAATACAAATAGGGGCCCTATGAACAATGAATTTATTCCTCTGTCTTCTCTCCTACAAGTCAAAATGACAGTGATCTATTATAGTTAATGCTCTTATCCAGTGATCTCCAAAACAGCAGAGCTGGGGAGACACCATAGGAAACACACAGGTAAAACCCAAATATTAAAGCCTACCCATACCAAACCTATTCAATGGCATCACTTCCCTTAGAGCAGGCAAGGACCAAAACCCAACACTGTATAGAATTGGCACCTGTTCACTTTTTATGCCTTGATTTATCTGCTCCAGAAAATCTAAGTATGTGCATTTTGAATGATTTTTGCATACATTGCTAGTAAGTTGCACCCAAATTTTACTTACTTTTTTTCTTGTGCCTTTCATGCTTACATGAAGCTATGCAATACAACTGATACATTTTGGAAATTATTTTATTCTCTTTTGCCTTTTCTCCCTCTTCTTAAAGAAAATATCCTAAAATATTTTAATAAAAATCTTAGCATTTTAAAGCCATTTTGAACATAAGGTCACAGTCTAAAGCGTATAAAGACCCACTGAGCAGCTTTGCAACTCAAAAATTAAATTAAAAAAATATCCAAACTTGAACACCTAAAACTTGTTAGGCTTCTAAAGATATACTAAGGCACTTAAGCAAGAAGTCTGATTTTCAGAGATAACAAGTACCTGTAGTTTGCCCTATAATCACCCACATTTTGAGGAAAAAATAAATTTACACATATATTTGAAGCTCTTTGAAGTTGAGAATTTCTTTTGCAGGCTTCATTCAGAAAAAATACCAGAAGCTGTTGTTACAGAATATCCAAGAGTCCAACAAGAACAATATTGGTAAACAAGGAAGGGGAGAGATACTTTTATGAAGCTGCTTCACAGATCAGCAAGTTCTCTAATACACAGGCTAGTAAATTTGCTTTGGAAGAAGTGCAAGTTGATAAATCTCCCTTGCTATGCTTTCTGTCGATTGATATGATAAGATATATTTTACTTAAAATTAGGATTGTCTGAAGCTCAGTGGATTTAATTATTTGCAATTATCCAGTTGTTGTCAGTATGTGGCCGTTTTATGACAGTGGTATCTACTGTGTGGGTCAGGTTCAACTGTATATCTTTTCAAACACAGAATTAATATACTATTGATGAAACCATTACTAGAACCAAATTAAAGTCTGGGCTGATGTATTGGTCCACAGGGTGCTGTCAGACATGAAAGGAGTAATTAGTATTCATTACTTCATACTCTGCAACATTCCAATTATTAATGAACTTCAACTGCTGGACTGCACCATATCTATCACAAATACCTTCCTAGTCTTTCTTTATTAGGAAAAAAAAAAATTCAAAGTCCCTGACACAACTACTAAAAATAAACAAATAACAGAAATGAATCCAGAATGAGGAAAACTCTGCTTATTTGGTAACAATATATATTACCAGTGCCCCACAAAGGAGGGCTGCTGCATCTTCAGCGAGCCACAGAATGTAACACTGCTTAAAATACTCACCAGAAGAACCTATAGTTGAATAGCTTCATATATTTGTGTTTGTGTCTGGGTGTACAGGTCTGTTGTGCTACACGGAAGCCTTTGCTAAGTAAATGCAAAACTATATTGGGGTGACCCTTGTCCTTTTCAATCCGACTTCTTTCTGCTGTTTTACAACCCACTGACTCATGCCTTAAAAACTTGTTAGACTGTGCAATTTCTGATCTCTCTTTTAGACCAGTATAATTCTAATTTTCAATAGATTTTCTTCACTACAGACTCTAAAAAGCAAGTGATACGGTCTTACCCTGAAGTACTTCAAATATCACTATAGAAAAATGTAACAAAGAGGAATCGTTTCAAGATCTCACAGCGCAGGGCAAGAGTGCATCTTCCAGGAGCTTCACATATGCAAAGAGATTTCAGCTGTTGTGTATCGCTTAGATCTACTGTGCAGACACCAATGCCTGAAATATGGGGGGGCAGGGAAGGAGGGAGGAAGAGCTTGGGTAATCTGTCCAATACCTGTCCAAAACATACCATTTTTGTTTAATCTTTCTTTCATATTTTCTCTTTTAACAATCTGAAACTGTGCAAGTACTCTTAACACTCTTTGAGTAACATTTGAGACCCATCCAGGAATGCTTCAAGGGTATCTCTGACTTTTTATCAGAATAAACATCGTATCATCAACACAAAAAATGTAGCTTGTTGATGTGTTGTTTGAAAACAGGAATAGGAGAGAGGAACACTTTCAAGCTTAAAAATAAATTCACATTTAAGCAGAGACAATAACATGGCATTTCAGTTTATCAGACAAAATGTTTAATGAGGTTTACCAAATTTGCTCTCATGCAATCACAGATTAATGTTATTCTTTAGGTAACAGCTGCCTTGAAGGCTCAACAATCATGTTGGAAGTTTTCATGGAAAGTGATGGAAGACATTACAGACTGAAATTCTCTTGCACCAAGGACTTAAGTACAAGTTCTTTTACTTTTCCTAGGGAAAAAGGGGGCATGGGAATGAAAGACATGATTCATAGACATCCCCCACAAAAGGCCAGAACACGAGGTTTCCCTCCCTTGTACCAGCCACCGCTCCTGCCACAGCAGTCTCAGAACAGGGAAGACACTTTACCATCCCTGGAAATGTTCAAGGCCAGGCTGGATGGGGCTTTGAGCAGCCTGGTCTAGTGGGAGGTGTCCCTGCCCATGGCAGGGAGGGTTGGAACTAGATGATCTTTAAGGTCCCTTCCAACCCGAACCATTCTATGATTCTATGATTAACTCAACCTTGCGTTACCTGATTCGAATTTGAATCTCCCACTTGAATGCCTAGCTACAGACCTCCAGGGTGGAGCTCACACGGCTGTCAGAGCTGGAGCCCTTCCATGGGGAGGGAGAGGTCCCAACAGCCCCTGTACTTGGCTGTTTGGAGCACTCGCATGAGAAAAGGGGCATGGGAGTTTTGGTGCTAGCAGACCAGGTTTCTGTGTAAAACTGAAGCGAGAGCAACACCACTGCTACGTCTGCCTCAATGGATTTGTGAACACGGGACTGGCTTGATGGACAGGACATCAAGCCTATACTGTTAAACCCTATACTGTTAAATCCAAATATAGCCTGTCATTTCCAATGCTTTCCCTTTTGCTATAGATGGCTAACATGGAAATGAAATATTTTCCTTTCTTTTGAGCCAAATTATAATATATGCTCCTGCTTGTTTTGTTCCTTTTTTGAAGTAGAAAAAATAAAGATTTTCACTTCGGGTTGAGAAACTCACATGGATGTTTACATTGTGTTCTGAGTCCAATTTGTGAATCAAGAAAAGAATTTTGTTATCTAATCGGATGCAGATACTAACATTTTAATATCCACTCATCACTAGGTTTTAGCCATTGCATTTTAAAAAGAAATAAATAACTTCATGAAGGGTTATGAAATAGTAAGAAAAATGTGGCAATCAAAGCAACGTAGATCCAGTTGTCATGGAAAAATTCTGATTACTCAAGTCTGATTACTCCCTTTTCCAAGCAGGGGATCAAGTATGGGGGTGAGTATTGATTACTACAGTCTCTCCACAAGCCAAAGCTCTTTCACTGGTCTTCAGAAAATTTAACTTCAGAAAACATGAAAAATAAAAAAACAAACCCTCAAATATTAGATAAATGCTAGTTATAGAAAGATTTCTTTTATACTATGGAATTGGAGAAGTTTTTCTAAAAGAGCACAGTTAAACCACGCAAAACTGTTCAGCAAGAATTTCCCAGTGGTTAGGAGTTCAATGGTTTTGAGTTCAACATCTTTCTACCTATGCTCCTGCTAGTCCTCATATTAGACAAAAAATATATTGTTGAGGCTTTTCTGATAAGCAAATATGACTATATAGCGCGCCGTTGAAGACATTGGAATTGACATAGAGAAGCTGGGGGAGCACATGTATCTTTTAGGGTTTTTTATTTTTTAAATTTTATTGTTTTGTGTTATAGCTTTTGGTATATCCTCACCTAAATGATAAGCACTTTCTTGAAGGGTTAGAATCTGAATGACTTGGGAGAACTCTGTTTCAACAGGCACTGAGAGGAGAGCTAATAGTGGAGGGTTAGATAAGCAGATAATATAGCTTCACGCAGAAGGGTACTAGAGGGTATGAATGAAAAATCACAATTATTTTTAAGGGTTGGAAAAAGAATTAAAAAAAATCAGGGCAGGCGAGGGAAAAGAGCTCATTCACAGGAACAGACAGGTTAAAGGATTAACAGTTATTTAAAAAATGAGGCATAGCTGTGACCATTTACTGTGCTGTGTAATTGCGTGTTACATCTGGAATTCAGTAAAATAAACTCAGATAGCCCTTTGAAATGGAGCAGTTAAATCTTACCTAGTTGTCTCCCTAAATCAGAGTAAACATGAGAAAAGATATGACAGATCAGTTACAGGCAAGTGCTATCACCTTACATATAATTCAGTAATAGCAATGAGAATTAGAAACATGTTTGTTTACCAGGAAAAGAGCTGATATTGGCTTTTGCCTTAAATGCCGTTTACTGGATTGGATCTTTCCCTCTGTAAGGCACATGTTCTGTGTTCTGCTGACTAAGCTGCACACTATAAGTAAGGTCATATCATCAGGCTTTACATTTTACCTATTGAAAAAGTGATTTGCCCCTCCCAAGAAGTGCATCTCAACTTCCACTTTATTTCCTCATCAAGGAATAAAGGATAAATAAGCAGCATTGTTGTTGTATTTCAAGTCTTCAAGTAAATGCATTCCAACTAACAATAATCCTTTACAAAAATTAGGGGAACTTGAGGGCAGCAAACCTGGAAGCCAATTCTCCAGCATGCACATACCCTTTCTGTCCTAGACGTATGACTTTAAGGTCAGCTCCATATTTATTCTTTATCCATTTAATTCCCTGTAGCTGGGGATCTATCATCAGAGGCTAGCACTCACAGTTTGTTAGAATAGTGGCATTTTCTGTTGACATCCTATCACCGGGCAGTCCCTCGTCAGTCCGTGCTGCAATCACAGCATCATCCGTCAATGCGGCAATCAGGTCCAGGTCCTCCGTCACAGGAATAGGAAACCTTTGAATCAGAGTGGAATACAATCATCCAGCAAGGTTACCAAGCAGCAGGACATGAGTCAGTGCCACGCATATGATAACTGGGCTGATATAAATTAAGGCTTTCCTAGGCAGAAGAGTAAGGAGGATCCATGTGGGGATCAGATGCAAAAGGATATTGTAGGAAATGTGATGCGAAGCAGGTTACTATATTTATCACAGATTTTTAAAAAATACGTTTTCATTTAGGACTTTTACTTCATAAAACATATTTATAGTGCAATAACATTAAAAAACCACCATATATTATAAATTTCTGTGTATATGGATTCTGATATTGCAAATTCAATGCTCGTGTATGCTCTTGAGCGTGCATTTCTGGAACATAAATCGGTATCTATCTCCACAAAAATTACAGAACCAGGATTCCCATGTTATCGTATTACTATAGTTCAGTTAGATGTTAACAAGATCAAACGCCAGAGAACGGGACCATCTCCAAGGGCAGAGGCAGCCTTGGAGCTCCCTGTGTGGCACCAGCTGTGGCAACGCTCTCGTGTGAGCTCCCGCTCGCTAAGGAAGCAAGCTGCCATCTCCACATACGCTAGAGCAGCTGTCAGGCAGCCACGCTCGCTGGATACTACCTTGTCATAGGCATTTACAAGGAGATGAAACCAAAAAAAATGGCACATCTGAAATCAGTGCTTATCAAATGGGTACGGGTGAGAAGGGAGATGCCTAACGCAACACAACAGAGTAAGAGAGAGTGAACAACTAGGTTATTTGGCAGAAAAAAAAGTGGCTAGTGGAAGCATAAAAGAAGATCTACACCAGATTCCTGGAATTAAATTTTTCCTTACTGAATCAAAGGGCAAACCCCCACCAATTCCTTCACGATGTTATCCCAGACTTCCAAATTTGTGATTTCTGGATTAAATTCTAAACCCATCAATTAAAGGAAAGCACAGCATCATCAGTATTTAGTCTAAACTATCTTCTACCCCATTAAGAAGTGTTTTAAAAACTCTTTCATCAAAATTTTCCTCCTTCGTAGATATGCATAATTCTTAATGTTGGCTTGTAGACTGGAGATTCTTTTAAAAGTGCACACTGAAATAAACACCATATTTACATGCTTTTTTACTTATAAAGCAAATCATTATATATATGTAAGTTGAGCCAAATTTACATAGTTATTAGTATTAATAAGAATTGCACCATACCTCTAGTGCAGTTTCTGTGGCACAATGCCATAGTTACTATGTTATTACAAAATACATACCACCTTAAAATTGTCTAACCCCTGATTCTAATCACAGAGCCCCAAATAAACCTAACTTCTGATGAACTTGATGAAAATACAAGCACAAAAGGACCAACAGGCATACAATCCCCTCTGCAAGCAGGCAACGTATTTATCTCCTGTGTGTAACGGATTTATCTAAATATGCAAGAGGATTGAAAATATGATCTGTTTTATCTCTGGATTGCAAGGCAAGCAGTAAAATCTTTTCCATAAGCTGAAATATTTCCTTGTGGAAAACACTAGCATTGGGGTATTATTAGGCTTTCTAATACAAATTTTCACATAATGCAAGAAGAATATTTTAATATATAGATAAATCTGTTATCCCCATATCTGCACAAAGCCGGTACTTCATGGCATAGAACTACTTGTTGTTTCCTTCTAAAGAGGACTATTAATAAACATCTATTTTTAACATCACTTTCCAAATGCATTTCTCTCCTCCTTTCCACTCTTCCCCACTTGCAGGTAAACAATTAAAACTGAAATGAGGTATTTTATCTCAGTGCTGTTCAGTGAAAGCATCTTAAAGAGTAAGAAGTTACAGTATGGATTATTTTTATTTATAAAAATGTTCCATTCATTTCAGAGGATTCTTAAAAGAGTTAAGAATGACATTTATTTCCAGGTTCCCAATATTGAAAATGAATATACAGGGGTAATTTTTCTACCTATCAGCATTAGGCTGCAAGGTAGAAGGGTTTTTTTTGAGAAGGAACTTTAGCCGTGAACAAATTTTTGGTGGAAAAGGACAGGGAGATGTTTCAGGCAAAACAAAGCTCCACACAAATTAGCGACTGTTAAACTCTCACACAAAGCACACCTCTACAGAAAGATGCCCCCGTAGTTCTGAGTGTCCACCTTGGGAAGCTTGGATTTGGCTTTAACTGCATTTCCAGAGTGTCCTTGGGCAACTCACCTCACCCGCTGTGTGCCTTACCTTTGTGATTTAAAATGGAGTAAGAGTTCCACATCACATATTTCAGAGAATAAACCACATTAATCCTGATATGATTTTGTGATTAGTGGCACATGAGAAACAGGAAACAAGTAGGAAGAGATGAGGAGCATTTGCAGCAGTAAGGAAGAAAGGAATGGTCCAAAGCTTCACAAGGAAGGACGGAGAAAGCTTTGCAGAGACACCTCTAAGGGTTAGAGCCTCTTTGCATTTATTGAGTACTGTCATGGTTTCCTCCATGTACAGAGAAATGGGGATTATCACAACCACCTGCTCTTCCTGGAGCTGAAAAGCTCAGCAGAAGTAGTCTCTACACTCTCTATCACTATTTATAGCATTTGCTGTAACACAGGTGTCACAAAGGACAGAAGCTGGCATAGAGAATTGGAAAGGGAAGGGTTTTTCTTTTTTTTTGACAAAGAGAACTTAACCTCTCTCTTCCATTCCCCTCAAAATGTACCTGTAATCTGAGAAAAGTGTGTGTGTGTATGTATACGTATATAAATATATACATATATGCTGGAAAACAAATACCTGTAAAGAATATTTTATAGCCACTTTTAAACACAGATCTGTACTTCAAATTTTTGAAAGACATCAAATTTAACAAACCAGATTCTTCACTGGAGACTCCCACTTTGTACAGTAAATTTTACCTTTTGTGACGTTAGAAAAGGAATCCAGAAATGTTCCATCAGTTCCTGGCAATACTATTTTGTGAAGGGTCCAAAGTAAGACACAAATGCTGCTGTTAATAAGATGTCACTGCATAAAGTTTTCTCTTGTGCTTTGTGGTTTTCAATGGACAGGCTCCAACGCATATTTTCAGACTGCAAAGCAAAATAAGAAAATGTTATCTCCTGAACAACTTGGAAGTGACAGAATGTTTAATCTCCACTTTAAAAAACAAAAGCACACAAAAGTACAATGGGAAAGGTACCCTGTCAGCAAGAGATACACTTCCTAAGGCTGCAAGGCTGGAAACAATCCATACTTTCTGGTGGTGATTTGAAGCTGAAAAACTAGGATGGAGATCTTCATCAGGCGTTCTATGTCCTTCCCTCGTCTGATTTTTCTCAGTAATCAGTGCTTTTGTCTAGACCAGATACAGTATGGCAGACACACGGCAATTCTGGCAGCATCTGGCATCCTACTGCCAACTACCATACGGCACTACTGCCTTCTGCAAACTGCGATAATTTCCAGCAAGATTCAGAAAAGGCAAGGAAACAAGAATATTAGAAGAAAAAAAAAAAAGAAAAGAGAAAAATCTGTTTCAACCTCACCGAAGATGTGACTTCTACTTTTTTCTCACGCTTTTTTTCCAAGGGAAGGGGTAAGGCAGAAGAGTTGCAGGGTTTTTTTCCTCTTATATGTCTGGTTTGTTTTACCTACTAGCGCCAGAAGTTTTCCTGCTGAGTTAAGAGCTGTAACGATTTGCATTTTTGACAGTAGAAATACAAGGGTGGTCAAATACACATGTAGCCCAGACAGGTTGTGGAGTTTCCATCCTGGGAGATGTTCAAAACCCAACCGGACGTGGTCCTGGGCAATTTGGTCTATCCAATGCAGTTTGAGCACAGGGGAGTGGACTAAATAATCTCAGAAAGTTCCTTTCCCAACAATTCTGGCAAAGTTTAACTCCAGAAATTATTTTCTTCATCTTCCGCTCCCCTTCCTCTGCTCCCTCCCCTCCCTCCCAAGAGCCCTGATTTCTGGAATCCCTTGTGCATTTTGCAGAGTTCATCTTAACCATGCTTGCCCTGGGATATTTTGGACGAATAGTCAGGAATGGTCTCAGATATTGATGATTTCTTATTAGTAGCTACACAGAAAGCTGTTGTTTTATTCCACTTATGTTGTAAAGACAGCCCACCGTCTATTTAAAATGTCGAAATAGTGATTAAATAATTTCGGAGAAATTAAAGGATCTTCTTTAAAGAAAGTTAATGTTTAAGATATGGTCAAATCATCATCTCCTTTTCCATTGGAATTTATGGCGTGGTATAAAAACCAAACTAGCAGTATTTGGCACGTGACACTGATTTTTCTGGGTATACAATTCCCAGAAAAGGAATGAACATATGCACAAATGTATGCTCAAATAGTTTTAGCACGGAAAGAAAGGTAGAAATTGATCATCCATTAAAGTCATCTTCAAACTGATGAAATTCTAGATGTAAAATTGGAATAGACTTCCATAACCTTCTTCCTTGTTTGTACTGTTTGAAATGCTTAGGATAAAATAGAAGTTGTTTCACCATTTGTTCACTTGCATCAGGGAAACCTCAGGAAGGCATCAGGGAAACCTCAGTGAGCAGAGGGACTGAAGCAAGGAAAGGGCCAGCATGAAAGAAGGAAAACACACCACTGAACAACTTATAAGGACTGTCCTTTACCCACAGACGTGTTTTTCAGAGCAATGACAGTAATCAAAACGTATTTTTCCAGTGCCTTTACATGATGCAACCAAAATCAATGAAAATCACTGAATAGAAAGTATCCTCCATACTTCAAGTAATTTCATGTAAAACACTTGCATTTTGCTGGCACTAGCTGCTTGAGAGCTTAAAAGAATTCTCTGAGATGTGCTCATTCTTGAAAACCTGAAAAATGTATAACATCAATCTCAAATAACAACTCACTCTCATTCTAAAAATAAATTCCTACGTATACAAAAACAAAGTAACAAAATAATTGTTAAATTTGATATTCATGAAGTATTTTCCATCTGTATTTTTCAGAAAAATTGGGAATATTTACTGAAATAGCTGAACATCCTATCCTGCAAAGACAGACACAGAATTCTACAATAACAGAATACTCAAACTTTCTTTTTTAATAAAATATGGAGAAAATGGAAGTATCTTTCATCAACGTACATGCTTAAAAGAGTTAACATTTAAATGTTTCACACTGTAAATGCAGAACTCAGTGTGTGAAGGGCTCCTAAACCCCAGTTACTTTCATAGGAGCTGCCCAACAAATGACAAGTAAAGGACCATTCCTTTGAAAGCTCTAACAGCCATCTTTGTAATGTAGCAGTTTTGTTTTGAAGTATTTCAGACATCCATTTTTGCCTCCAGAAGTCATTGGATCCTTCTTTAAACCATTAAGTGAAGGCAAGAAGACAATAAATCCATTTATTTACAAGAGGGCTTTTTGATTTACCCATTCTCTCTTCTTGTTGTCACTGACTGGTAAGTCATAAGCAATAAAGAGCACCCACCTCATTCGCCAAAATAGCTTTGAAATTTGAAGATTTACTAAACATAGAATGTCTATTTAAATCTTCAGTAATTTTACCATACCACCCAAGCACCATAAATCACTAGTGACATTGGCTAACAAGGGTTTAAGAGTTGGAACATGCAGTGTAATAAATTTCCAGACAGTTAAAAATCACTATAATTTTATTCTAATGCATTATAGATTGCCTGTAATGTCATCCTGGCCGGGGTGACCCATTTCTAATTTTGAACAGCTGTTCAGCTCGGGAGTTAGTTAATGATTAAATATAAATTGCCTGATTTATTAGTCTGAATGGTTGAGCTTCCAGGTCAATGCTATATAGACAAAATCATCAGTCTTGATGTTTTTCAGAAGTTAACTGTCTCCTGTTCTAGTCAAAAAGAATTTATTCTCGGAGGAAAAGACTTGACATTCTCAATTAATCCTTTTAAATATTTTCCCCCTTAACTTACACAATAAGATCACTAACAAAAACTGAAACCTTGGAGAAAAAATTCTTTTAACTATGTATAAACCTCCAAATCCAAAACTTGGAGACCACCTACGGGCAAGGGCCATTGGCTTCCACAGAGCTTCCAAAGGCTTTGGAGGTCTGCAGGATCAGGCCAACAGTGACCATCTCAGGTGTCCTGGGGCAAAGAAAAGTTTTCGTATGCAGACAGTAACATCGACTTCACTGTTTTTCTACCAAAGGAAAGATTATTTACATATTTTACATTTCTAGGCATATTGATTTCAGAATCAGGTATCAAAACTGGATCTGTTTTAATTGCACTGAGTTTTTTTGCTTAGTTCTATACTTTTACAATAATTTTTTTCCCAAACTGATTTAATCTTGATTGCCAGCCTCTGCTGAGAGATTTGCAGAAACAAAAGTATTCACTCTCTGATCTTAGAAAGCAAAGTCCCAGGGATTTTATGAAATCCAACTTAAAATATTTATTCAGGCTGCCTTGGGAAATCACATAGAAATGTAAATATTATTTGTACTCTTTATTTCCTGTTATTTACACTTATTGTCAAAAAGGAATGGTTAAAATTCTGGATGATGAATTGAGACACCGTGATTTCTGTGAAGACCTAGGAGAGACTGCACAGCAACGCTGTGGCTGACTTGAATGGTTACTGACCGTTAAATAGGCATGTGTTAGCTTTAATGATGTTTGTCTGCAAATAAAGCTAATAACCACACTGTAATATATATAATTTTAACATAAATACATTTCATTCTTATTTAAAAATTAACAGTTTCTGCAAAAGGGAAAAAACAAAAGCAAACAGCAAATATCTGATTGGTGCGTTCCACTTATTTACAATCTAAAGTGCAATGGGGGCAGATGCAGGGCGTCTCCTTCCTGACCTAGAGGATTATTCAGTCTTTCTGCTCATTAACTAGAGGCTGCCCAGGCTGTCACAACGTGTTCACAGTTGTGTATAAATGTGGTGACTTAGTTATGGAGACTTCTCTCCAGCAATCATGCCAATAGCAATTGCTCAGCAATACATGATTTTTAGGAAATGCAGTTGTGGTGCAACACATTTTACTTCACAGGATTTTATTATAGGTTTATGTGTAGTTTGAGGCTTATTTTTGGTTATGGGTTTTTCTGTTTTCGTTTCATTTAAACGATTCTAATAAGGGTCATCTTGTTGCCTATTTCCCCCCAGTCTTTCCCCCCCCCCAATCCTCAAAAATTTTTTAACCTCATGCTCAACAGAATGTTTCAAGTATTTCAAAACTTACACTAGCGAGAACGTTCAGGCAAAATCTTACCTCAGGTCCCATGACCAATCTGTTGGCCAGCTCAATAGTTTTGTTTGTTCAGCTTACATCGTCTTGACATCGGACTTTCTCTGCAACTGCTTTCTCGAGTGAAGCTGTGAGCTCACACAGATTGTTAACCAGAACCTATTCAGAAAAGGCATGGATAAATACTATAAAGGTTTGTTGTGGGTTTTTTGGTGTTGTTTTGCTTTGTTTTTTTAAATAGTATATTTTAATGACAGTACCTTTAAGCCTGAAGGATATAAACTTTAGAGGAAATGTTTTGTTGTACTCTATGTTCTTTCTACAGCTCCTGGCACAATGTAAGTACACTAACTAACAACAATCTAGAACAAAACAAAAAAAAACCCTTACCAAATATCCATTTAAATGGTAGAGATCAGGTGCATGGAGATAATAGGAGGAGAAATGTTTTTACTCATGACAATGGCCTGTATTGCAGTAGGATCTAGAGGTGCCAGACAAAACTACAAGTTTATTATGCTAGATTCAGTAACAAACATCCTACGCCATTGTAACTATGTCCTATGCATGCTGGAGCATTTAAAATTGTGCCAGAGAGGAAAAAAAAAAGCAAGAACAGATTTATTATTTTCATTTTGTATATGAGCCTGGTGGCATAAGAAGATCTTGCAATTGCTCTTGGGCAGACAGGATTGTTTCACCAGTGGCAGAAAGCAAGCAGATCTCCTGTATGTCGACCCACACCTTCAACAAACATCTTTAACCACACTTTGATGCACTCTGCTCAAAAGGCAGCAACACGCTCTCCCTCTGCTTTCAGGGATTTCATACTGAATGTTCCTCAACTCAGTAGCAGCCACTGCCCACCCTCAGTGAGCCCCTGCAAATTCCCTCTCTTAGACTGCTCAGACCCTTTATTTTCTTCAGTTTCCATTACTCTTGTCATATAACTGGTAATTCACTGAGCTGCAGCATTTTCTCCAGATTCTCTTACCCGAGTAGCTAGGATGGCATGGGATTTTTAAATAAAATCATGTATTGTTTCTGTTAATGCCTACTTAACTAAAACAGCTGAAAGACGCTTGAATGAGGAGCTATCTTGTTATTGTTGTTGAAGATACAACACCCCGTCTTTCTGAAAAAGTCTAAGAAATATGGTAATAATCAGTCAAGAATAGTCAACAAAGCAGGGGGTTGAAAAATTCACAAGTTCCTCCTGGTTGTAAAAATAAAAACTACAAACCACTACATTTGTTCATCAAAAAGAACTAAAAAGAGGAAAGCCACCCCCAATGTGTTTATCTCAGTTTTCCTTTTCATCAAGAAGATAAACACTTACATTGTTTCCTACTCTATCAGAAAAAAAAGAGAATCCTCTCCAGCTCAGCAAACTAAGAACTAATGAAAAGAAAGGTGTTAAAGAAGTCAGATAGTTCAGTGATAAAAGCTAAGAGGTTAACGCCTTGAAAAGGACTATTTTTACAAATAATTAGGTGAGGCAGAAGTTGAATAAAGAACAGGGCTTGAAAGACCATTTGGAAAAAAGAAAAGAGAAGGCAAAACAACAGAGGCTGCAGCGGGCAAGTTGCCTGAAACTATTTTGCTTCTCTAGAGTAACTACTGAACTAACAACAGTGATTCCACTTTAGAACAAAATTTTCCTATTTCAGGCTTAATGGAAGAATCACAACAGGGGGAAGGAGCGCATGCCTCCACAAAAGCTTGGTGATTTTGCAGGATCAAAGATTTAGACTTCATCTGCCAAGTTTAATGCTGGAATTGGTGGCGTGCAATCAGGAAGTTTAAAAATAATATATAAATTAAATAGAAGAAATGGATTGGCAAAGGCAGAAAGATGAAATTACAACTTAGAGCTTAATAAAGAAGTTAGGCTTGATTTCTTAAGGATAATGAGGCAGCCAATCCACTTTTTAATGGTCATGGATCTTGAATCGAGAGACTAATGAGGATTTCTGCTCAATAAGGGCATCTCATAGAGATGGGCTATACGTAAAATTTCATCAGTTTAGCATGCAAGACATAAGAAGAATGAATACATAAACAGTTCTCTACTATAAGAGAGACTTATTTCTACACATCTCAAGTTTGCCTGCATGATAACATAGATCTTACCGTAGTTCAAGTACTCTCATGTACTCGAGTACTCTCTTGCCATAAAGACAGCAAGAACATTCTTCTGCAGTGACACAAATGGTAAGGAATGCCCCAACATCTCCGTGAGGTTGTTTTTTTGGTACGTAATAGTCTCCTTTATCAGACCACTTCCTACCTCATGACTTTTGAATAGGAAGGTTGTCATTACAAAACATGCTATTCCCTTTTGTCATTCTTTCATTGGATGTAACAAAAATAAAGTATAAATCTAGCAACAGCAGGATTACATATTGCATTTTATACCCCGGTACTCTAAGTTCTATGGCATAAATCACGTGTTTTAAAAAACGCTTGTTATTGAGAAAGTAAGTGCCAGAGAACAGCAGAGAGTCATTACGGTCCACAGCAAGTCTGCTGGACTGTGCCCTGGTATAATCCTTTTCAGGCACAATATGTATTTTCAGTGTATTTAAGTGCTCTCATATATTAATAAAAATGATTGTAATGATAAATAATACAAACTGCACCATATCTGCCAAAAGGATGAACTTCACCCAATTTTTTAGCCTTAACACTAATAAAAATACTACCTTTCCTTCTCTTTTTTTTTGCATATTATAGGCAGATTTATCATAATATATACATCTATGTGGATTGTAATTTTCACAAATATTTTTAGCAGATAACTGTAGTCTCTATAAGGATGGAAATCTGATTTAATTTCACTCAAAAGACTTAAAAAATTATTTTGCTTGTGAAGAAACAATCCTTTTTTCTATTTTCTATTTTCTAGCCTTTCTGTTTACTGTAAATAAATAGCAATTTTTTGACTGGATGGACAAATTTATGTGTTTGTATATTAAAATTTTAACATGCAAGAAAGAACCACTAGGCATCGTCATCCACAGAGTATTTTTTAATCATCTTTGAAATATTGTGAATGTTTAAAATGACACACTGTATTGGTACTAGTTTGTATATATTTGACAATGAAAAAAATTACTGTGACAATATTCGTCACAATATTGTCTACAGAAACAAAGATTCATAGAATCAGCATACAACTGAAGTAAGGAATAAGAGCTTTCTACAGGCTGATGGGGTACAGAGGCTTATCAGCAGCTAAGGTAAATAAAAACTAGGTACTTGTCACTGCGAAGCTCCTGCATTGTTCATTATTTTCCAGAAGAAATACAAGTTTGCCTTCTCTTTATACCCATTTCACAGACTGCCTTACACAGTGAATCATACCTTTAAAAGGCCTGACATGAGCCAGCTGAAACAGATTGCATAGACTAAGGGTGCACATTACAAAATACTGAATGCAAACATTAAATAAAGCAGATCAAGAAGTCACCACGGTTGGAAAAATGGAGCTGATGAAACTTCGCTAGATGTAAAACTCTCTGGAAAAGTGGAAGACAACTGGTGAATATTTATACAGCACTTTATTCTAACTTTAAAAATGGATGCCAGCAAAAAGTCAACCTTTCATTCTGAATTTGCATCTTTTCATCACCTAATCCTGGGAATGGTACTGTTGTACATAAGAGTCCTCCCCATGGGACATCACATTGAACTTCATGTGTTTTAACATGTGGATTGATACAAGTTTCCAGCAGAGGAACTCAAGCTAATTTTAAATGTAAGATTGAACAGCGCAGTCCAGGACCACTGAATACGGATGAGAATCTACAAAGTTATTTATTGTTGACCATGATGTGCATGTTTAGATGGGGAAAAAGGCTGAGGCCAGAAATCGAAGCGGAGGCTCTGTGAAATGCCAGCTGTAGCTATGGTTAAAACAAACCCAAGCAAAGTGGTAGATTTCATGGAATTAATGAGTGTCAATTCTGTTAAAAAGCAAAAGTGCAAAGACAGGAAAGAATCCTGTTCTGTATCCACCAGTCTGCAGAACTCATTCCACCTACTGAACCTTATTAAAGAACTCAGCCGCTCATGATCCTCTAACATTTCACAGGTGGGAAACTGGGCACTAATGATCAGAGGAAATGCATCTCTCAGACATACAATTTTCTATACTTGAAACTTCTTGGATTAACATTTTATAAAACAGGTGTCACATCCCTAACTTGTTATAATCCTGGAAACTTAAACTTCCTTCTAAGATTCCTAGATTGTTTGAAGCTCTTGTCCGTGCTTTTTTTTTTTTCTGCCTTCTAGTTGCCAGTCCTGGGGAAACTGTCAATGGCTTTTATACATACGTGTCTTCATGACATGCACTACAGTTTTATAGACACTTTGGTCATTTCCAGTTTGCCACACAGCTGTTAGATAAGATACAAGTTAAACATGTTATTAAAACTAGGTTACTCCAATCACTTAGAAATCTTTTCTTTAAATAACATTTAAAATTCTCACCATAAAGAAGAAAGTATATTATTTCCGTTCTATGAGTACAATAGATACATAAATCATTATTAGGCCAAGTGTACATAGGCTTATGCACTGCATACCCCATTTGGATACTGCATACGTATAGGTAAGTAGTTCGTGGAAATGAGTAACTTCAATCCCCTCACATATGGAAAAAAGCATGACAAATTAGATGAGAATCCTATTGCTAGCTGGAGTTTGCAAGACATTTGAATGAACAACATTCGCATTGGCCTGTGCAAAGAATTGCACTGTAACTGAAGCTTTTGAAGTGAAATTTTTGGAATCATGGGATTACAGAATCATAGGCTAGAAGGATCTTTGGAGGTCACCCAGGCCAACCCTCAGCTCAAAACAGGGCTAAGTTCAAAGTTTTCTTTGAACTATCCACAGTCAGCCCCAGGTCTTCTTCCCTAAGCTACTAATGAATAAACAATCATCAAGAAGTATTCATAAAAAGTTCAAATTTTTCATTCCAATATGTATTATTTTGCATTTATAAACAGCGAATTTCACCATAGTGTTCCTATAGTGTTCTCCACTCAACAACCTCATAAGCTCTGGAGGTTATTGTTACTATGAGTAATACCTACCGGACAATCAAAAATCGCAGCTACAGATCCTTAAAAAAGTTCATCAGGTTGATCAACTATGGTATGAATCAGTTATATAGTTTATAGTTTTAACTGGCTCCTCCCACCTTGTAAAAGGAAGCCTGGTTGAACAGGTAGTACGGTTAGGAAAAATATTCATATTAAATGACAATGTGACAACTGTTGGCCTAACACAGGAAACAGATAACTGCAGAGGGAACTGCAACTTCGTCTGTGGTGCAGAATTCTTCTTACCAGGATCTAACCATAGGTGAGAGAGAAACTGCTGCTAACCACCACCAGAAAAATTCATGAGGAGACGAAAGGGGAAGTAAATAAATATAAAAAGACAGGACTAGATTCAAAGTTGGAGGCTTACTGAACTGCAAGAACACCTAAAACGGAAAAGGTTCTTTGAGATACTGTCAGGCAAGAAACAGAGATGCGTTAGTGCTCTTCTCTGAGGAACACATTAAAACAATAAAATGAGTTTCAGGGGTGACTGCTGTGTATTAAGAATAATTAAAAAAAAAATCATTTAAAGGCTATTTTTGTTCAAAAAGTAAGTATTTGCACTTAATAAACACGCATCAGTATAGATGTGTGAAATTAAAAACATGATTCTTTCAAAGTAGATACAAGCTTCACTAGGGTAGGTGCACTTTGGTCTGAATGGGCAACTCCAAGGTCACAAAGCTAAGGCTGTATCATACAGAGGCAAAATACATCCTGTAGCAGCTGATGGGATTTTTGGGGTGGGCGACAGAGGGGCCAGATGAGGAAGAGAGATGGTAAAAGCTATCTTTGTTTACCCATTAAATCTGCATCTCCTTCAGCACAAGAATAAAAAACAGATACTATAATAGCAGGAGGAAAAATGGGAAATTGCTGAAACAAAGAATTAAATTTTTAGGCGCCATAACTCACAGATTTCTAAGAGTTTCAGTAAAAGTGAATCTTGCTCATTCTCTTAAATTGTTAAGAAAAAACAGTAAGAATAATCCCCACATTACAGATTTGTTCAGCCTTCACTTATTACTCGATATCTTAAATTGTGAGATTTCAAATCTAAATATTACCAACAAAAAAAGTCTTAAACCAAGTGAAAGTCTTCTAAACCCAATTATAATGCTATATCTTTTAAGCTATTTGAAGCCTTCTTTGCTAAGTAAGGGTAATTAGCTTGCAGCAGAGAAACACCTTCCACCCACACCAGCTCCCAAGATACCATGAGAGGTCTTTGTCTGTTTCAAGAGCACTTCGTGTTGCTGTTGCTCCATTAAATGAATACTTAATAAACAGCAAATAATCCTTCTCGAAAGTTCAATTGATACTTGGCGGTAAATGTGGCCTTCGATTCAATCATTAATTCAAAAGATATTTCTCAGTAAAAGACTAATCAAAGTTTCCACTTCTATGTGCATATGTACCATGCATGTGTATGTGTGTTTGGAGGTCTTTCAAAAAATCAAAGGAGATTTGGTGTAATTTTTATGATATGTTTAAGGACAAACATAAACACAGGTGACCATGAGCTTCCAAAGGCCTTTCTGGAAGTTATTCCTATATTCCAATAGGTCATTACTCATATAAACACTTGGCATATATTCCTTATAAAAATCACAGCCAGTTATTTATATCAACTGTCATCTCAGTTTACTAATCTATCGGTTGTAACGCGCCTAGGTGGCTTTGAGGAAAGTCAGTCATTTCTGATAAACAGCTTCGTGTGCTACCACCGAAACTATGGAATTTTTCAGTAGGCGTATGGGGAAAATAGCAATAATCACTAATGAAAACATATCTTTAATACTTGAACTAGGAAGTAATAAAATCAACACATATAAAATAAATCAACAAAATGAAATAACTAAAAAACTAATAAAATTAAGTGGTCTCAAGATATTAGAGAAGAACACTTATTCATCAAGCACTACTTACAAGAAGCTTTTTCCTGATGGCTTCTAGTTTTTCTGTAGCTGCTGCTAATTGTCTGGGGCAACTCACGTTTTGGCTCTACCTCACAATACACCTTGAAAAAGGCATAAAACATAAGACATTAGACAAGAAGTTGGTCTCACATTCATTATAAAAATTACAAGTGACTCCTGATGAAAGACTTTCACATAATCCTAGTAGTCTGTCATTACATATATTTGCTCACAATAGTGAGATGTGTGGAGATTTCTTTCATTATTGACCTACAGACTACAGGAGATTTGATTATAGTCTGTATAAGGATATCTTAAGCAGAACCGAATGCATCCTTAGCGGGTCTACTCTCCAACTAAAATTAATTTATATGTATCACTTTCATGGTTTTAGAATACAGGTGGAAATCAGACAGGCATTAAGCTTGAGCAGATTTAAACTAAAATGGATTAGATTTTTACTATTTTGTAATTAAATGGTAACATGCTACAATACTAGGATGAATGGAGGAATTCTGCTGCCAGGTGCTCAAGGGAATCACAAGTGATAAGCTTTGTCTTACGCTCCAGACAGGCACACTCACATGGACATTTCAAGTGAAACGTGTACATCTGGAGAAGAATATTTCCCAACTGTTGCATTATAATGACAATTGAAAAGTCTTGGAGAACCACATCTTTTTAACTTTCTACTAAAAATAAATATATGCATACATACTGTTAAGCGCTGAATACTTCCCACTTTATCTGTGGTTGCTGTTACAGAACACTACGCTGAGCTTACCAAAATAATAAAAAACTTCAATAACAGAAATTTCCTCCATCAGGGCTACTCAAGAGAGGAAATGATATATACAAACCTCATTGAATTTTACTATATTGATGACCCAGGCACAGAGACCAGCTGCTGCAAAGGTTTTTGTACGAACGTAATTTGGGTTGAAATCTGGATCCTTCGAGTAATGTTCCTTGACGACTTTCAGACAATTCTGAGGAATATGCTCCTTATCATAGTTGATTAAAGCTTGTAAGAAGTCATCAACCTACAAGAAGAGAAGGTCCAGTGTATCAACCCTTTTCCATTTTGGAGAATCAGAAGACAACTCCTACTTTCATCGCAAATGTAAAACTGGAATCCTGCACTAGCTTATTGTTTTGGAACAAAGCAAAAATATTATTTACCCCAAAAGCTTGAAGTAAACACATTTTATGATTTTATGATTCACTTGAGGAATTTAGCAGAGATAAAATAAATACAATTAAATGCTCTCCCTTTGACTTCTTTTCTATTTTTGCAATTAATAAACCCCAGTGGCGCTCAGGCTGGCTTGAGTTTGTCACCAAAAGTACACAGAAAAAAACAATGTAGGGTCATATCTTATTACCCTAAATTCAAACTGTAAGAAAATGAAGTTGCAGTTTAGTTTCTCCTTCTCTGGTTCTCATTTTTAACTATTCTTTTCCTCTCTCATCTCAAATATTGTATGATGTCGCATTGATCATTACCTTTCCCATAAAGACTTTTGCAGCTTTTGTCTTTGGGCACTTTCCCTTTATATGCCAGTAAAACCATTACTGCAGCAATAACATTGATCACAGTCAGTGGTGGGCTGGCTTTCAGTTCAGTTAAGATTAATCTGAAAAAAGAAGATCAGAGGAACAAGTACAGAATTGTGCAATGACAGTGGATTTGTTCCGCTGAAGCTTTCTGATTACCAGTATACAGCCCTCAGCTCTTTGAAGAGTATTATTAATTAGTTTATACGGTGAAAATACTCACGGTCACAGCCCTTCCCTCGCTCTGCAATCCTATGTGCAACTTGGTCCAGTCGGGTGATGGTAAGCGTAGTGCCAGGTCAAGTACAGCCATTGCCAACTGTTGCTTTGGAAAATGCTGCCAAGAGAAGATGGAAATTTGATTGTGCTTGGCAGCTTGGCACTGGAATGACCATTTAATAGCCTTGAACTATTTGAACAATGAAGAAATTTTTTTTGCGGACATCAAACTGTATGATCTTTACTTTATTAAGCGTGTCTAAGGCTGCTGTAGCAGCAACAGGAGCAGGTTCGGATTTCAGCAGTTCATCCTCACATTCTTTCTGTCTCAGATCTCCTGAGATTGCTGCTATCAATGAATCTTAAGATTTATATTGAAAACTAAGGCTGTAAATCAAATCAGAGATGCTTAAGCACTCACACTTGCAGTGTAAGGTCTGTATACAAAAACAGATTTTAAACCCCATTATTTTATGTTATGCATAAAAAAGACCTGTACAGCTCTGACACTCCAGCAGGTTTGTGCTTGGCTCTAGACTCCATCTGTTCTGCATGGTGACAATTAACATCTCCTGTTTATACAACCATACTGCAGAAGAGTCAGCCTCCCCTCTGTGCCTGGAAATGTCCTTGAAGCTGTGCTAAGGCACATGGAGGACAGAGAGGTGATTCGAGACAGCCAGCATGGTTTCACCAGGGGCAAGTCCTGCCTGACCAACCTAGTGGCCATTTATGATGGAGTGACTGCATCAGTGGACAAGAGAACAACTACAGGTGTTGTCTATCTGGACTTCTGTAAGGCCTTTGATACAGTCTCCCACAACATCCTTCTCTCTAAATTGGAGAGATATGGATTTGATGGGTGGACTGTTCTGTGGATGAGGAATTGGCTGGATGATGGCATCCAGAGGGTAGTGGTCAACGGCTCAGTGCCCAGATGGAGATCGGCGCTTGCTTTGGTAACACTCCTATATGCTCTGTGTTAGCTAGCACATGCAGCTGCTCAGGAATGAAGCCTTGCATGTAGTGAGGATAATGTGATAAAGAGCCGGAGACAGAGGGATGTGCTGGCAAATCAGTTATCTACAATCATTATAAGTTAACAGGCTTCTCAGTGACTTATGACCTCATATTTTATCTGCTATTTCTACTAAAGCAGTAGTTTAATCTCTGAGTAGCTAGATCACATTTATTCTCATTGCTCTAGAGAGAAAATTTGGCATATGAAGTTCAATATTGCCTGCTACTCTGAATCACGAAGCATCCCTGCATGTTGCATCCCTTTCAAGGATACATCAGATTTGTTAAACCAACCTCCGTCTTTTGGTAAATTTGACTATTTCTTTCAATTCTTCAGTTCCAAGTCTGAAACCACAGGCCTCAACAAGGGAGAGAAGAGGAGAAAAGGAAATATCCTATATGAAAACACTGTACTTACACAATTTCAGGTTTGGAAATGAAACAGATACCAATCTAAGCAGATTTGTCAAAACTCTTGTTTTGGCTTAACAGTGGCTTAGATCGGTGACTTTACATCAGCTAGCATGAGCTTTAAGTGAAATCCAAGCCCTCCACAACTTTCTGCAATGATTTAATTATCTATTTAAAAGCTGATTATGATATCATTGGTGCAAATTTATGTGGCAGAGTAACCCTGGAGGGTGTTCTGTATCATCTGCAATTGCGTATTTGGAAGATTATCCTACACATTTTTAAGGATACACTGCCTCAGGCTGAAGTTAGTTATATTTGGTTCATCTTTATCCGTTTACCTCATGCTCATCTCACGGGCTCATTTCCTGTCAGGTCTTGCTTAAACAAAGTCTAATTACAGAGAAAGAGGATATTACGGTGATCAAGATGTTAATACTTGGATCAGGCACTATGCATTGGCAGTAACAAGCCTCTGTAAGAATTTAATATCCTTACAAAACGTGTTTCTGCAATTGCTGAGGGAACTTTCCATGTCTACATTTATTACATGGGACACACAGAGACACTGTCTGTGGAAATAAGAAAGATTAAAAATCAATATGCATTACATTACAAATGAAAAGTTACTAATAAAATTAAATATTTCCCCGTCCTTTGTGATGTAGCTTTTAGGGTGAAATTTCCAGTGTTTATTGGTTTGCATCTTAGCCACAACATATTTTTAAAATTAAATACTGCATAATATAGTTGCAGTTTTGGTATGGTTTATATTTTCTCTAACGTGCTTTGAGACCCATGCTAGTGAAATTAACTTAAAGCAAAAACTTTAGAACAGCCAAATGCTCCTTCTGCTTAAGTTTTTCAGGATGCAACCAGATGAACAAGCATTACATTTACAGTACATAGTGCTTCTAACATTACATGGTATTTTCCACTAAAACGAAGAGCTAATTTAAGTCACACAAATTGCATTATAGTTCAGTCTCTCTTTTTTTCTTATGCTTAGCTATTCTTTGCTTGCTGATGCCTCATGCAGATATGGGACAAGATACATTTTTTTTAAGGGAGGAACAATTAAACAGAGCAGGTTGCAGATAAACCTTAGGACAGTATTTCTCAAATCTACTTCCCCTAACAAAAAGATGAAGGAGCTTTTCATCCCTATCTCCAGAAGTTTAGTACCCTTCACATCAATAAATTCTACAGCTTTTCAATGATGGCTAAACTGTTAAAAAAGCTGGAAGTAGTGTGCCCTTAGCAATCAGACCATGAATAGAGTGGCTCAAACATACCATGTAAATAAAGAATTCACTTCAGCTGAAGGAGGTAAATCAAAAAAGCTGGTCAGTCTGGATCCCTCTTTGCTTCTAATTCTTAGCTAGTGTCACTATCGCCATATACATACACCATGCTCTGCATGTTTTCTTCCTTTGAAGGGGTAGGTCCCATTTTAAAAGGCAATGGCATAGGCATCTTCATTTGCAAACCACTCTGTCTGGCACAGAATCATAGAACAGTTTGGGTTGGAAGGGTCCTTAAAGACCATCTAGTTCCAACCCCCTGCCATGGGCAGGGACACCTCCCAATAGACCAGGTTGCTCAAAGCCCCATCCAGCCTGGCCTTGAACACTTCCAGGGTTCCAGCTTCTCTGGGCAACATGTTCCAGTGCCTCACCACCCTCACAGTAAAGAATTTCTTCCTAATATCTCATCTAAATCTACCCTCTTTCAGTTTAAAACCATTACCCCTTGTCCTATTGCTACACTCACTGATAAAGAGTCCCTCCCCATCTTTCCTGTAGGCCCCCTTTAGGTACTGGAAGGCCACAGTAAGGTCTCCCTGAAGCCTTCTCTTCTCCAGGCTGAACAACCCCAACTCTCAGCCTGTCTTCATAGGAGAGGTGCTCCAGCCCTCTGGTCATCTTCATGGCCCTCCTCTAGACCTGCTCCAACAGGTCCATGCCTTTCCTGTGCCGAGGACTCCAAAGCTGGACACAGTACCCCAGGTGGGGTCTCACCAGAGCAGAGTAGAGAGGCAGAATCACCTCCCTCACCCTGCTGGCTATGCTTCTTTTGATGGAGCCCAGGATACGGTTGGCTTTCTGGGCTGCAAGCGCACACCGCGGGCTCATGTTGATCTTCTTGTCCACCAGCACCCCCAAGTCCTTCTCGGCAGAGCTGCTCTCAATCCATTCTCCGCCCAGTCTGTATTTGTGCTTGGGATTGCCCTAACCCACGTGCAGGACCTTGCACTTGGCCTTGTTGAATTTCATGAGGTTAACACAGGCCCACCTCTCAAGTCTATCCAGGTCCCTCTGGATGGCATCCCTTCCCTCAGACATGTCAACCACCCCACAAAGCTTGGTGTCATCAGAAAACTTGCTGAGGGTGCACTCAATCCCACTGTCCATGTTGCCAACAAAGATGTTAAACAGCACTGATGCCAATACCGACCCTTGAGAAACATCACTCATCACTGATCTCCATCCAGACATTGAGCCCGTTGACCACTACTCTCTGGTTGTGACCATCCAGCCAATTCCTTATCACTCAAGTGGTCCATCCATCAAATCCATGTCTCTCCAATTTAGAGACAAGGATGTCGTGCAAGACAAGTGTCAAATGCTTCGCACAAGTCCAGGCAGATGACGTCAGCTGCTCTTCCCTTATCTGTCAACACTGTAACCCTGTCGTAGAAGAACACCAAATTTGTCAGACATGATTTGCCTTTAGTGAAGCCATGTTGGCTGTCACCAATCCTTGTTTTCCATGTGCCTTATTATAGTTTCCGGGAGGATCTGCTCCATGATCTTACCAGGCACAGAGGTGAGATTGATTGGCCTGTAGTTCCCCAGGTCTTCCTTTTTTCCCTTTTTTAAAATGTTTCCGCTTTTCCAGTCATCTGGAACTTCACCGTACTGCCATGACTTCTCAAATATGATGGATAGTGGCTTAGCAACTTCATCTGCCAGTTCCTTCAGGACCTGCAAATGTGTCTCATCAGGTCTTGTGGACTTGTGCACCTTCAGGTTCCTCAGATGGTCTTGAACCTGATCTTCTCCTACAGTGGGTGGTACTTCATTCTCCCAGTCCCTGCATGTACCTTCTGTGACTTTGGTGGTGGGGCTAGAGCACTTGCTGGTGAAGACTGAGGTAAAAACGTCGCTGACTACCTCAACCTTCCCCATATCCTGGGTAACCAAGTTTCCCATTTCCTTCTGGAGAGGGTCCACAATTTCCCTAGTCTTCCTTTCATCACTGATGTACCTGCAGAAGCTTTTCTTGTTGCCCTTGACATCCTTGGCCAGATTTAAATCTACCTGGGCTTTACCTTTCCTAACCTGATCTCTGGCCGCTCAGAAAATTTCTCTGTATTCCTCCCAGGTTACCCATCCTTCCTTCCACCTTCTGTAGGCTTCCTTTTTTCATTTGAGTTTTTCCAGGAGCTCCTTGTTCATCCATGCAGGCCTCCTAGTGTTTTTGCCTGACTTCCTCTTTGTTGGGATGCATCTCTCCTGAGCTTGGAGGAGATCCTGGTCCTTGAATATTAACTAGCTTTCTTGGGCCCCTTTTCCATTCAGGGCTTTATCCCACGGTACTCTGCCAAGCAGATCCCTGAAGACACCAACATCTGTTCTCTTGAAGTCCAGGGTAGTGAGCTTGCTGTTTGCCCTCCTTGCTGCCAAAAGGATCTTGAACTCCACCATTTCATGGTCACCGCAGCCAAGGCTGTCCTTGAGCTTCACATTCCCTCCAGCCCCTTCTTGTTGGTAAGAACAAGGTCCAGCATAGCGTCTCTCCTCATTGGCTCATCTATCACTTGGAGAAGGAAGTTATCATCAATGCATTTCTGGAACCTCCTGGGTAGCTTATACTCTGCTGTGTTGTCCCTCCAACAGATATGGGGGTGGTTGAAGTCCCCCATGAGGACCAGGGCTTGTGAATGTGAGGCTGCTCCTGTCTGTTTATAGAAGGTCTCATCCGCTTGGACTTCCTGGTCAGGTGGCCTGTAGCAGACCCCCACTGGCATCATGCAGAGTGTACAAATGGCCAGTAAAGTGACTGCAGTGTTACTGCACACTATTTTAAAACCTTAGCATTGTCACATTCATAGTCAGACCCTTGCTGATTACTGTACAGGTACAGTAATCTCTGCCACATTTATAGGGCATCCAGACTGACCCCAGTTTTCCTGATGAGCCTGATCTAAAGTGACTTCTACTCTTCACCTTTTCTTAGGCAGTGCTTCACTCTAAGGCAATACCTCCAAGGTCTTTACTGGCTTAATGTTGTAGAACTCAAAAAATCCTTATAAACTCATTTGAAATCTATGGAACAGGAAAGTAAAAAAAAATTTAAAGGGTGACAAATTTTAATCAATTATGAAGAGTATTCACAAATTACTTTGCTGGAAGATGTATTCTCATTTGCTGATATTTTTTTCTTGTAACAGAAATTATAGAAGATTAATATTCAGAAACCATCATCAGCCTTATGAAATAGTTTTAGATTAATGTAGCACAAAATGAAACTTCCATTTCCAATGAAAACATTTCAGAATTGCAATAAAGCAATGAACAGGGGAGAGTGGTAATCATTAGTGTCATGTGCTGAACTTCATCCCTGAAACGAAGTGGCACAAAGATGTGATTATCCCAAGATAATCGCTCTGTGTGTTTCACCTAGCTGCTTAATGAAGTAATTAGAATTGTGTTACGGGTGTATTTGCATCAGAAGCATATGGAACCAATTCAGGAAAAGCACCACTGAAAAGTGGTTGGTAGGACGTTGAGCTGTTGGGTCCAATTTGTGCAAGTTTAATTCATTGCAGTATTCAGACTTTAAACTTCATAGCGATTTTTAACTTCTATAAAGATATAGATCAGCAAAAGGCTGAAGTCCATAATTAGCACAATTCAGAGAGATATAAAGTCTTCATTTATGTCAGTGTCGAAAATCACTTTTCCCTCAGTAAAATTAGGATGAGACACAAGGTCACTAGAAAAGTATTAAATATCACCTAATAACAAGAAGCCTTTAAGAAACAAACCAGAAGAGAATGAAGGTCCATTTTGATTGCTCAGACAGTATAGTCTTCCCTGTTGATCAGTATCTGAAAACTGTTTGCAAAGTTCTTGGCAACGTGAAGTTTCCATAGCTTGAAATCAGGCATTAACAACTATTATGAGTCAATTAAAAATTTCTCTCTGTAGTATTGATAAATGACACAACGTACATCAGATTTTGTAGCAAAATGCCAGAGCTGAAAGAGCTCTTCAGAATTCAAAGGTGGAGGAACTCCAGTTTACAGCATTGCATACTGCTGGGGTTTTATTTCAAAAACTGTGCTTGTAACAGTAGATGAAAATTTTAGAGTCCAGATGAAATTATGCACTTCTATTTGTTCTGTGGTGAGTACTAATGCATGTAAACTTCTATGTTTCCAACATGGATGTTGATAACTAATGTTAATAGGCTGAACTGAGAGCAAAAAGAAGGAGATTCAACACTGATGACACATATTATCAGGATTGCTATTATAATCTTAAAATTCAAGGTTTGCACCTTGTAATATTGCAAGGTACTGGAATGACCTTCTGTATCAATTGAGTTGTTCAATTTACCTAGAGCCTCAAAGCCTTTAGAAATCTGAAGTGCTCAGGGATGACTCTCTGACCTTTACTGTATTACAAATAGGTCTGATTCTCAAGACCCACATCCATTAAACGCTTGAATGAGCTCAGTATTTATTGTTCTTTCATCTCATTAAAACAGCTAAAAGGTTGGGAAAAGGCATAATGTAAAGAAAGGTCAAGTGGTAATCATGGTGTGAAATGCTGTTACACGTGTAAGTATAATAATTCTTTAGACTTTATGCTCCCTGGAGAGGAAGTTGTTCAAAACTGCTCACCTAAAAAGGTTTATTTTGTGCTAAATATAGCTCAACAGCACTAACTGGGGAAATCAGACTGACCTTTTGCTCCTCTGCATCTGCAATGGCCCCTTCTTGGCTCACTTTCTCAGTCTGAAACCCTATCTTAGCAATCAAAGCTTCAGCATCTTGATTTCTCAGTTGCAGTTCTGCCTCTTGAGAAGCAAGTTTGGATTTTAGATCTTCTGAACAGGGCAAAAGGTAACGTGTTATTCGGGAGCAAGGGTCATTAGGTACGGTTCTGGAAAGATGATACCACATGAGCCCCAAAAAGCTGAACTGAAAACAAAATTTGCTTTTCATGGGTCTCAGTACTAAAAGTGTTGTCTTTTCCTTTTTTAATTTGTTTCCATTTGGCAGCTCCTTGTTTGTAGCTCACAGAATTTTGTTGCCGTAAAGAATTTAATAAGAAGAACAGCCTACCTGCCCCCGCCAGGGCCCCTGCAGGTCCCCTGAGATGCTCAGATGTCTGTTCTGCTGCTGAGCCTGTGTTTGTAACCAGGTGTCTCAGCGGTGCATCGAGGCCCTGCTGCAGCACCTAGCAAAGAGGCAAATGTAAAAGCAAAAGGACGTTATGGAAAATGCTTAGTAAGCACTCTGAGCAGATAACTCCAGCAGAGGTTTGCTGAAAGGTTAAGACAGACTAAGAGACCCATGAACAAAGACTACCTGTTAGTTTGCTGAAATAGCAATTTATTACCTTCAGGCGAGAAACCCATATCAAAATATCCAGCGACAATATCTTTCCACACACGAAGGAATTGTTTCAAATACCTGGTTTTTTAATTGTTTTAGCCCTTTCCCTTCAAGCATTTTGTCTGGCAGCGATTCATGGTAAAAGACTACATTTTAACCAGAGGGGGCTCCTGTTAACCTGATCTGGATAGGAGTGATAAGACAAAGAGGAAGACAAATATTAGAGGGCTTAAACTTTCATCACATGGAATGTCCTGATGGCTCTTCTTCTTTGGTAGGTTCCTGAAATCTTACAAAACTTACAACATCTACCTTTTCAAAATTTGACCATTTTTAAATGGGAAGACAAAGCTGTAATACTGAGTTGTAACAGATGACTGTAAAGATCCCAAATCTCTCCACTCACTTTATTTTTCAATTTGTTTGAGCTGACTTTACGTCTTTTTGTTTCTGAAAAACTAAAGGGGGCTGCATTTGATATTCTTGTGTAGAGCTCCGCAGTGCAGGATACAAATGGCTCAGTGTTGAAGTACTCGGCTAGATAGGAGCTGCAGCTCCATCTGCCAGCACAGCATGCAGCACTTGAAATTGTCAAATTACCTTTTGGTCATTGTCAGATTAGAATTCAGAGAAAAAGAGCATTTTAATAATTTACTAGCGTGAGATACCTTATTAAAAATAGACTTTAAGAAAGCAGTCACCCTTCTCTGTTGACCATTTATTTTTGCAGGTATTCAGCTTGAAAAGTAGGAGTAAGACAGCCAGCTCCCGTTAGTAATCTCATGCAGTAGCACCAAGCTGCAACATTATGCAAAGACTGGCACCAAGCATTTCATTCGCAGTTTTCATATAAAGCATGCAGACTTTTTATTTTTAGTAAAGAAATAACTGGATTACGGCTTGTCTTCAGCATCTGCAAAAGGGATTATGGAACAGGGGGAAAGCCTTCCAAGCAGTTTCCCCTCCCATTGGTCATTGTGGACTGACTAGCCACAAACAAACTGTACGCAGAAGCACTGACTCATGGCTAAGTGGCACTAGCCCCACAAGGAGGTGACAACAGCTGATGGAAAGGCTCTACACTTGCTCCTCCTGCCTTCATTACCCCTCAGCTGCTCATTGGCCATGCACATAATCCCCACGCCTCTTCTCTGTACCACAGTCTGGCTTTTACTGTGGTACTTGCTAACCCTCCTATCCTTTTACTGTGGCCCCACTGCACTCCCCTTCCCTCCATACTTTGTCCTTGCTCAAATGCATGGACTCGTCTTTCCAAAGGCAGTAAAAGAGCTCAAAGAGACATGGTCCCCCACAACATCCTGCTCTCTAAATTGGGCAGATATGGATTTTATGGATGGATTGTTTGGTGGATAAGGAATTGTCTGAGTGGTCACATCCAGAGGATAGTGGTCAACGGCTCAATGTCCAGAGGGAGACCGGTGACAAGTGGTGTTCCTCAGGAGTCTGTACTGGGACCAGTGCTGTTCAATATCCTCATCAATGACATAGACAGTGGGATTGAGCGCACCCTCAGCAAGTTTGCAGACAACACCAAGCAGAGTGGTGCGGTTGACATGCCTGAGGGACAGGATGCCATCCAAAGGGACCTGGACAAGCTCAGGAAGTGGGCCTGTGTGAACCTCACAAAGTTCAATAAGGCCAAGTGCAGGGTCCTGCACCTGGGTTGGGTCAACTCCCAGTATCAATACAGGCCAGGGGACGAAAGAGTTGAAAATGACTCTGTCAAGAAGACATGGGCCTGTTGGAGTGAGTCCAGAGGAGGGCCACAAAAACAGTCAGGGGGATGGAGCACCTCTCCTATGAGGACAGGCTGAGACAGTTGGGGTTATTCAGCCTGCAGAAGAGAAGGCTTTGGGGAGACCTTATTGCAGCCTTTTAATACTTAAAGGGGGCCTACAGGAAAGATGGAGACACACTTGTTAGCAAGGCCTGTTGTAACAGGACAAAGGGTAATGGCTTTAAACTAAAAGAGGGAAAATTTAGACTAGATATAAGGAACTTTTTTTCTTTTTTTACAATGAGGGTGGTAAAAGACTGGAACAAGTTGCCCAGAGAGGTGGTAGATGCCCCATCCCTGGAAATATTCAAGGTCAGGCTGGACGGGGCTTTGAGCAACCTGGTCTAGTTGAAGATGGCCCTGCTCATTGCAGGGGGGTTGGACTAGACGACCTTTGAAGGTACCTTCCAACCCAAACTATTCTATGATTCCATGATTC
This sequence comes from Stercorarius parasiticus, assembly GCA_013396915.1. Taxonomy (NCBI): domain Eukaryota; kingdom Metazoa; phylum Chordata; class Aves; order Charadriiformes; family Stercorariidae; genus Stercorarius; species Stercorarius parasiticus. The sequence continues at coordinate 186,533 of VWZL01001588.1, forward strand.
TAAGAGATTCTATGTGAAAAAAAAACCCCTCAGTTTCCCAAATCAGGTAATTTCAATAAAGCACAAAAATGGCACCCCACAAGTAATCAGTCTAATGAAAAGGTGCTGTGATAACTTTATTTTATTAGCAACAAAGCCAAGATTATTTATAAAGAATGAAAGAAAAGGTTGTGACTTTCACACCTTACCTGGAGAGCTGCTGCCTTCAGCTTCTGCATGCCATCCACTAAGTGCTCCGTGTGACCCAACATCTCCTTGCTTTTATTCTCTACGAGGATCTTATAAAGCATGATTTTCTCCAGAAAACTTTTCAGAGTGGTGTAATTGTATCTCCTCTCATTATGACTGCATTTGTCACTCAGCATATTCACACTGGTGTGAGGATAAGCCATGAAATCTGAAATGCAAGTCCTGGATGAGTGGCTGAACATGCCCAAGGAACAAGAACAAACGTAAACACAGGGGCAAAGAAATATTTTAAAAATTAAGTGTATTTATGTAAGTCAGAAAAGGTTACATTTCTAAGGATGGTTCGTTCACAAAACTATTCTTCAATCTACCCTAAACATAACTTTGTCAGCATGTAAAAAACATTAAAGCAAAATGACCTTTCCCCAAGTATTTTGGATATATATTAATTAATTCTGTGCTGGCATTCATTAAGTCTTCATCACCACAGAAGCTCAGTGCTTCAACATACTTTAATTTATTTTTTTTTAAAATACATACTCCTTAACCTAAAAACAGATACTAAATCAGTCACTGCACTGCTATATGCAGAGTTAATACTACATGTATTTTCTATTCCACCTCTGGAAATCCCATTTAAGAAAAATCCTGTATAGGTTAAAGAAATTCAATAGAGTGGTTACTCTAATCACCCTGATCCCCACATACCTCATATATCATCAAATTCCTATTCAGGGTGAAGTGCATTTATGCCATTTAATGTCAGATTGAAGAGATCTAGACTCCACAATTTAGATTTCTGAAGCTGTACAAGTCCCTGCTTATCTGTGCTTGTCAAAGTCAGCAATAAACTAGTATAAATTGTTGCAAGGGCAGGATTAGACCACTGTGGAGTGCCTCTGAAAGCTGAAGCTCTACATACCGTAAAGCGTCAGAAAATCAACAATATTTCTGTATTGAAGAAACCTTCTAGCAGTTTCAAGGGGTATTTGACCAGAAAAGCAGTTATGACTTAATGTTGAGTTCAGAGTCACTCCCAGCTGTGACAGTTGACATTCTTCCCTGCGTGCCACCAGGCATCAAACCACAAAGCACACCTCCAGCTCCAAGCAAATCTCAGCACGCTGCAGAAAGGACCTCAGAGCAGTCCCTGCGTCCCCAGGGGGCTGTGCTGGGTGACACGCAGCACTGCATGGGGTTGTTCTCTCATCACAGGGAGGAAAATGCAGCCGTGACACTGGAAAAATCTTTTTTCACATACTATGTGATAACCAAAATAGGCTAGGCATATTTAAAACAGCTCCAGATGGTCATTTAGTCATGTATTTCTGAGGAAAATGCAGAGGCAAGATGCCTGTCATATAAGATACTACTACACTACTTTGAATTAGAATACACTCCCTCGGGATAAAGGTGAAATAAGAAACCCCCCAAATTAATTTTTGTTTGTTTCAAAGGGCCCTATCTACCTATATTACTAGAATATATGCATATACGGTCTAGGCAAGAGTACTCTATGCAAAATTAACAGGGAAACACTAAGAAAACCCATTTAACTCCATCACTGTAACTAACTTCCATTTTGTCCTCTATGACTTCTAGCATACTTAAAGTTTGTAATTTGTGGAGTCACATCTCCCTCATTTTAATGATTATTTATTGCATTCTGCACAAGACGAACCCAGTTCAATTAATCAAGGGAAGCCTAAAAATCAATTAATATGAATTAAATGAGCTACACCAACTCTTAGGAAAGTCACACATAATTTACCAAAGCATTGTCAATAATGCTTAGGGAACTTTGGGAAAATTGCTCACGAGTGGCTGTTGATGCAGTTAAATGTTTTAAGCCTACATCATTAATATTACAATCAGGTTGATGCAGAAAGACTCGCCATTTTTCTCAGTGAGAAATCTCATTATTTTCTTGTGACTTTCAAAAGCTAGTTTAGAAGAATACTTATTTCACGTATGATTACAAAATCAGAAATTAAAACAAGGACTAAATAAAGAATGATTTGCATTTAGGGAAAGCAGAAGTAAATTGTTTTACCAAAAAAAAAAAAAACACCTCATTAGTCGAGGCAAAGCTAGCATAAATTCATCTTAAAAATAAAATTGTTTGTAAAAGCAAGGCTAGTCAGCAGGAATGAGCATTTTATGCAGATTTGAGCAGCGCTTGGCTTCCAACTGAAATGCATTTCAGCCTTTTTCTCCTTTTTTCATTGTTTGTGCGACACGCACCCTGCGGTACAGCTCTTCCTTGCACAAGACAACCTCCTTACACATGATCCTTATGAGAGGTCTCTACTCAGCAGCCCTGAAAAGCCCTCAAACAACAGTTTCATTTGTAAATCAGTGAGGAAAGAAGTGGGTTCCGGTAGAGCTGGAAGTGGCCCGAGACAACTTGTCTCAATGGGGCAAAATAACTATTGTTATCGAGCTTAATAAAATGGCACAGCATGGGAGACACGCCGAGCCAGAGAGCAGCTGGTTGTAATTCACACTGGTTTTCAGAAAACACTAATCGTTCCCGAACAGACCTCTTTGAGGATTGGTCTTCCCTGCATTTTCAATTTGTCACTTTCTCTTATGATAAGGTCAGCGGTGACAGCACTTCCTGACATTAACAGCTGTGGCTTTTAAAAGGGTCATTGTGGAACTACTAATTGCAGTAATTTCATTAGCATAAATTATTTATTCTGCCATTCATTTATCTTCAGGGTTGGTTCGTTGTTTCTTTTTAATACTGCATTGTACTTTTCAATGTATGCCCATTCAGGGTTGTGGGCAAAGGAAACGATTATTGCTAATTTAGCCTTCTTTATTAAAAAAAAACCCCAAAACCAAAAACCAAAAAACAAAAAAAAAGGAGTTGATACAGTAACAAAATCTGACTTAACTGCAGTTCACTAGAAAGCATAAAGTAGCTTGAAGCTAATAATGAAGATTAGGCTGGTACGATTCAAACTGATTTAATAGTCCCGAAGAAAACTGAGTAATATGACTATATGCAATCTGAAAGAAACTATGAGGGTGAAGTCTGTTCATTCCTATCCAGTGTCCCTATTCTAGGCCTTGGCTGACTGACTTTTAAGCATATCAAAAAAAACCCCCAATGTAAGTTACGAGTAGAGTTTAGACAGGAGTTTTGCCCTTTGACTTTCCTCAGGATGTAAACTAGTCATTACCAAATTGATAAATCTTAGCCCTGTGCAGCTAAGTTGAGCTAAGTAAAACACGGCAAGAAAAGAGCAAAAAAGAGCAATGCCACCGAACTTGAATGCATCCTGCTGGCAGTTATAAAAATAAAAAGAACCCAAGCCAGCATTTGTCTGAAGGAAGAGGTAACCGGGAAGTGCGTGTGTGGAGGAGTAGGGAGTACAAGAGGCAAAGGAAGAAGGCCGAAAAACCCAATTACTTCAGGCTTCTTCTTTGCCATACCACACGCTGTAAAATACTACGGAGTATGATAGACTAAGACCATAAAGAATTTATCCTTGGTACGCTTAGTAGCGTGCACTATTTGGTGCTAAGTGCCAGAGGAGCAGCATATAAGACAGAGACAGCAGAATACTCAAAGGAGGTGGCAGAGATGTACACTGCTGTTATTTCCAAAGGGATGGATTAAACAGTCCTGATTCTTTTATTCTATACTCAGTGCTGATATGTGACACCAGCTGAAAGTAAGGAAGAGAGATTGCCTGTCATGTTGAATTTCGAGACAGAGACATTATTTTTAAATACTATAGACCATGTTTTATAGCAAACGAGGTATAAAGGCACTTTTATAAATTCGTTAAGCTCAGTACGTGGATTTCAGAACTGCTGCGCGGTCTTCTTTTCTTGTGCTCTTTTAAAATTAAGTTTAGCTATTTGAGTACTGAAACAGAAGAGGGCTCTTTTCCTTTCTTTTCTCCCAAGAAATCAAAGACATCCAAATCGCTTAAATATTTGTTACTCTCCATTTCCCTCCAAATATCTCTGAATTCACTGTCTCTTGTCCTTAACCCACACATTGACCAATGTCCTTCCGAGTGAAAAGGGGCTCGTGGGACTTATTTTCAACAGGCACTACAATTAGGGAGGATCACTTGTTCTTCCTGTTCAGATGCTTTCACACACGGCAGAGGGGATGTTCACAGCATCCTTCATAGCACATACTGACGCTGCAGCTCCCCATTTCCCTGCTGAGCTCAGTCTGCTCCCCCTCTGCCCTTCCCTGGATAAATTGTATCTTCCAGAAAAGTATCTAGGCTTGGTTTGAAGATAAAGAGATGGAGAATCTAAGACTTCCTGCTCAACTCCCACAATCACTGTGAATTTTTTACGGTTCTCTCTCACCCTTTAAACCCAGAAACTTTCCATTTTCTTGTTAAAGCAATGTAGATACGTCGTCATATTTGTATTGAACTTCTAAGAGTAAAAATAAATAAATCATTAGCTTAACTTCAAGCTACCCTAATTAAAAATAATCTGTAATACTGTTATACAGTGATGAATAAATGAATTCTATCAATTACTATTGCTGTATTTTTGGAAACTCTGAAAAAGGACAATTAGGAGCTAAGTGTCAATTATGCCAAAATAATCACTCAGTAATAGACCTTGCACTGCTCAGCGTAAGGGACAGCATGATTACAGTAAGTTTCAGAAATCCAGGCATACATGAGCCCTGGAGAGGGGATGGCAGACTGCAGCTAAGATTCCCACTTCTTCAGGGTGGTCCTTTTCCACCCAGCCCCTCTCATTCTTTTGATAACCTAATACACTTCTACAACTCTCCTGTCCCCCCTCTCCCTTTACTAATTATTTTCCTGTGATCGTTCTCCCTTCACCTCCCTTTTACTCCTCCTCAGACTCTGCTCTACACCTTTTCTACCTTTACGGTGCAGTTTTGCTTCTCTGCTGCCTCTCTTGGTCAAGTCTCCCTTCTCTCCCCCTATAACAGTGTGGTAGTTTCTCCGTTATTTCAACACTTCTGTTCTGGTTTCACTTTTTCCACCACTTTCAAATCCTTCCCCTGCCGCCTCCTAGTATTTTTTGCATTCTGCTGTCTTTTCTGTTGGTCTTCTCATCGGCTGCACACGCGGACATGACTCAGGCACCCAGCACTGCTTTATGTATGTTGACACAGAAACCTTAACTCGCTCTCAGTTAAGTGTCATGTTATTTTGTTAGTTGCCATTTATTTCACTTGTGGGCAACTGAATAAGGAAGATATTTACTAGGAGCAGTTAACACCAACGTGCAAAAGAGACTCATAAACAGTTGCTTGGATCAGTGAATTCTTTCCTGAATATCTACAAAAGGAATTATACAGGAACATAACGCTCTAAAAAAAAAAAGAAAAAATTTAAAAAAAAACCACCATAAAATAGTTTCAATATTAAAAGCTTAAATTCTGATGGGAAGATGTATTTTCAAAGGACAAAATATAATTAGTTAAGGATCTGAAAAAATAATTTAATTAAAAGAATAATAAAATAAACAAATTCTATTCTCTTTTCTCCATGTGATCCTAACAGTTTCTTTTGAATAAATGGGAGTATGTAAGTTGGTATCCCTTCAAAAAAAGGGCAAAACACCCACGTAGCCCGCAGGACGCCGAATAACTGTCCCAGTAACACTTTAAATCTCTTCTGAGCTGTTAAAATAAAGCAGAATGCGCTGATGGAAAAATATAAACGCCAAGGACTTGCTAGCACCTCTCTTTCCCTTGCATTCCTATAGGAGGCATCCGTATGCCGCGGGAGCGCGGGTCCCAGCCCGCCCGTCCCACCCCCCCACGGCCTCGCACAAGCCTCGGGGAGGGGAAGGTCCCTGGGATACCCTGGCAGCAATCCCAAACATCCCTGCAGTTTTCCCCTCTCCTTCGCTTTCATTTCCTGACGACTCCGTGTATTTTGTATGGGTTTAAACGGAGGAGAAACGCTGCAAATGCACCAGTCGCTCACGCAGAGATTTGCCTGGGGAGTGGTGCTGCCCTGGGCTAAAACCAGAAGGCCCTTCCTTGGGCATTGCTGAAATCCTCAGTCTCTCATGATTAAAAATCCCCTATACAAATGTATGGTGCCAAATACAAAAGCACTCCAGAACGAAACTACTGCAACTGCAATCGCTGAAAAGTCAATCTTTTCTAGATCTGTATGTGAACTACTCCACCAGCAAGTGCCTGAGCAGTCTCACTGCCAGCACGACAGTGCTGTCCCACGCTGGGTGCGACAAAAGGGGCAGCTCATTAAAACTCTTAGAACCACATGAGAATATTCCTTTTCCCTGAAAGGAAACTCACTAATACAGGATTTTTTTTTCTGAAAACTAACAAGTCACACTCCAAATCTATCGGGAACAAAAAGAGAATAATTGCACAGATATTAAAACTCCAAATGCAATTGCCATGTGGTTATAGGGGATATTTTCACCTGCTTAGCTGCCGAACAGAGGGAAAACTCTTCCTCAGTTAGCCTGGACTGCAATATTTCAACCTCACTGGCTACAGCACTACTGAATATATTTAACTGTATTGAAAAGAGTTAAGTAAATTCTGGATCTGTAAGATCCTAAAAAGCCCAGAACTGAAGGATTCTGCAAAGACAGTGCTACGAATTACAGGCCTCTCTTCTTTTCCCCTCTCCAAACTCTGCTGAAGGAACTGGGCAGCAACACGCCACAAAAATTCAGCTTCTAGCAGGGGTGAGCTTGAACAACACGGAAGGCAACAAGTATGCAAGAAGGAGTAAAAAGAGCATTGTTTTTTTCAGCTTATTCAGTTATCGATCTTTCAATGGTCTCCGTTGCTTCCTTAGAAGGCTGACAAGCTTGAAACTCTGTACCTCGACCCCCTCGGCTTCCTCAATGAGCCTCCTGCTGCCGGCGCGCAGGGCCTCCCGTGGCCACTCATGAAACCAGTCAATAGCGAAGCAGTTCACCACGGCTGGGAACTTCCCAGCTCACCCTCGCAGCGTGGCACCATCCGGACAGAAACACAGAACGATCTGCAGAGAGGAGGAGGGAAGGAAAAGGAAGAGAAAGGAATCACACAGCAAGTTGAGGTGATCAAAGAAAGACATGCAACCAACCGTGGCCCCGCGCCAGCGCCTGCCAGCGTGCAGCTGAGGCTCCAAAACCAAGTTTGGCAGCGAATAAATGTTGCCAGCTACCTTGGGCAAATAGATTTTTCCTCCCTTTCCCACTGTACAAACACAGCATACGTGCAGCCTCCTTCCCTTCTCTCCATGCCGGTATCAGTCACTTGTTTTGATAGCTATAAATAATAACGCAGCCAGAGGGGCTGGCTGGCACGCAGCCAGCCAGAAGGCGCACGTTCAGCTGGTCACGGTGACACAAACCCAGTTCTTGAGTTGCTAAACCTATTCAAGCCGCTTTACACCATTTTAATACACGCTGCAACCCCACTAAAAGAATGGGGGGATGAGGAGACCTGGATCTTAGTTTGTATGTGAATTTTTAGGGACTATTCTCTACAAAAGTGGAAAGGGATGGCTGAACAAGGGTAAGCTAAAATAAGGTAAAGGAAAATAAATTTGTGATTGGCCATTAACATCACCAGGCCTACCCAAAGCAACTCACATTTGGGAAGGGTTATTCTATTCGCTCAGTCATATTCTGTGGACCTACTTACAGTTAGCACGTTTTGGCCATTATATTTGCTTTTGGTTAATTAGAAAAATGACAGACATCAGGCTGTTTAGACAGGACTGGTTTCTCTCCTATACACTTTTAGTTTTTGCTCTACAGGGCTTCTCAAACCATATGGCATCAATATTGTTAATTCCAATAGAAAATATCCAGATCATCAGAACAGACCAGCACTTCCTCAACAGTGACATATGCCAGGATAGAGCCTGGTCAGGCATGGCAGGAAAGCGACAGATTTATTCTGCGTCCCGAGTAATTGGGAATTGACATTAACTATTATGAGAAAACTGGATGAAAAGAGCATAAAGTTGAAAGAAAAGGAGGGAAAAAAAAAAGGAGTTAAGAAAGGAGGAGGCTGACCTGGGACAATACTTCACTGGTTTTAAAGCAGTCAGAGAAGAGAGAGAAAGTGATGAGTAGGTAATAACAGCAGAAAAAGCTTCTATGGTATCTGGAAAGAAGATTACATGGAAAATGGAAGAGACTGGCCACTATCTTGTGGTTTCTAAAAATACATCTCTGCACTGGAAAACACAAGACAGCAATTTCTGCAATTAACCTTTATTTCTGAGCAAAGATGAGTAAGTTTCAGTAGAACTAAGTCAAAACAAGAAAATGTTTTACCATTATTCAGAAAACCCTCTCAAAGAGAATCTGTTTCCTGGGACATTTATACATTTTGTAAAGCTTGGATTTTAGGCTGCACCACAGGATATGTCCTTTTTTTATTCCCATCCTTTTTAGCAAAATCAACTAAGAAATGGCCTGTGGTCACAAGCACTGGTCAGGGTGTATCTCACGAAAAGCTTCTCTCTCATGGCTCCACAAACTGAGCGTAAGTTTGATATCGTTGAAGGCTTCAGATTGATGATGCCATTTGCAGGTATGGCCAAGTGTAACAGCAAGAAAAGCACAAGTGGTGCCTTCTTTGGGAGCCATGGTGGAAACAGAAGAGGCGAAAGGCAGAAGACGCATGAAACTTAAAAAAAAAAAAAAGACCTGAAAAAGGGCAAGAAGAAGAGGAGGCAAGGAAGGCAAACAGAAGCAATGATATTCTCCCATGTTGTGACAGACAGGAAGAGAAATGATGCAGACTAAAATACTTAATGGGGCATAAAATAGAGAAGAATTCACTGAAATCTTTACTGGTGAGTGAACCATAAATATTCAATAAATTAGAGCCCCCAAGCCCATGCTTTAGACTGCATTGTGAATTAACTGCATGTTCCACCATTTTTTAATCCATTTGCTTCTTTATATTTCTAAATGAAGGGTATTCACTAGTACCTATTCAATTTCCAACACGCTTACCAGTTTCCCAGAGCTACAAGATCTCATAGTACTTTTCTTTCTCTGTCTTGTGGAATGGAATGTCGAGAACTATTTCACGTTAAACTGGAGTTTTGAATTGCTGTAGTTATTCTGATCCCCCTACTGATCTAGTTTATTGTCCAACAGAGAAAAATACCTCTCTTACATTCACCTAAAATTTTTCTAACCACAGGCGATTTGCACATTTGTCTAGGAAGTACTTGAGAGTGTGTCAGCAAGAGAAACCACTGGTTTTAAACCACTTTTCGCCTTTGACTCCTGCAGGAATTACAGACAGCAGTGCATGTTCTCATATTTGCAAGAAGGTAAAGTTCTCCGCATCTTCAAGAATGTAGGCAGAAATGTAGACACCCATGCAAAACCACAATGGAGTCCAGGCTGTCCAGGGATGTTACAAAGACAGGCTGATCAGCAAGTAGGTCTAAGGTACAGAAGAAAACATTATCTACTTTGAATGTGTTCATCATGAAGAGGCAAATAGCAGAAATGTAGAAATCCATTCTAGCCAAGTCATGAAAACTACACTATAACTGTACAAAGACACAGAAAGATCTTGGAATTTACAGCAAAATTTTATCAGACTGATGAGAAATGAGGGCAAACATAGGAGAAACAATGAAAGAGATACAAGAATAAATGGTCTCCACCCCAAAATTCTGAATCAGAGAGGAAATGCACATGAAGAGTCTGCTAGGTCCGTTTCGCGATTCTCAAAGACCTTGGACACTTCTGTGAGTTTTCTGAAATTTCTTCTCTGTTATACCGTGTATCCTTCAATTAGACATTGTCTCTCCCTCTCGTTCATGTCACCTCATTCTCTGATAAAATTCTATGTTCAGTTATAATATCAGAGGCATGGTAAGCAATGCTGATCCTTGGGGCACCACATTTTCTCCTCTCATTCCTCTAGCAGCCACTTTCTCAGATCTGCATACTGTCCCTGCTACGGTCTATGGCAGCATCAGTAATGGAGAGCCTAGAGGTATCAGTCCCGGCTTTGATGTGCTTCTCACAAGTGCCCTTGCTATAGCAGCGATGCCAAACTGAATCTATCACACCTCCAAAGCTGCAAACCATGCACAGTCTTGCTAGAAGTTACATCTTCCACACCTTCCTACACTGCTCGCGTTGCTCATATTTGGACTTAACTCCCTACGTACTGGACTGCAAGAAGAGTCCAAATCAAAGTCTTGGACCATTTGCCAAACTCAAATCAGAATTTAGTGTTTTCCTTAGTCTTTTACTCGTAATATTTTATCCTCCCTAAATATTAAACATTTGTTTGTATGGAATGATTACTATTCATGCCCTATTTATACCAATCTTATGTTGTATTTTAGGGGAGAAGGTGCTCTCTCTATCCAATTTAATTTGTTAGGAGTGATTTAAAAGAACTACTCATATCGATAAGGAGCTGCATTGGTTCATATGAACTGCAGATCTCTGAGAAGATAATACCGACCCTTTCAGGATTGTTTACTTTTAACTTTATCTCAGCATCTGAATTCTAGATTTACTAAGTCATACCCAGAACTCATCTGTTCTTTCCTTACCCTTGGTCAACCCTCCAAAAAAATTTCTGAAAGTTTTAAAGGGTACATTATAGTAGTACTAGATGAGAGGATCTGCAAAAGCCAATAATAGAGAGAAAAGCAGAACCTTGCACAGAATGAAGAAAAAGAATTCAATCCAATTAAAAACTAGGAATAGGTAAAATTAGTTACCTACACACAAACTTGGTAGATTATCATGTCAGGACTAAGTTTAGAAGAACAATTTCTCAATCCTGTAATACATTACGCCTTGGAATAGCTGGTTCTAGAACTCAAATTCAAACACACTATTCAAAATTTCCATTACTTTTCTCTAAAACACAGAGTTACAACCGAGTGACTTTTACTATATTGTATTGTCAGGCAGGAAATTCCAGCACAGCCCTAGGTATGATGTACCACCCTAATTAAATATTCGTATCTTGGTTAATTTTTTTTTTTGTGAACAATACAGACACAGGATACAGTATATACTTGAAAAAGTAGTCATAAAAAGCAGGTAACCAGATCCTCACCTTTGGCTTTAGTCACGTTTGGTAAATTCATATCAGGCAAGGATTTGATGCAGCATGTTTTCAGGGTTCATTTGCATTCCCCCCGGTGAATTTCCAATATTACAAAGGACCTTGTGCACTGCTTGCTTTGCACACAGAATAATGAAGATGTCATGTGATCTGATAACAAGAGAGCTGTGAGAAACAATGAGTAATTATTACTGACTACATTTTGAACAATCTTTGCTTAAGCAAGGCAGTCATATTTTGAAAACATTTATCTTCTGCCCAGGGCATAAATGACAGTCTAATTCGACAGAGATAAAAAAAAAAAGAAAGAAAAAAAAAGGAAAAGGAAATGCTGAATGTAAGAAATCCTTCATTTCTGGCAAGACAACCAGGATATAAATATTACAGTGACAGTATCTCATATAGTAATAGAAAAACTTAGTAAGTTCTCCAAGATAGACCCATCCCTTTCTTTGAAAGAAATGTGGGTTGAGAGGCACTATACAAGAAACTTCCATCTGACGTTTTTAAGATTTAAATTTGCACAATTGCATAATGAAAATAGTCAGTGGGGACCTAAGAACTGGTATCACATGAAATTAATATCAGTTTCCATGTAGCATTCACCCCTCCTAAGGAAACAAAACCTCTCTTTTCTCAAATGTCTCGTGTGAGCCTCATACTCGCATGTCACTACCATTACAGATGTGTCTCTTACACTGTATTTCTCAGGTCACGCTCTTCCTGCTTATCTCAAATATGCAAGCTCTCTAGATTCACCAAGTGAGTGTAGAGCAGGACAGGCAACAGCATATCTTAGTACTAATGAACTAACGAGTGCCCTGACACTGCTTGGCCACTGGTCTGGCAGGACCCATCCCATTTAAGTGTTAGCACCTACTTGCATGGTTTTACCCCATGGGAAACTAAACAGTGCTGCAGCAGGAGTAAGGAGCTATACAGACTAGGAATCATTCCTAGCCAGCTCTACAACAATGCCATCATTTTGTGAGCAGAGCGAGAGTAAAGCTAAGCCACATGGATGCCAGCCATGTCATGCCGCTAGTCCTCAGGACCACAAAATACACCTCATAAATTTACTAATATAGATATATCCTTAAGAATCAGTTCTCTAAGTGCTCAAGAAGAGATGGCTGACATCCAGATGAGAAAAGCCTGGAGCTTTTCATAGAGAAACAGGAACTCCATAAGAGCCTGCCAACTGCAGAAAAAGCTATTTTGTGCGCTACTGAATTTACAAATCCTCGATAGCTTCTTAGCTATCTAATAGCATAACTGAGCCTTCATTTGGTGGGGCAGCAGTAACTGTGTCTGTCTGTCCCTGATCCACCTCCCTCCTTTGTGCCCATTGGTTGGCGAGTTCAGAAATTTTTTTGGGAGATGGGATTGATTAGATGATAGACAGCATGATCTCTTGAATCCTTATTTCCCATTGAATCAAACAAATATAATCACACCTGGGGTTAATTAGTTTAACATAGAACCAGAAACCCTAAAACCATGGTTCTCTTTGCCTGGGGTTAAAGCAGTCAGGCTGATAGGCATACGTATTTATGCCCTCAAATGAAAAAACACAAAAGTTGGCCAAAAGCCATGATGAATCTGCACAAGTTCCTCTCAGATCCACAGATAAAAAGAGATGCTCTGTCAGTGGCAAAACAGACCACAAGGAAAATGCTAACACGTCCTGATGAAAGAGGATTTGGAAATTATTTAAAAGCAAAGTAATACTAACAATATGGACAAGATTGCCTGTGGCGATGCAGGGCACCTGCCCTGCCTATGTTTGACATTAATTCTGTCCAAAGCACAAAACTGCTTTACTGCTGAGTTCCTTAGAAAATGGGGAGCCAGATAAATGCTGACAGGACTATGCAAGAAGGACACCATTATAAGGATGTGATGACTAAAGTAGTCCAGCCAAGTCTACCTATTGGAAGTAAATTCAAGAAATAGCATTCCCCTAAAACAAGCATATAGTTCTTAATACCAGGACTTCACAACAGCCACTGAGGGATTGTAGACTTTGAAGCACGAGGAAAATACACAAAGAGGAAACTTGTTCAAGAAAGGAGGAGCAAGTCTTTGTAGCAGAGATCAGCCGCTCACGAGAATAACTGGCCACACATGGACTGAGTAACAGAGATTCAGTTCAGAAGAAAAGCCGTATAACACCTATGGCTTTAGAAGATATAGTAATATTTAAGACCACTGAAGAAACTGAGATGAAGGAAATGTAGAACTCAGAAAACATGCAAGGATGAAATGCTGTAAAAAGTACGTTTACTGGAAAGAGTACATTTAAGAGTATGTTTGTGCAGGACGCTGCAAGGCATTTAGGCACAGTGTTCCCATTTTTGTGAAAATATTGACAGGTTACCATGACAAAAGAAGAAAATAAAATCGGATGGAGCTCAAGAGACCACAGGACTGACCGGCCATACATCCTAACCATGCTTTCAAGAAATAGTTGCTTCTTCCGGACTTTACTTTTATTAAAAAAATGTGGCAATTTGTAGACTATTTATGGGATATTGAAAAACTTCTGGAGCTCCAGTAAATCAGTGTGAGCCTTAGAAACTTCTCAGCCTATGTAATGGCATGCCTTAGCACTGTCAGCACATCACCCTTCACAGTGTTTGGCCATCAGCTTCGTTTGCTTGAGCAGCATTCTTCCTTTTTAATTTATTTCATAATTCATCATGAAAGCTTTTGAAATCCTCAGGTGCGTATATGTCCTCACACACACTTCAGTTGTGGACTTATTTTATAATGGTGCAATCCACTGTCTTCAGCTGACACACTTCCAACTTACACTGACATAAATTTGCACCTACATACATGGCATGTTCTCAGTACATTAACAGCAGAATTGATTGCAAGTCCCAGACTGAAAACAATCAAAACAAAACCAACCCAGAACCCAAGACCTATGGTGGTTCAAAGAATTGCACCGTTTAGTTTGGGTTCCCGATTCCTCATCGTAAACGGAACTGTAGGGTATAAGATGATGGGTGAGCACAAAGGAAATATGGCTTAACGTAGGATGTCAGTTCTTTAAAAATCAAATGGAAGAATGAGACTATATCACTTCACTAGGCTTTAACATTCTGAAACTGTCTAAATTCTCCCTTTTGTTCTCTTTCACATTTTATTAGTCTTTTATTCTTCAAATCTAGGGAAAGGAGGAGGTGAGAGGTCATCCAGCACTAACTAAAAGGCCTTACAGATATCTGCCAATGTGTTAACTCATGAAATTTATGTCTCCTTCAGCACTATAATGTCTCTACTTTGCTTCCCCGCAACATGAATAGCTATCTTCTGTTCTTGCCTCCAAAAGCGCTAATTTGCACAGTGGGGGACTGGTGAAATGGTTACAAGGTAAAACGCGTTTGAAAGCTGGCTTTCAAAAAGCCCTTGAAAAAAAAAAGAAAGAAATTGCTTGGGAAGTAAGGAAAACACAAAGGGAAAGAAATGGGAAAGAAAAAAATGAAGAGATATATTAGACATCATCATTTTTTTATTGTCCTTTCTTAAAAAATGTACACAAATGCAATGGTCATGAAACAGAGACAAATAGTGCTGACTAGAAATAGATATACAGACTGTAAGCACCACTACTGACCATGTAACTGAAGTCCAGAAAAGCAAAAACAATGCAGAAGATGTCACATTAGACCCTGTACATGTCTCCACTGGCCTTTAAGTTACAGCAGAAATTTGTGGGGGGACCAAAGTGATGGCAACAAAATTAGAAATAGGAGGGAATGTCAGCAAAACTAGAGCAGGATAGGAAAAGAGAGAAGATGAGGGGGGAAAAAATGAGAAAGTGGCATGTTATAAAGTGTAAGAATTTGAAAAGTTTCATAACCAAAGGGGAATGGTCTTTAGATCAGTGGTGGTTAAACACTTCAGAAGGAGAAAAAACCCGCACAGAAGACTACTGTGGAGTAATCTGCTATGAGAAGGCTCTTCTCATCCCCAAACAGAACAGCTTAACTCGCAAAGTATGGGGCATATATTCCTTTCAAAATATTATCTTTCTAAAAGGTTAATGGTTTTCAAACTTTTAATTTTCTTATTGGCTACATATATGTTTCAGATGATGTGTAAAATTGAAGCCTGCATAAACCAAAAGTTCTTAAAGATGCCACTTGAAAACCAGTGTTCCCAGCTTCTGCTTTGCAGGTTTCAGGAGAGAACTACAGCCCAGCCTCTAAAATGGAGCTCTACGAGAGACACTTGTTGCATTTGTGGTATCATATTAACATGTATTGCTAAAAAGTGTTTGACCTGAAAACAGCTACATGGATATTTTTATTTTCCCAGTTTTAAATGGCATAGGAAAAGTAGAAAGAACTAACATTTACTGTGAAATTTCAGTCATTTGTGCAAATGTTTAAGAGATGTCTATACAGAGGAATTACTGTATATATAGTTAGGGAATATATTTACAATTGCACTAACTGCACCACTAACTCCTCATCAGCGTCTTACTCCTCTCTCAAATGCATTGTTATATTCGGCACATAGGACCATAAAACTAAGACACAGAGCAGGTATGTGACTTTCCTATGAACAGGCAGAAGTCAATAGCCAGGTCTAGGAGTAAAACTTGGTGTACACCAAGCCTCCACATAGAAAGGGCTATTACAGGGGTAACACAAGAGAAGAAAATTCGGTGTCACTTGTTGGAGAGTATGGCTTTCCAGAGAAGTATGCCAACATATGATGGGTTCCAAGACTACTGAAATATGTTGTTACTTTAACCAGCTCTATACTGCCTCTTGCCCCCAAGTTATGCCTTACTTGTAACTGCAGCCGCACTCTACTCAAGAAGAACCTCCATCAGCTTTGTCTCTAACTCCTGCAACTATGCTCTCCATGTCTTCATCACTGAACAGATCTGGAACCTCTCCTGTGAGAAGACAAAGGGGTAGTTAGGAGACGCGTTACGCAACACATCTTGAGAAATAATCTTCTACACTGTATTAGCACAATGGGGTTTAAGTGCATAACTAGAGCTATGCTATGCTAATAGATACATCAAGTAAGAAACAGTTACCTCCTGTTCCCCACACCTTTTCACCTAAAAAAACCACAATTTTTTTTTCAGGGGAGAGGAAAGAACATTCTTTTAAAAACACAAAAATATTTGCCCTGATAGGAAGTTCACTCATAAAGTATGTGTGTCTCAGAACGGCGGTTCCTTTTTTTTTTACAGGCTGTTAGAAAATTGTTTTCCAGCCTGGTTGCAAAAATAAATAGTAATTTAAAAAAATCTTTCAAGATGCTCTCCAACTGTACAGCATGGTGTTACTCCATTTTTTTCTTCCCCCCATCTTCAAATCCCCACATTCAAAAGTCAGATTCTCTACTTTTTCAAAATGTGGGTAAAACTGCATTACTGTCTGTTACACTTGTGCAGTCACAAAGATATTGCTTGAAGTCAGTGGAATCATACCAAAGCAAACATGGTGTTAAGTGAAAGAGAGATTCCTGTCTCCCCCCAGATCAATGCACTTATACACGATAAGCCCCAGCAATTCATCTCCTCAGTGGGCAATGCTTTCTTAAGCAAGTTAGACTCAGTGCTCAAGTTGGATGGGTTGACTTGGCTTCTCTAAAAGCTCCCCCTACAAATACCTGAAAAAGAGAAATAATCTCCTTAAAGTTCAATGAAACCACAGATCATTTGTCATTGGAAAAGATCTTTCAAGAAATGTGTAGGTCTAATCACCTGATGCCAACAAGTCATTAATCAGCACTTGAAAGCGTTCATCTGGAACCTGGGCATCTGTCAGCAAAAACGCTGTGGGAATGTTCTTGGCACCAGTCTTGATGTACAAACTGGCAAGAGCTACCTGTAAGCAAAGGAAGCAATCACTCATATTCTGTTAAAATATTGATACATAAAAGCGTGAAATATATGTTACTGCATGGCAATGCATTGCTGACTACTCCTTACTTTCAGTTTGTTTACATATTGCAATTTGCCGTGAAACATCCAAAGGGAAAAGCAGTTTGCCTCTGTTATCCATATCAAACAGTGAGGTTTTGACATGACCTAGTGGTAAAGATGAAAAAGGACTACTAATCAAGGAAACTCCCCCATGAACGCACTAAAAAAGGGATATTGCAGCGATGAAAGTCCCCATCCAGAACAGCCATAACCTTACCAATAATTTCTGAGAATTGCACTGAAGAGTCAGATACATTTTGAACTCTGTTATTTCTGCAGACTTCTGTTTTTAGTGAATTTATTTAGGAGAGCTTTCTCATGTGAAAAAGGAAAAAAAAAAAAAAAAGACCAAGTAGTGCACCAGTGCACTGTTTCTTTTGCTGTCACACATGGGTGGCCCACAGAGAGACACAGCGTGGTACCATCATGCTAGCAGTGGTACGAACATGGTATGGTTTTTGGCATGGGGTTCCAGCAAAAAAAACCCAAACAAACCCACATCAGTTGCATTCGAGTGTGGTCACATTTGAAACACAGAATAAGGTCAGTGCTGGCTGATATGAACAAGTTGCCACACAACCTAGCAGAAAGCAAATCCTCAGGCTTGTTAACAAAGGCTTAGAAGTTTTCCCACTTGGAAACAGCATGGGGAAAATGACCACTTGATCCCACATCTTCCACTGCATCTTATTTACCCAGGGAAGGAGGACACAAGAAGTAAGATACCATGTAAGACACTGAAGAATGTGCATCACTTTTCCAAAACAGAACAGCGCGTACCTCCCTCTGAAAACTGATGCCTCAGGCTGCACACAATGTGGTGGCTTGGCCATGGCCCAAGGCTAACAGAAGAGTTTTTGGGGGACCACTATCCACCAAATTTGTCCACAATAAAATTCTTATTTAGCCCTGTCTGAGATTCAGAAGCATCGCTTGTTGTCCGCATGGAATGAAGGGGAAGAAAACGTTCCCACATTCCCTGTTTGGTCACAGAGATAGGGCTCAGTGTTGCAAGGTCCTGAAGTCAGTAAGCCTGATAGAGCACCTCACTCAACTATATTCCTTGTCTTTGTATATGACCAGTTTAAGTGATTAAATAACTCACATGCAAAAAGGACAAAATTTTGCCCTGTACTCACCCACAACAGTTTTATTCCACTAAATCAACGCAAGTACAATGACATGCAAAAATTGATAACAAACAGCTAAATTTAAATACCAGAACTCTGACCGCATCTTTGTAGTATGTGAAGTAGCTGCCTTAGAAAAAGTGGAGAAACTACCAAAATTCTGTGAAGCGTATAAACAGACACTAAAATATCTTTCGACCACAGATTTTTCAGAGATAAAGAAAACAAGAGGTACAGCTGGAAACCACAGAAACCACAAGGGTTGTTCCTGTAAATTATACTGTTTCGCCTGTGATTTTATCAAGCCCATGCAACAACAAAACAACACATTCGTGAAGTAGCGAGCTCAACAGAATCAAGTAATATCTATTAGTTTACCCTCAGGTCCTGGATCCCGTAAGTCTTTCTTCTGTGCTACTTGGAAAACTTCCAGGGAGCAGATGTACGCTGCCAGCCTCAACAAGCTTTGTTTACCACTACCACCTACTCCAACCCGAAGTGCATAACCCTTAGGGGCTTCTAGGATACAACTGATCCAGCCCCTGATGACAAAAACCCTATAATGTAACACAGACTTCAACAACCTTGTTAGTCAAGTTTCTCAATTTCTTTTTACTGCACCAAGCTTCCCCCTTCTTCTTTCTTTTTTGTCTGTCTTTATGCTAATGTGCTCCTGACATCTAGAGGTACATTATCTTCACGCCAGCATTTTGTTTCTCTCCCATATTTGAGCAAGCGAAAAGAAAAGCTGTTTTCCTTTCTCAAATATTGAAGGACTGCATTGACCTCTACGATGACCAGAGCTGCCTGATTTCTCATTCTTTACATTGAGCTGGTCCAAAGCATCATTCCAAGATCCTGATGGACCCTGACTGGATTCAGAATAAAGATCTACTTAACTTGAAGGGAGGTTGACTTGGCCCTGGGAGCGCATGAGAATGTCATGTCTGGCAGTTTGCACCACAAAGGCTGAAGGACAGTGAATCACTTAATGAAAAAATATGCATCAAACTTTAATTTACTCTTGGAATTTCCAGTCCAGGATGCTTAAGGCATGTTTTTATTTGCTGAGCATGGACTGCTATAGGATGAATGAGGCCAGATGAGAACCTGGCCCAAAATTAGGCAAGATTTAGTTGCTAGAGTTTTCAAACGTAAATATTGAGGTAATTCTTCAAAAATCCTATGTTTGAGACATTAAAAGAAATCTCTTGCAATTGATATTTTAATAATTTCTATAAGCATCTAAAAATTATTTTCAAAATTTAATTTTTTAAAATCAGATGCAGATACTAAGGGATCACCGCCTAGTATCAGCAGACTAGAGCTTAGAGACAGCACCTTGGACCTATTGCTTTATTCTCCTTCCATGTAGCAATGAAAAAAAAAAAAAGGAACCATCTCATTCTCTTTATGTCTCATGCCACTGAAAAAGTCATCCCTGAAAAAACGTCGATGAGAACCTTCTTAAATAAAGGCATAACGTGTCTAATCTGGTTGCATCTAATAAAGAGGTAGAAACCTGTTCAACCAAATCATTACTGGAAGCCAATCCTCTTTGACCTCACTGTAGAGCCTTGTCAGCCTTAATCATGATTTCACAATGGATCCATAAAAAAAACCCATAAAAGGTATGTAAAAGATTTACAGGATTTAATTTCACGTTTAGTTTTCTGGGACTGCCAAACTGTAAGGCTAAGACATCCTGCCACTTTGCCAAACTGGGATACTACTCTCGGTCACTAGACTTCAGATAATGGCTTACCAACATTTTCAAGCAAAACTAGCAATACCTGAGAAGGCTTCTGTCGGCAATTCTGAAGATTATCACATCAACCTCTAAATCAGCAGAACAAAATCTACAGTCCCTATGAAAGATCCATATGATTATCTTTGTAATTTAAGCTCTTTTTTAATCCTCTCGGAGAGAAACGTCTACAATAGACTGCTTTGTCAAGAGTGCCTTCTCTTATATAGCTCCTGCCTGAATATGTGCAAAGTGAAAAACGATGACACTGAAATCCTAGTCCAACTCAATGAGAAGAAAATGTTCCGTGTTAAATGATTTGACACTGCAAATAATAGAAAGTGCTTTAACAAAACTAAGCCCTGCCAGCATGGGCCTCTGTCTCTTTCTGGAAATCACTGATTTACATGACCAGAATGACTGTATATGTTGAAGAAAGACTATAAATAATGACAAGGAGCAACAATGCAATCTGTGATTCACTTATTCAGCAAAATCTTCACTTAATCTTCTGAAAACTGGCTGGTTTTCTTCCATGCAGGCAAACAAAGCAAATGTAGTTAATCAGCTTTCAGAAACAGATGGACACTAAGATATCGCCCGACATGAGAAAAACAAATTACATTAAGCTGAGATGAGGTAAGAATACATATGAAAAAAACCAAAACAAGGTTAAAAAAAATAAAATAAAATAAAAAATAATCTATGATTACACTTAGAAGTCTGGTCTGGTTTGGATTTAAAAACATACAAGGCTAGACAGCAAAGCAACTTCAAGCCTGCCATGCAGTGGCGTCATTTAGTATATGCTTAAGGTATTACTTGTCCTTGTTTTCAACAAATCTGATTTTAAAAGCACTCTCCCTTTCTTGGAAACAGAAGATAAATATTACTTTTCTTATAAAGGCCTGCTACATTGTTAACTAATTAAAAGATAAGGCAGACTATCTACAGCATTATAGATTATCTTTCCAACCTCAGAGAATACGTGGTGTTAATTTCTGTGCGGTGCAAAAAAAGGATGAATCTCTGTTTAAACAAACAAAACGGAGCTTAGCTTTAACACTGAGCCACAATCTACTCTTCCATAATGGCAGCAATAAAGCAAATTTTGCAGGACTATTGCTGCACAGTGCCCTTGCATAAGCCTTCCATTGAGAGTGTTGAGTCTGCACTGCAACCACCTCTGAAAAGCAACAATTCCGTGCAGACATTGGCAGCATCATTACGAATTACTTGCTCCCTTTATAAATATTCCACTTACACATGCTGCATGGCACCCACAAATAAGACTAGGTTCACAGAAACATGCATTTCATTGTAACTTTCTAGGAACTCCTCAGGTGTATTCCTCAGTGGTTCCCACCCTTTCACTGGCATGTAGCAAGGGTCTGCTCTGCTGTTTGCAAAACGGCAACAGGTGAGCTGAGATTGCAGCAACACTTGGTCTTCCACATTCTACCACACAGTGATAGAGAAAAATAGTAGTTAAAAAATGCCCCACACACGGCACGTGAAAAATGTTTTCATGAAAAAATAGTCCATTACTGTAGTGATTGATGCACTATGCACTGAAGGACTAAAAGTAGGTGCGAGTATGGACTCAAAGCACTTGCATAGTACATCCAAACAGACAGGCTCCAAACAAACTACTAGTAAAGCTGTCTGTATTTTTAATTGTTTGTGTCTAAACTACTTAAAACTAAGGAACAATAATTTCTTTGTGATAGGAAGTCACTGCTCAATCTAGATTCAAACACTCCCCAATATTTTAAATTTCTCGTTTGGGTGTCCTCATTCCTATCCTTATTCTATTCCTTCTCACTCCTTTTTTACTGGCAAATAGAAATGAGAAAGGACGGGGAAAAAGGACTAGGAAACAAAGCTGCTGTTTTCCAGTTTTCCATTTTTTGACAGAAAAGTCTGTCAAATAAATTCAAATACCCCCCTCCCTTTTTCTTCTCACCCCCAACTGCCAGGAAAACTACTTTCTTTTTTAAAAATATCAAACATACATACGTTTAGTATGTTCATTTTAGTCCATGTTTCTGCTGCTTGGTCTGCTGCAAAATGAGTATGCTTTTAAGTGAAAGAGTTTTCGAAGGGCAAATAGAAACAGTATTGCGGTCCTCCCTAGTTAAATCATCCTTGGTGTTGGCACCAAGACACTTTAGTTGCAGAAGAAGCTATGTATGCAATAGTATTATAGAATATGTGACAATATTTTGCGTACGTATGGCAGGTTAAGGAAACAAGAGGCATACGTAATGAAACTTAACTGACAACGTCAAGGCAAAGGAACATAGTTGTATCCTAGCCTGTATTTGCAGTGTTTCCACTGTGAAAACCAGATGGGTGTATTATTCCTCATCCTCATACAGCAGAAAGACCGAAATGAAACCTGTATATCCACTTTATATGTCTTGCAATTTACCATGTCTTAACCCTTTAATAGTTTAATTCTGATAACAGATACTTTTATTTGGATAACCAATAGTGCTCACAGTTCAAAAAGTACATCCTGTTTTACTGACATACCCTGAAGCCCAAAGACAGACTGCCATTTAAAATTATTTGAAAAATAACTTCACTCAATATTTTAATATATACACATATATATACACACTTAATATTCAACTTAAACTATACAGGGAAAGAAAACGAATAGAAAAGGAACAACTAGTAAAGGAAAATAAAAGTATATTATTCTTGCGGTTTGAAGCACAGAATCAGGAAACAGAAAATGAAGACCGCAACTTGTTACCACATATCCTGTGAAGGACATGAAGAGTCATGTCCACAGACAGAGTGCCTCCTCCCCATTCTAGGGGAGGCTCAAGTGTTTGCTTTAGTTTACTAACAACACTGCAACAGAGATACTTGACAGTCCTCCGCCAGTCAAATATTACAGTCAAGGTAAGAATAACCACCTCTGAATCTTCTCAAGGAGGAAGCTTCCTTAGTTTCCCCTTTTCACTTACTCTGGCACCTGGTTTTCCTCAGTAAGGAAAATGCTTGCATTGGGAGCTGAGGATAAAAAGATAGTGTGCTTCTGCTACTTACAGTTCCAGTAAATAATACATTTCACTACCCAGTTTTTAAGTTGCAGGCATTAGGCAAAATACTTTCAAGCTATCAAAGTACTCGAAATGCTTGAGCATAGTGTTCATCATCATTTTACAAAAGAAATTACAGTCTTTGTTTTCGACCAGTTTATCCTCATAGACACGTGGTGATTCATGAAGCCAGAGACGTTGATCATTTGGCTGCTGTAAACACTTGGGTGTAGCAAACAGAATGCCCTAAAGATAACACAAATGTTGGTTTGGTTTGTTTTTTTAAACGCGGTCATACAGCAACAAAATAGGCCAATCTTAAGGGACACTAACTGATATTCTGCAAAGGCATTAATTATATTGAGCAGATACCCAATACGCATTGTGGTTGAGACTATATATTCTTTAACATGAACCAGAACGTCTCTAAATTCGCAAGTTCTCCAGCCAACTGAGTGTGCAAAATATAATTAAAACAATGACTGGGACATTTAGGTGACGCGTTATACTTTGAGTCCCTGATCCAGTACAGGACACAGGGAAGTATTAGCACTGCCAGGATCTTACCTGTTCGCTAGCCCTGTTTTGCAATACCTCTCAAGAAAACAGGACACAGTTTATCATGACAAAATTAGCACTTTCTCAACTGTTACCTCAAACTTCCTTCCTTAACAAATTCCATGCCAGCATGGGTGCAAACGTGCATGATGGGACAGTGCATGCACATCAAACCAAGTTATGTGTTATAACAGGAGACCTGACAAAGCCTTGCTTCCTAGCTAACAGTTCATGATGATCCCTGGGGTGGGCAGGCAAGAAAAACATTCTGCAAGAAAACAGAGCTGCACTCCAAGGAACATGAAAACAGGTAAAACCAAACCAGGATCAGACTCACCTGATTTTACAAGAGGGATCAAGATTTGCTGGCCATATTATACCCTTTCCTCATTTTTCTCTTTAATCCCTGCTCTGGTGTTTGGCTACTGGTTTCAGCTTCAGAGCTTCTTCAATCTCTACTTCGTTCTACCTAGTCTCCAGAAAGTTGTTCTTTCCTCCAAACAAACGACATTCTCTTCTCAAAATAATAAGTAAGCACAGCAAACTTTGCAAACCATTGCTTTATTTCCACTAAATATATTTTCTTTTTCAGCTTTCTACCCCTTTCATCTACCTGACCTTGAGGGCAGGGACTATCTTCTACTTTGTACAAAGGGCATCTGTTCTTCATTAGTCCACAGGCCAATGTACATCATTAAATAATAAAGAGCAACAATAATACAGTGGTGTTAGGTAGAAAATTAACCCATGATATAGGACTGGAAGATGTTGGAGAGGTCTCTCATGATAAAGATATAGAGGAACTTAATAGCAGTTGATGGGAAGTTTTGAACCACCGCCTGGTGAAGCCATACAGCTGTTTGTACTATGGCTGGAATATTCTTGATTACTGATGGAGTAAAAGCGTATTGCTGGAAGTGGAAGCAAACTATCTTGCTATAGATGGTAGTCAGGGAATCTGAAGAACGGAATTTCAAAGCAAATACTGCAAAATGTCTCTGAAAGTGAAAAGGGGAAAAGAGATGAAGATTCTCCAGCATCAGACAGCAGGTAAGATGTAATGAAGTGTTAAATGACTATACAGCCTGGTGAAAATAGTTACTTATGTGTCACAGAAAATACTTCATTTCTAGTCTCATCCTTAATGCAGTTCCACAGGAGTTGCATCTGTCAGGTGAAGGACCACACGAGACTGCAATTGCTATGGAATTCAGGGGAATCTCAATACCATAATAAATATGGTGTGTCTCTTTCTGTTTAGCTGTAGGAACAACAGGATTTTGAACCCGTACTGTTTCAGACGCTATGTTTTCTCTTACCTATTGCAGTGAAAAGCTAAATAGTAATTATCTCATGTATTGAATACAGGATTGCTATAATATGACACTTCAAACCATACCTGAAGTCTAGAGTTGATAGTAAAGCTGCCAGCAGTTGGATTCATACAGGCAATATCCTGACATTTATGAATTTCTTTAATCACTAGCATCTGCCTATCAAATCTGAGAAAGAAAATGTAGCTTGATTAATATTAATGACAAATACTGTACACTTTCTAGGCTTAACCTCAGTTGAAGAATCAACATTTCAGCCTTATGGGAAATCTGGAATACAAATTAGGACTGACATTTTAAAATTAAGAAAACCCCCACAATTTCTATCACATAATATTTTGTTCAACATTTTTGTTAAAATGAATATAATACATTCTTACAAAACATTCTGATAATGATAAAAAGAGATTTCTTTTAATGGAACTGGCTCCAAACAAACTTGGATGAGTACAACATGGTCAAAGGAAGTTCAAATCAGTTTGAGAATGCACACAACCATCATAGATAAGAGCAGACAGAGCTCAATAAGAAAAAAAACCAGCAAAGATCATCAGAGTATGAGGTGGCATGCTTAAAAGGTCACTCTATTTTTTTGCAGTATCGTTCAATAGATACTGTTCCTGGCTCTCCAGATCACACAGTTCCAGGTGAATTAAAAGGAGGCCACTTTAAAGAAGAAAAAAAAAACAACCAAAGAAAACCCAGCCCTGAGGCTTTCAGTACCTGGCAATTTGAGTTCCGATTGCTCAAATTTGAAGACAGAGTCTTGTTTCTTTAGAAGTTATCGTACAACTGAACTAGGCCAAGGAAGTACCATCTTTAAAAAAAAAATACTGTAAAAGGAAAACTCAACTCATAAATAATGCAGCTGTTCCCTGCTTATACCAACAAATCGTTCCCAGAACTTTGTAGTATAATGCATTCTCTTTCTTTCCATGCATTTGCAACAAATTTTACTCTATTTTAGAATTCTCAAATGGTTATGTTTAAAGTTCCTGAATGGTAAACCAACTTCTTTTCCTAATTTGATTTGTTTTGTAAAACGGAGATTTTTAAATTTTAGTTTCATTTTGTTTCAAAGGAAACATTCAGAACAAATCAAAAGGAAGAAGCATCAACACTTTTAAGCAGTAGGGACTTTTAAGATCTGAAGTTTTTAAAAAAAAAGTCTAAACAAAAAGATTCCTGGCTAGAATAGCATATAGCTCTGGGAAGAAAACAAAAGGGCATTGAGACGTTAGCTTTGCATGTCACTGAATTAGACCTGATTGCTTTCTCTGAGCTGGAGATGCTTCAGATTTGAGCAGTCACTTCCTCCTTTCTTTTTACGTTGTGTTTCCTTAACAAGATATTCAGGTGACACCCAATATGATTCCTTCATGAGATTAAGTATGACCTAGTGAAAAGCTTGTACATTTCAACTGAATCTGCATTAAAAGATACACGGACAGTACAGACCTTATTGCCTCACCTTGGTCACAGTTACAGTCAGGTCACAGCATGCATGCCTGTGAAAAGAAGAACCTTCTACGAAACAAAAGTTTTAAGGGTATGGATAAAATCCTTGAACGCATGGTGAAGACGCAGAGAACTGAGCAGATACACTCAGCCTCTTAATACCACTGAAATATGGCTGGTTTTGTGTGTGGAGTGCCTGCCCATCTGTCTGTGCACCTCCTTTCAACGATACACAGACAGACAGCTATGTGTATTGAGCTTTTTTTTTTTTAAAAAAAAAGTCTGATTACTTTTCTCCTTTACTCACCAGATTATTCACAATGTATTCTTCATATGTCATGTTTTCTTCGTGTCATATAAGTGACATGCTTGTATGTGAACAAGAATCTAATACGCATTTATGATAACAATGAAGTATTCACCCAAAATATACATCCTTCTGTAACAGAATGAAATCAAACACTAATTCTTTGATTTTAAACTGAAAACTTTCTCTTTCCACAGACTCTAGTGGGCTGATACTAATATATTTTAACTGCAATAAAATTAAATTATCCTTTGGAAAGTAAGAAGGGAATTACCTTAATTGCCCAGATCAACTTAATTATCCTTCAGGGGTTATCTTCTGTGGGTTTTTTTCTCATGGCAGAGAAAAAGCGTTCATTGGAACAGCATCATAAAGGTTCTGTGGATTTTGTTTGTTGCCTTTATGAGGCGATGAAAAGATGGAGGGTGGTACAGGCTGAATATTTGGCAAGTTGCAATTTAGGGAATCAGTTTCTGTATCTCAGACATCCTTGTTCTCATTATGTCAATCAACAGGGTCAACATCCAGCAGCTCCACCAGGAGCAGCTGAAGGATACTTTCCCTCCAAGACTCTCTATAGTCCCTTCGCTTTTTCCTTCTCTTGCTTAAAACTGTTTATAACCTCCAGGGAGAGTATGCTTTTCCATTTAAGCAATCCTCCTGGAAGCTTTCTGTGGTTTAGGGATGTGGTTGAGGGATCCCATCATGGACCACAATACAAAAATTATAGCATAATATCAAGTAAGAAGTAAATGCTCACCAGTGTCCATAATCTATATGCCGCTGAATCAATGCATGAGGTTGAACTGTTCCATATCTATCCACTTCAAGCATATTCAAATCATCAATAAAATAAGCTTCTTATTTCCTACTGGACCATAGTTACGACCAGCTTTTTTCTCCATCTTTTTTTCAAGCATCTCTGAAATGTAACACAACATACATAAAAATTATTACCATACTAAGAAATACTGAAACTAAACAAAATCAAGAATTCAAGCTCATGCTGGCTAAAATTTATGAAACATTTCACCACCTACAAGGGTTTTTGAATTACTGAAGTCCTTAGTAATCGGTGAAACTTACAGAGTGCCTTTGAAAAAACATCACACTGGGATTCTGAGTTCCAGAAGAGTCTTGTTGATTTAGCTGATACTGACAACTTCATGGCTTTAGAAAATCTCACTGCATATCCATCTGCATCCTTTGGAACTGAAATGCTTTGAATGTAAAATCCCCAGGTAGTTTGATGTTCAGCAAGTTTACCAGTGAAGCAGATTATTTTCTTCATCTCTTAGGAAGGATTAAACGAGGACTTTAACATATGTAATGATGTGAAAACATACATCATATTTATCATTTAATCAGGACACTAGTGTGGCATCTCCCATACTGAGGAATATTAAGCTGATTGTATTAAATTTCAGTCTATTCCCCAAAATAAGGTGCTTACATGATGAATAGAGACCATCAGATAAAAAAAAATTACAACAGTGAGCAAATTAATTCAAATACTCTCATATATTCATCAGATCTGTAAAATCTTGAGACATAAATTTTGAATTTATACAATTTTCATCAAACTGCACTGCTTCCCTTTGAGGTATAAGGGGAAGAATAACTACAGAAAGCTGCTAAGTCATCTTGAAAATACAGAAGAAAACTACTTCTATTAAGCATTATTAAAATATTGAACGTTGCTACGATGGGATCCTCAATCTTTGTCACTTAGTGAAGTACCCCACAGATTCACAATGAAACATTCATCCTCCATGGAAGTTTGATTTCCAACTGCACAGGCAACTTCATCATCGTTAGGAGTTTATTAAAGCAGGACTGGAATATCTCTCTCTCATCTCTCTTCCTTCCTGGGTCATGTATTTTTGCTATGTAAATAATCATATCAGTGTTTCGCACAAAATGAAACCGCAGTAAAAGGTGGACTTCAAGGAAAACTTCTCAGCACGTCCCAGTTACTGGGGGTCTCATCTTCAGTGAGCAGCCTCATTTCAAAAATCTCTCTCTGCCTCGTTCAGAGCAGGGATTTGAACCAAAGGTGGTTATGGAACATTTAGGGAAAATGGTGGTTACAACCCTTGCAGCACAGGGGAGAATTTAATGCTGATCTTATACGCACGAGATTTCTCACTTAATACTGCTGGGCAAGAGGAAAAATATTTCTCAAAAATTTTGTGCATCTAGCCCAGATATTTTTTGTCCAGTTAATACTGTTGTGAATTTGGGCTACACCTGCTATTAGTTTTAAGATGACCAAGCCCATACTTTTTGTGACTTCAGTATTTGTCAAGAAGAAAGGAGGGTGAGGAAGGTGAGGAAGGAAAAAAAAAACCACCAAACTACAAACTTTTTTTTTTTTCCTCCATTGTATTATGCTGTATGTTAAAATCCTTTGGGTTAGATAGAAAAAAGTGAAATGTAAACACCTATTTTTTTAAAAAACTCTGGGCAACATGTTCATGAGAGCTTGTAGGAAATGGAAACCGCACTTGCATAGTGACAGCTGAATGCTGTATGTCACAGCACCACTGCAGTTCTAAACTGCGGGTGACTTTTTGGTTTCTTAGGCAAAGCAGCATAAACAAATACATCACTGCAAGCAGTTTCCATTAGGACAAAAGGAGTATTTGTGTTGTCATCTTAGATTCTTCAAACAGTGAAATAAATGATCTGCAAACCTCAACAGTGATTTTGTCTGGCCAATTCAAGAAAGGTAAGAAATGCTTCCAAGGACATTTCCATCTAGTCACAGTCAGCTAAAAAGATGGTTACTGACTTTGGAGAAGAAAAGCAAGCAGATAAAAACTGACACTGTGCCGGAGGACATGACAGAAATTCAGAACCTCAACGTAATTGCCACTGGATGATCATAAATTTGGGGGTGGGTGGGAGAAACCATGACTACGCTTATGCTGCTTTTCTACCACAAAGGGGAAAAAACTTTTTGCAGAAACAATGTGCATATGAAAGGTTTAAAGTATCTTAATTACCCTAAAATCTTACATAAAAGATTTTCTTCTTCTTTTAGCTGAGGTACATATATACCTGTACTTTTAATCCCTAAATTAGGAATACTCCTTCTTCATCCTTAACCTTACGTAAATTTTAAATAATGTCCACAATTATAATCCATTACTCCAATTATATTTTTAAAAATGCTGTATTATTGCAGTACAATAAGGAAATATATTGTACTACATTCCATTGTACATAAATGTTTACGCCAATTTCTTCTCTGTGGCACTGTTCCAGACTTTAGGACTACTGAAGGCCCCAAACTTGATGTACCAATATTAGTTTGCAACAGAACCTACCTCCATCAATAACATTTTGAAATTTTCTGCTGTTCTAGATGCAGAGCGGGTGAGTCATACGCCTTGGGGGAATGCTAAATAAAACCCAACACAACATGCTAATCTCACCCACTCTAGCAGATACCTCAAAAAAAGTTATATGTATACAGATAAGATGGGAACTGGCAGAAAATACTGCAGATTAAAAGCGATATGATCAGTAAGAAAAATCTTTCAACCTCTAAACTGTGGAAAGAACACGCAATGTTGTGAATAATTGTACTTCAAGTTCAGCTGTTAAGCTCTTCTTTTCGAACTATGACTTAATTTAAATTGCTCATTTGTGTAATTTGACGTGAATGCCTCTTCCCATTGAAAAAAATAGATCGAACAATTTGATTGTTCCAAACAATTGTTTGGAGTGGTAGCCTAAAACACATAAAGAAGGCATTTCAGCATATCACTTGAATGCATTTTATAAGAAGAAACATTGGTGCACAAACACAAAAATAAGGGAAGGGGCAGTCATTTTGAGCTATACATGACAGAACGAAATCATTCCTTCACAGCTCACCGAAAAAAAAATAAATAATTATAAACACAATGGAAAGCCAATGCGATATATTCGTTTCTGAATTGTCACACAGTTCTTCACCTGCTGTGGTTAGCAGAGGGACTTGCTAGCAGAGCATTTAACAAGAGGGACTTAGCTGAAGAGCAGTGGACAGAAGGAAAAGCTGCAGACAACCAGAGAAGTCCGCTTCTTTGTTCATCTCTCAATATTTCTTAGAAGGAGCAGTGGATGTTTCACATTATTGACTTGACTTAAAATCAGAAGGACTACTACTAACATATCACAGCAAATCCTTAAAGGTTTATAAACTCCCCAATTTCATGCTCCAGTACAGTTGGAGGGTGTGACACACTAGGAGAGAAAGCCCCTGTGATGCTGACTTCACCTATTTGGTTTATTTAAGAAGTTTTCTGCAAGAATACATGACCTTTCTGCCTAGGAGATCCTTTCATCAGCCTCCGTTTGCAATGGGAGGTGTTACGTCTTTGTGCTCTAGTGTCTTGGTCATGGCTGCTGCTGGAATGACAATCATCAGCTAAAAAAACCCTCTCAGAACAGAAGAATATCTGAAATTTTTTTAAGGTTGATTCCCCATTAAGGGAGCTATAACAGTTTACATCGGTTCATGATTTCGCTGTGACGCACTGCAGACTACTTTTCCCCCAAATATCTCCGTTCATTTTGAGGAGCGAAAAGGCAATTAAGTTCTGTTAATGCAGGATTCTAAATGAACATGAATTTGGAAACACTTCAAAGAATAAACTAAGCTACAAAGCAAACTGAAAGTGGTATTTGCTTATCTGACCTGAATACAGAAGAAATCAACAGGAGACAGGAAAGAAAAAGCACGGTAAAAAGCTATTCAATAGAGATTTGGGGATTTATACTCAATTTTTAAGCCTAGTGACAACTTGATCCATTAGCAGCAATGTAGACTGGCTAAAAATTAAAAATTTGATTGCATGAGCAGTTCAATTAAGCACCAAGCAAACTTAAATACTTCTAAAGATTTTATCTGAAGACTCCTTACGCTTCGGAAAGTTTTTAAAAGCGAGAAATTGTTTTCTGTATCTTCTCCCAGACATATGAGAGGATAAGACAGTTGTATTAGCTTCTTTCTCTCATGCTTTTTACAGCTGTAAAAAGCTGTACAGTGAATAGGGCATGTCATGTTTTCTGTATACTTGTATCAGCTCAGATTACTGTAAGGATGAAAAAAGAAGGCAAAGAGGGCATATCCACTGACAGCTGGGCTCTCCCTGAAAAACAGAAGGCACACAGAGCTTTTATAAGCCTGTTTTACTTCAACTGTGTGACTCCTTTTGTTCCAAAACCTACCACCAGTGTAATGCTTTTGGCCAACACACAGCCCCCTCTGCTCATGTGTTATATTAACATTTCCTTTGCTCTGCATCCATCTCGCCTATGGAGACTCCAAACTTCTCCAGACAGGGGTTGCCCCTTCTCGGGGACTGTGTGGTGCCTAGCAAAAGCAAGCTCAACTCCTGACTGTCCTTTTTGGTACATCTACAGGCACAATGCAGAGACATCCAGCCTAGCCAAAGCTGGCTCAAGGCTTCTTGTTAACATAGGTAAAGCCAAATTTTCTCTTGTCCACAAGCACAGAGCAGCTTTTGGGAGCACACTGTCAGTGCCGATTCACCCCTAACAGTTTCATCCTCTTTTCCTCTTGCCTGCCCCAACTTTGTTAAGTTCGCCACTTTGCAAAGCAAGGAGCTTGCCAAGACCCAGGCAATGCCAGCCGCCAACACCTGTACAAGACTGTAATAACCACGTAATTTATTTGACCCTTGCTGTTGAGGGAAGAGAGGTTTCTTGCATCTGTACGGAACTTACTCTGGAGCACCGCTGATGTTGTGTAGGAGTTGAAAGGGATGTTAGGCAGGAGGTAGTCTTCAGAAAGGGCAGCAAGCCTATCACCTACAAACACTGTTTTTCCTACTCCAGCATTTCCAACAAGCATGACTGGTTTGCCTTTGTTAAAAGAGTAAATCAACAAAATATTTGAGACGTGCGGTCTCAGATGTGTGAACGAGGATCGCCCAAAATTGAAAAGGAAAAAAAAACATCAAACACTCACACAAAACATTTTAGTTTTAAAAGCAAACAGTATTTTCTCTCTCTCTGGCCTGAATTCTAAAGGACTGAATTCTAAAAAGCAATAAAACAGGATACATCGTTCTCTTGTTCTCAAACGCAATTACTGTAACAAAATGTTCTACTGGATTTCTTTTTACACAGAATTTCTACTTAAAAATTTGTATTCAATTTCTTCTAGTAGGAAGATTTTTCAAATCAGTTTGTAGCTGAAATGCATTGTTTTAATCTCAGCCTTTACAGAATGCCAATATCTCCCCAAAACCGGTAGAGAAACAACGGCTGGTGCAACAGGTAGTTGGTTTAATTTTTCAATTAGTATTTCCATTTACTTTTTGGCCTGGCTTTCAGCATACCTAAAACTGTTTGGGCACACGGTTGGCAATAGATTAGCTTTGCTTACTGTGAGCACCTAAAACCTTCATTGCCTGATAAAGCTTTCTTTTGCAAGCTCTGTGTTTTCCTACCAAGTATTAGCCCTCAAAGAGAACTTGTTACAGGACAGCTGATAATGAATAATGGTTTTTGATCGTCAGCTCCACGTTTCTATGCCCACAAACTTCTAATTTCCCCAGGAAAATTCCTACTCATCTAAGCATTTGAAAAGAAAAAGACTTAGAAGTTAATGCAATCAAAACATAAGTGAAGCATTTCAGAATATTCTACGCAAATCACACTGAAAAAAAGTGCAAGAACAACCAAACCCCCAAACTGAGGCGATTACAAGTAATAGCTCATGCTTTCTATCCCTCCACTGACAGGTATATATCATACTATCATAACTTCTAAAATTTGCATTCCACAAATGTAATTCTAACTTTGTAAGTTGATCAAGAGCATAGCGGAAAGGTGACAAAGTGATTTTCTTCACACACACACCCCCCCCCAGACCTCATACACTTCTGTCTGTATGAAGGGACTTTATCTGTCAGAAGAATACCGGTGCATAAAGCTGGCAATAGAAAAGTGTTAAGGCTTCAAAATTTGTGAGGTACAGTTGTTCTAGGGATTATTTTCAATAATTAAATGGACTTGGAGCCCGAATTTCTCCTAATTGTGGAAAAAGGGTATAAACCACTAACAAACTGAATATGGTACGTCTTCATATCATATGTCACACCACTGTGTTCTGACCATAACCCCCATCCACGTATGCCACTTGGAGTAGGGAGGTAGAAGAGTCAGGAGGGGAGGAGGTGGGAATTATGTGCAATGCCATAAACACACTACCTTTCTTCTTGTTACAGTAGACCGCTGCAATATGAAACTTCTGAATCCCTGTAGGTCTCCAAAATAAGGGTCCAGGTTTGATATATAAAAGCTTCTCAATTCCATCTCACATATATTTTACATAGACAGTAATTTTAAGTATTTTAATCCTGCATAGGACCACATGCTCAGTGGATGTTTCAGAAACACTGTTTCTTAATATATAAATAGTTTTAATCCTAATACGTACCTGAACCATACTGTTCTCAGGAATAGGAGTAACAGTTTTAAATCTTGTTCTGAATTGTTCTAGGTAAGGAGGCACATATTTATCAAAGAGAACAGTCCAGTTAGCCTTTTCGAATTGGTATCTCCCTGCTTCTATCCAGCTGGCAACATACCTGCAAAACAAATTGGAAAGCAATCGATTTTTTTATCAGAGGGAAGTTGAAAAAACACAAAATTTCCTCTCTCTAGCTTTGAAATGCAGACTTTGTTGACTTTTGAGACCTGTTTTAGCGCAACGCACAAATACTACTGCACTGGCTCTAAGTCAGACATAAGTGCTGCCAGCCTTACAACATTTTTATTTGTTCATGCAAAGGTCATCATGCTGTGGCATTTCTAAGAGCTATTATGACAGTTGAGCACAATGGCATATGGCTATACTCATTTTCCTTGACTACATCCTTTATTCCAGGAAGGGCAAGGAGAAAGGACCTGGATGATAAGAGTCTGTGCCTGCTTTCAGAGGGCTGCACCACCAAAAAGCAGGTGGGAGCAAGGATTCTGTGTTTGTTTCGTGTTGTTTGAGAACGGACTATTTAAAATACCAGTGTGTAAGTTGTACGCAAGACTGAGAATTATGTGGCACCCAAGTTCAACGTAACTTGCATTGCAGATATCTACAGTAGTATATATAATGCAGTCTGGCTGAAAAGTCTGGCTATATGCAATTGAAGACAAAAAAGTAACCCTTCTCATCTGCTAGTTCCTATCACAACCAAGTCTAAAATTCCTTATCACTACACTAGCTGTAGCATATGTTTCAGGTTAGCAGCCACATGCCTAACTGTCTATATTCCAAGGAATTAGGCAATTTTATCTCCTGCTCGTGTTCACACGATATTAGCCAAACACAGTCTAAACCGATTATTTACTCATTCACAGCTATTCTATTTGGACAGTTTGTTGCCTACTGTTTCCACCTCTACACTCCTCTGTTTGCTGCGAGAGATCTGACTGCCTCTCTATGTCCTCACAAGTCCTCTGATCCCCATCACGCTAGGTGGGCAGCCTGTACAGACTCATGCTGTTTAATTAAATTCTCCTACTGACACGATTTCTCTGTGAAATATGTGCAGCGAAGGCGTCTTGTCCCAGCGGCATACAACTCTAACACGGACAGTTAGAACCGACTGAAATGTTGGTGATATTGGCATCTTGCAAAATTGAATTTTGACATGAAACAGCAGTAACGCTGCTTGCAAATAAAAACGCTGGCTGACAAATGCTAAAAAGATTCACTTCTTACTAAAATTTGTAAGAACAGTTCTGGATTAACTCAACAAATGCAAAAGGAAAAGGTCACATTGGACTGCTTCAAGTTAACGCATCATGCCTTGTGCTGACTAAGTTCCCTTTTATACATGGAAACCCATATTCTTTAGAAAACATAGTTCTCATAATGAATTTGCATGAAGCATAGATATAAAACAAGTTAAAAGAGCAGTGCTGTGATCCAAAGGAGCAAGAGAAACAAAAAGCCAAGCTGATGTAAACCACTGTCTTTAACAGTATCAAAGACGGTTAAAAAGCTGTCAGAGAATGGTAGCCAAGTTATTCACTTCTTGCTACTGCCAAATTTGCATTGCACAAAGCAGACAGTCAGTTCGCTACTTGTATTGGGTTCATGTAGCAAGGTTTTGGTAGCGGGGGGGCTATAGGGGTGGCTTCTGTAGGAAGCTGCTAGAAGCTTCCCCCATGTCCATTAGAGTCAATGCCAGTTGGCTCCAAGACAGACCCACTGTTGGCCAAGGCCGAGCCCATCAGTGACGGTGGTAGTGCCTGTGCGAGAAAATATTTAGGAAGGGGGAAAAAAACTGCTGCACAACAGCAGCTGAAGGAGAGGAACGAGAACAGGTGAGAGAAACAACTCTGCAGACACCAAGGTCAGTGAAGGAGGAGGGGGAGGAGGTGCTCCAGGTTCTGGAGCAGATATTCCCCTGCAGCCCCTGGTGAAGACCATGGTGAGGCAGGCTGTCCCCCTGCAGCCCATGGAGGTCCATGGTGGAGCAGATACCCACCTGCAGCCCGTGAAAGACCCCACACCAGAGCAGGTGGATGCCTGAAGGAGGTTGTGACCCTATGGAGACACCCTGCTGGATCAGGCTCCTGGCAGGACATGTGGACCCGTGGAGAGAAGAGCCCACGTTGGAGCAGGTTTGCTGGCAGGATTTGTGACCCCATGGGGGACCCACGCTGGAGCAGTCTGTTCCTGAGTGACTGCACGCCGTGGAAGGGACCCATGTTGGAACAGTTTGTGAAGAACTG
This sequence comes from Stercorarius parasiticus, assembly GCA_013396915.1. NCBI lineage: Eukaryota > Metazoa > Chordata > Aves > Charadriiformes > Stercorariidae > Stercorarius > Stercorarius parasiticus. Next base: position 223,110 of record VWZL01001588.1, read on the forward strand.
CAGCCCAGGGGGAGGACTCACACTGGAGAAGTTTGTGGAGGACTGTCTCCCATGGGAGGGACTCCACCCTGGAGCATGGGAAGAGCGTGAGAAGTCCTCCCCCTCAGGAGGCAGGAGCAGCAGAGACAACATGTGATGAACTGATCACAACCCCCCTTCCCCTGTGCCACTTGCAGGGAGGAAGTAGAGAATTTAGGAGTGAAGTTGTGCCCAGGGAGAAGGGACAGGTGGTGGGAAGGTGTTTTAAGATTTAATTTTATTTCTCATGACCCTACTCTGATTTTGATTAATTTAATTTATTACCAATTTCCCTGAGTCAAGTCTGTTTTGCCCCTGATGGTAATCGTTGAGTGATCTCCCTGTCCTTATCTCGACCCACAAGCCTTTTGTCATATTTTTATCCCCCTATCTATCCAGTTGAGGAGGAGGACTGATAGAGAGGCTTGGTGGGTACCTGGTGCCCAGCCAGGGTCAACCCACCACACTACTGCCTTGATTAAGCAGTACACGTGAGGGGGAAAAACAAAACACTTAACCAATGGTGAAATTTTCCAAACTGCATATTTGAGGACATACACGGCCACCAACTAAGTCATCCCACTATTATCAGAATAAAAACTAGAAGGAAGAATTAATATAGGCAATAGAGTCTATTCCCATTAATCTTCAAGATATATCTTAAAAATGTTAACTAATATCATCATCATCAGATACTCACTGATTCCACCCCAGGTCCTGGGCGTTCAGATAAAGAATACTAGCTCTGGATACTATACCTGGGGTAGCATCTCTTAAATGGTGTACGTCAACAGCCACACTGATGGAGTTATAGGCACATGTTCATTGCTTGTAAGGGTCAGAAACCAAGAAATCAACAGCCAATTTTTCAGCAAAAGCAAGCTAAGATACACTGTCTAACAAGAACATGATCAGGGCAAGCATACATTTATTATAGCCCCAAAATGAGCAAGGATCATCTGCATCACCATGCACATACACTATTTCTTGGACATAGCTAAATAAACTTTATCCAAACATGGCTATAGTTTTTTACTTCAGAAACACAGAGGAGAAGAAATTCAAAAGGTTTTACTTGACCTTGTATGAGTTTTTCACAGTTTAATTCATTCAAAAGATGACTAGCCTGCTTCACCAATGTGAATTCTCCTGAAAGCTGCTAAAAGCAGGGGAGGCAAAGTCTCTCTCAATGTCAATAAACAGAAAATGATTCAGAGCAGGAGCCTGAACTTAGGTGCTCTTAACCATCCCCTGGAAAAGCCACTTTCTGCTCATTAGCTGAAGTTCGGCTGTATGGATACCCCCAGACAGGCACCTTGCTGAGTATTCAGAGGCCATATCACTAGATAGGTTTAAGTTCTTAAAAGAGGAAAGCTTAACGGAATGCACTCAACTACAATCACCTTCATAAGGTTACGTTCAGATTTTAGATTTGGATTTCATTACATTACAGCATTTCCAATAGCAAACAAAATTGTTATAGGTGTATAATTAGTAAGAAGGGAATAAGAAGTCTGGGTACTAAACTGACTTATTTACATTTCCTAACGCTAGCCCTCCTTACTACAGTGATGTGAGGACTTCACTCATGGAATCTTAAACCTATTTTACTGAGAGGCTTTCCAAATGCAAGTTTCAATGATCTTATGATTGACATCTTGAATTACATCAACTCATACACTAGGAGGCACAATCACCCTTACAGTATACGTAGGCTACATTAAGCTTTTTTGTTGTACAAAATAGGCAAGATATAATGCGTTAATCAGATGCTAAAATATTACTTAGCAATAGTGAAAACCAAAGAAATTATATGAATGGAAGAGAAAAAAAAAAAAAAAGGAATGCACCCTGAAAAACTATCTCCAGAAAAAAGGAAGAGGAAAATGTGAAAACAGGTAGAGGGGAAGCCACTGTACCTGCTTCTCAATTGCTCACTGTGTTATCACCCATAGCAGTGTTGAGCGACTTAATACACATAGGATCTATGTCCCCATCTAAAGCTAACCATTTATTACCCCTCATGGGTAATCTTAGCTTGCTCTCTCCGAAGAGATGACAGGAGACCCACAAATTATGTTTCAATAGAATCCCATCACTTTAGTGCTTTAATAACAACACTGCACAGCAATTCAGTCTTCAGAAGACTTAATGCACCACTGAGACAAGAAGCTTTTGTAGCATCAAAACCATGCTTTTTTCCTTTGCTTGCTTATTAGGTGATTATTCAAAGTAAAAATCAAAAATAGTTTCAGTGAACACCTGATACAGCAAAATGACTGTATTTTATGTAATAATGAACTATTTCTGTTTTCATTACAGGAGCGTTTGTCGTTAGTCTTAACGATATGGGTGGTTTCATGAGTCTGGGGAGAAAATAACTTGCCTTTTAGGGCAGCAGAATCAGCATCATTCAGTCTAGTACTTTTCTGTCTACTAGCATCTTGCCCTGCCTCCAGTCTTTCCATAGCCACCAGTGCTCTGCACTCACATCTCATTGCATCAAAACACAGAAAGCCACAAGAATTTGGTCTCCAACACCTTCTCTGAATTCTGGCATTATCCATTTCTGATGGAGAACAATGCCTCCAGGAACAGGTCCTAGTAAGAACACGTGTGCTACTTGCCATCTTTCCATTCTTGGGTGGCATAGTGTATAAAACCGAAGAGCTCATCAGCTGTCAGAGCTTTTGGGTTAAGGTCATTCCAAATAGGCTTTTGCTTCATGTTCACATATACCCAGTTAGCAGGAATCAAAATACTTTATAGAAGGCTGATCGCAAAGTTCATGGCACCCCAAGGTACAGCTTATCGTCTTTCACCCTTCCATCAGGAAAATGGAGCAAGACAGACTACGGCAGAAAATCCTTTATAAATCCTGAGATCAGTCATATTTAACCATCTCTGTTGTTTCAGTTTCCAATAAACCCTAATAAAGAAAGGGGTGTGCTACTGCATACAGCAGGTGTGGGTTTTTCTTGAAGGAGGCTGGAAATACACTTCCTTAGTAGTCCAAATAAGCACACTTTTTATTTGGTCCATGTACTAACCAGCATTTCTAAATTTCACCTTTTCAGCCTGTCTGTTAATTCAAACTAAAATTAGTGTTTAAATTTAGCTTATAGACAACTAATTTTTACGAGTACACATGCATACATACATGTACATACATGTTTTATTATGTGTATAGCACATAATAACAATAATAGCACAACAAAATATAGCACATAATAAGAATAACAAGAATCCCAGAACACACAAAAATCACATGTAGCCATGCACATTCCGAATCCATGTCTTATTTGTATGTTTTTGCTCCTTTATTCTTCTTTCCTCCCTATAAATTATCACCAACAATTAATTTGCTACCGAGTACAAATGCTTTGTAGAGTACACAAACAAACAACTGTGTTAGTTTGAACAGGATACGTGTTTCCTTATAGACCTATTGATCATCCTGAGGTGCATTACTGCCATGACAAAATGCCTTTGAAATACCGAGACATTGAGGACACCTTACCAATACTGTAACGTACTCAAAAATAACCTTCATGTCTAATACAACCCATTTGCAATTATTTTGATTGAAACTCTTAAGGGGAGTAATTAAAGGCAATGAATTCTTTTACTTTGAGAATAAAGCTCTCTTCAGGCTGCAAGGGAAGCTCCAGGGTAGATTGTTTAACCATCTGTTCAAATTGCAGGTTCCTCTTCCTTGGAACATCCAGAGCTGGAAACAGGTCACTGATCAGGCCTGTGAAAACTGGGATATCATCTGTCACTATTTTAGGCAAAATGAAGTCTCTTAAGGCTCACATAAGCACCTGGAAAAGGATAGTAAACCAAATATTGCAAGCATTAACTCCTCCTCTTTTTAAGATTCTGTTTTTATTCAAAGGCAAAACACCAGAAACAGCTCCTACTCTTAGATTCTTTTAAATGAAGATTTTACCTGATCCTCACGTCTGTTCTTGTCTCCTCGTTTCAGTGAGCCAGTGACTACCAAAACTGACTCAATAGCACGAAGTCCCCAGTCATAATGGTCCTGCGAAAACATTTTAAGCAGTCGTGTTAGCACAGGAAATAAAACTAAGTGTTAACATTTAAGAAGAAAACAATCCATTTACACACAGAGTAAAATGACACTTTTTTATTCCCTTGTAGTCTTGCAGTGGTTTTAGGCCTGTGTTGGAAGACTAGTCAAAAAAAAAAAAAGAAAAAACAAAAAAGGGTGAAATGTGTATATCTATAGAATTTTTAGTATTCCACCACTTTGATCCCTGTTTTTAAATGGCAAAATTTGTATCATCAAGTATTATTGTATTCATGGAAACTATACCTCCATGATTAAACAAGGCAAGCAAAAAATTGTTGCCAAACTGGTATGAATGTGACATGATGCTAGCAATACTTTTCTGTTTCCAAAAGAGAAGACTGGACAGACTATCAACATATGTTGCAACCAGCTCCAACACCAAAATTAAAGGAAAAGAGAAACAGGTAAATACTCAACCTAGAGGAAAAGCCTAAAATCATTTGGTAAGTGAAAGGCAGAAAAAAATCCTGTATCTCCCCCTAAGCCCTGCCAGTGGGAACACAGATACCCAACGCAGAAGGCAAAACTTTTTGATCACACAGAGGCTCTTCAATCCCTCTTCCTCCTTTTCCCAGGGCTATGTAACAACCACCTCTTTCTCTCTCCTTTCTACGTAGCACAGAAGTAGAAAGAGAAAGAGTTTGAAACATTTTGGAGATTTAAACAATTTGAACAACAGCAGCTTAGAATCATAGAATCTTCTAGGTTGGAAGGGACCTTTAAGATCATTGAGTCCAACCATTAACCAACCATTAACACTGCCAAAACCACCACTAAACCATGTCCCTAAGCACCGCGTCTACATGCCCCAACAACCCTGTTCTGAAGCAGTTTTCACAGGCTAGGATCCTAGTGTCCCAAATGTATATTGAGAGGCCTAAAAGCCCCAGCACTGGACCAGTGCTTTCAGAGCTCTCCCAGCTGCTGTATACTTTCTGCAGCAGCCCAGAATTTTAGTGAAAAAGATTTGATTTCTCTGATTACCATTAAAAATAAAACAAATAAGATAAACATAACAGAGAAGAATATTCTAGTTTTTGCTTCAAGAGTTAATATTATTATTGCTATTGTTTATACTAAAAAAATGGCACACAATTGTAGAAGTGATTTTTCTGAATTCAGAAAATGACTCCAGGAAAAAGTAATCATTTGAGTTGAGGAATCCCTGTTCTAGTAAAGCAGACAATATTGCTATGTTAAGATATACAATGTTCAAATTCATTACCTCTAGAAACATTGCAAGAATGTGTCAGGAAAACTTAAGGATATTTAGAGATAATTTCGAAATTATGCAGGCATGAAAATAAAGTTGCTTTAGCTTTCATAATGGCCCTGCTAACTAGAATTTATGGCTTAAGGCTGAAGGGTTCTCCGAGTTCTTATTCCACTAATAAAACTGAATATTAAGAGTGTCTTGTGAAAAATTATACAGTTGGAAATGAGTAAACAGTCTGCATGTGGGGAAGAAATTATGAACCTTCCAAGTCTTATAAGTTGTAGGTTTTTAAGATAACTATTCTGAATATGAATTCTTCCTAGTATAATTATTAATTTTTTTAGCAATGCTTTATTTCCATTTTTCAAACAGTCCTCCACTGTATTTACTGGGGAAAGCTTCAACAAACATTCATCCAAATGGAATACATTATTTGTTGTTCATAATGATTCCTACTCTCCTTTAAAGTTTTTCTCTTTTCCAACAGATAGTTATCTTTCTAATATAGATACTACACGACAGCATGAGGTAGTTCAGCCATCCCAGGTATGAAGCAGTGATACACAATTGTTTAATGCAAAATTAACGCGTTAGAAACGTCCCAAGATCAGAGGAAAGGGCACTTTCTTCTAAATTCATATCTGACAATTTAATATGCACGTGTGATTTAAAGTGTCTTCAAAATAACAGATAGGATTATACACATATAAAACCACCCCTATTATTATACAATGTCCAGCCGCACTGTTTCCAAGTGAGTATGTGTTAATAATTAACACATATCAAACCCAGAAGCCCAAAGAGTCCCTCACCTGTTTAGAAAGCAGTTCCCTGCAGACAGTAGACAAGGTAATAAGCTTCCTGGCTAACAAGCGTGCATCAATAAACCCTTCAGCAACCAACGTAATTTCAGAGATCAGTTCAATGTCAGGGACAACCACGGCACAGAGTCTGAGGAAGAAAACAAACCCCAGAATCCAAATACGCAGATTAGTATTTAAACATGGTAAGAATAAGTCACTTAAATCAAATGACTGATGTGTGCAAACATTTTTAAAAACAGAGCTTGAGAGAGTCACAATTAAGAGTGTCAGTCAAAGCTAACAAGGACCTTACTTCAAAGTAAAAGGAGCTAATTAGGCACTGTTGATTGTTAGTATTCAGCAACATTGCTGTACACAAAGGAGGCAGCTGAGAAACGCAGGGCTTGCAAGACAGGTACTACCAACACCCAGAGCAGGCACAGTCTGCAGCCGCGTCACTGGCCACCAACGACTGGAGGACACTGCCAGCAGCTCTACAGGGTCTCAAAGTCAAGTGCAACACTCTACCACTGCTAAAAAACGCCCTCACTTTTTAAAGGACTTCAATGCTTTTATATGAAGTTATGGTTGCCTGTAAAGGTTTCACTGTTTCTTTTCTGAATATAACCTTTAGTTCAAAGCTACACCAGTGGGTTAGATTGGATATTAGGACAAATTTCTTCACTGAAATGGTTATCAAACATTGGAACAGGCTGCCCAGGGAAACGGTGGAATCACCATCCCCAAAGGTATTTAAAGGATGGGTAGACGTGGTGCTTAGGGACATGGTTTAGTGGTGGTTTTGGAAGTGTTGGGTTGATTGTTGTACTCCATGATCTTAAAGATCCCTTCCAACCTAGATGATTTTATGATTCTAAAACTACAGACATTTTAATTATATAAATAAAAAAATCTCCAATTCAAAATTAACACAAAGAAATAATGCTAAGGCTAAACAATTTCCTCATTAAAAATCACTACTTAAGTTACGTAGTAGCAGAGAAGACATCTTGAATTTTGTGTTCAGGTCAGCTACAAACCAGCAAAGTTCTCCCTCCGACCACTTGTCATACTACTGACAAGTACAAAGATTTCTTTTGTTCTCCATTCATATTTAAATATGACAAAATTAAGACCAGTGGTTTAGTCCAGTGGTTTATATGTATCAATAACATATAGTCTAGAAAAAGATCAAGCATCCCTCTGTTAAACAATTTTAAAGTAAACTATTCCCTAAGAAGCATTTCTTCATAAGCCCAGACAACGGCTGCTATATGCACTGCAGTGCATTATAAAAAATTATATGTTCTTTTACCTACCATAACCAATACCCTTCTTGCAAATACAATAACTGCTTGAGCAAGAAATACCAAGGTAGTAGTATTTAATACATCTCCTCTCCCTTGTGAGATTTTATTAGGTGGCAAATAGGAGGAGTTAATGCTTTACCACTTACCCCCCACCTTTCCTGTGCATTGTAAAATGGATAAGAGCTATAACAGACATCAGCTACAGCACTGAATTCCCGAGTCCCAAATGTACCAGTTCATACTTTAATTCCAAAGGCTTATTTTATGTGACAACCAAGTAAAATTAACACTTCAGCTTTATGTAGCAAGTACAGTTTGAAAGTTTTTTTTAAAAAAAAGATCAAAACCAAAGAAAACCATAATAAAAAGCACACCAAAGAAAGCCATAATTTGACTTCATATTTCAGTAGAAATATTATTAATTAATACTATTTCATATCCCTTCCTCTTTTCTTCCCAAATGAAAAAAACAAAAAAACCAACAACAACAATAATCGTATGTATGTTACATTCTCTGGTAGTCCACTGAGAGATGAAACACCTGGTAGCAACAAGGAGCGATCCCTCCTGCTCTCTTGTCAAACACCACACCTAGCTGAATGCAGAAGATGTGGCCACCAAGGTAGCTGTTTTTTCAAACGCAGGAAAGATGGCAGCTGCCCTGCACAGACAGGGGTGGTCTGCGGTCCCCGTCACCCTGTCCTCCCTTCTGTGAGGTTCTGAACTGAGGGGCTACTCAACATCGTTCCCTTGGAGCACACCGACCCTGCTTTGCCTGGAAAGGACCTTAGGTGACAATTAATGAAAAGACTTGGTAAACCAACAAGTTGTGAAATATTGAAAAAAAAAAAAATCTTTGCAGAAGCACATGAATTGAAATCCTACCCTCCTCCTCGTAAACAGATGTTTACTTGCTGCTTGTTACACATGATTGCAATTTAGGCACAAAGAACAAGAAAGCTAATTGCTGCTGCCGCTTGGTCCTGCCATCTGAAGCAGGATGTTTGGTTGGCAAGAGGATGAGATGCGTCTGAGCAAACAGCTTTCTAACTTTAGCAGACTTTGTGTCTTTCTGCAGTGAAAGCATGAAGGAGTATGGTGTCAGGAGTTGCATGGCTAAAGCAGAAATAACAAAATACACCAAAATCTTCATATACCTTTTAATACAGAAAAAAGTAGTACCTATTGTTTCAAATTGCTCACAGAAGCAACAGTGATGCCTTGTCTGCCCTAAGTTTCTATCTTTTAAAAATCAAAGGGATTTAGTGCTCAGAGAAGCAGATGCCAGATAGCACGTCTATACTTGAGCCTCCCCAGACAGCCTGGCAATGCCTTGCAGATTGCCCCACTGAACTTCAATATATTGACAAACGAAATCACAGAATCATTTTTTCCCTCAAGTCTTGATTAAATCAGTAAATCAAAAGTGTTAATGTAAAGGCAAGGATTTCAAGTGACATATCTTTTTTAAACAAGCCCTGTACCATTTAAGTCAAAGACGATAACAAAATAGTTCAAAGTGCAGCTCCAACAGTTTATCAGAATAAACTGGCATCATTTTACTGCCCATCATGCCAGAGCAACCGCTTGTGGAATGAATTCACTCTCAGAAACACCATTTTGATACAAACTCACTAAGCACAACATGCAAAATACAATCAGATCTTTTAAATTCAAAACTTTCTTCCTTGAAACATTAGTGTTAAGACATAAAGCACAAATACATACTTTAAGAAAAAGATAATAAGCTGTCCTACGGTGTCCAAAAGCATATGCATTGTTTTGCTGTGCTCTATACACATCGAATATCCTCCTAGGTAAGAGTATATGACTTCATTTTCAACTGGTAGTTATGAAGCATCTACGAACGCATACCTACACACATGGAAGAATGTGATAGCTACACACTTATACAGATGGTTATTTTACCCAGTTAAGCCAGCTGTGAGGATTCCTATTTACCAGAAAACAGTGAATATTCTTGCACATATTTAGGTACATTCCACGTGTTCACGTGTGCCTTTAAAATTATATGTAGATTGAAAAAAGAAAGGCAAGATACACATTTTATTTCCCTTGTCATTGTGGTGTACAGGCACGCACAACTTGAATACGGATTTTTTTTCCACAAAAATTCTGAAGCAAACACAAATTGCCTTTAATTGCAAATCAAGGCTAGCAACATTAGGCAACATATGCACTCTAAATGTAGACTTGATATACTTGTATACCATAAAAATACGCTACAGCGTACTTGCCGGAACAGCAATTTGAGGATTGCAGGTGGTTCTGTCCAACCTGCGTATCCTGGATTCATGGTAATAAATATTCCAGTTGATGACTTCAGTGTAACCTTTTCACCAAGGAATAAAAATCTGTTATAACAAAGATAACACAAAAAATCTACAGTTGGATTAGATGTCAACAGCATCATACAAAACCAGCCATCACGGATCAGGAGATAAAGGTGCCCCTGGGCCTGGATCCAGTCTCGCACAGCAGCCAAAAGCAAATGCCTAGGAAAGTTTATTAGAGCTGGGCAAACAGAGGCATTTCCCTGGTAGGCACCAGCTTTTACTAATCTATGGCTCCTCTGGCCAGCACTGAATTTGGAAAGAAAAGACTGGGTTGTTAGAGCAACAAAGAGTGCATATGGCTGAAGCATGTCTATAAGAGGAATTAATTTTTAAAGCATGTAGAATAGTGTTGGGTTTGAAAAGGCCAGGAGGCAGTATCGAGTAAAGGAAGCAGAGGAAGGAGAAAATGGCACAGTGAAACACAAGGCCTGTCTCAAAAACACTGGGAAACACTGGAACCCCTGAGACTTCTTGCAAGGTTGAACCCCACCAAACTTCTCACCCATATGATGCAATGATTTCTCACGCTGTGACTAGAACAGGGCCAGGGTTTCAACAGCAGAGCTTTAATTGGGTTCCTGTAGGGCCAGGAGTTCGCTCACATTTATTGCTACATTTTGAAGATAAAGCTATTTTAAGGCAGTATATTACACAGGTGATTTAATGTTACCATCTGCTCCCTCACTGCGTTTACAAAGGGTTTCACGTTCATGTAAAATTATGATGTGGCACTACTTGGAAAAGGCTTATTTTAGATATGAAAATCCAACCACATCAACATTTTTTAGCGAGTGGTCACGCAGGATAAGAAACAGGAGGCTCTAGTTGCTGCTTTCCCTGTTTCAAAGGCTTGAGCCCCTGAATTGTCCCCCTCAAGTGAGGGTCATAAGCATTAATCCAGCCAGGACTGCTGGGTGCATCATTATGGATCACTAATTTTAACAAGAAAATCCACTCTGGAGCCAAAAGATTTCCAGAAAAAAGCTTCATTGTATGTGGTGTGAAAGAAGTACTGGCTTGGACTTTCACACATGAAAAAAAAAAAAAAAAATTCTTTTGCTGAAACCTCCCTATTGACCTTGGTATAAATCTGCTCATATTCTTCTTCAGACTCGACACTGAATATATACATTAAATTACACAAGAAATATTTCACTTATTGTAAAAGTAATGGACATTAAGATCACATCATGACTTCAGTACACACACCGACCTGCACACACATGCTCAAAGACATTTTGTCTTAATAACCTTATAAAATTCACGTGAGGTATGAAAAAACACTGAACTTCCAAGAGACATTTAACTTTTTATTCACTGAGGTAGATAAAGCACACGCTGTTATTAGTAGCAGTCATTACCTGTCAGTCAAAGGTGCAATAATGAGCCAAGGGGTATTTCCCAAGTACTCATTAAAGTACTGAAACTGAGCATCGCAAGTGTTGGCAAAACAGTGTTCCTGGGTGTCATCCCATCTGTGGTGTAGCTGTGACAGCCAAGCAAAAGCTCAGGAACTGGTGACCTAAAAAGCCAGTGCAGAGCCATTCTGCCAGGTAGGAGCTACTCAGATGGAAGAAATGTGACCCATCACAAAGCTACAGCTGTCATCGCTAGGTTTCACACCTCATTCCTCGCCACTTATGAATAAGAACTACTACAACCAATTATAAAGGATTAGGCACACCTCGAGGCATTTTTTGCTTTTATTCAGATGCAAGTGTAATATAAGACCTTTTTAATAGAGCTATTACAGCAGAACACATTGCCACTTATTAAGCCAAGACCTCTCCTTACAAACAATGCAGTCTTTGCATGGGAGCAGACATTACTTTGACCAGAATGAGTTTCATTTTACTCCTTAAGCCATGTTTCTTCTTGTCTTAATGCTGTCTTAGAAACCTGTTTTATTTCTGAGGCTCAGGAGCTTAGAAGGAAAGTAGGAATTCTTTCCCATTTCACTCCCCATCCAGTGAAACACTTCATGCATTCAAACCAGCACCATATGACAGCCACCTTAGTTTTACCTGAACAAAGTTATACATAGAGAGAGCACTTTGGTTTAAACAAACACTCAAAACTGTAATTGTATGCACTCATAAAGAGTCACCACAGGAGAGGAGTGCCCTGTTCTAAGGATGCACACGTATGCCTCTAAAAGGAAAGCAAAAACACACTGGGAAGGACTGAAGATGGAATAATTAAAAGCAGAATAACTGAAGACATTTGGAAAAACCGCTCACACTGCCCAAGGATTGTCTGCACTCAGTTTTGTGATCTGAAATTTAAAGGAGATATCTTGCCATTCACAGAAAACCTACTAAAAGTTTGAGCGGTTCCCAGAAGCAGGACACCTGACTTTTGTTCAGGAAAACTTTAAATTCAGAAGGCAATATCTGACGAAAACAAAGGTGTGGCACACAGCTCTGAATCTGTCTTCATGATTATAACTATTACACCTTCTCCTCCCTCATGCCCACATGCAGATCCAGACACAAACTTGGCTTAAGTACTATTAATTCTTTTCAAATCCACTAAAACTGTGAGCATAAAGTATAGTTGATCCAAACACATACCTTCTGAGCTACAAGGCTGGCTACTACATCTCTACTGTGAACATCTATGGTGCAAATGGTCATGATTTTCCACTGATCATCCCAGGAAAGTTCTCCAAGCAGCACAGTAATAAGAGCATTTAGATGAGTGACCTGAAAGGATTTAAGTAACCTTCTAAGACCAGATGCGTCCCAGTACCATCTACTGTTATTGCTACTAGAAATCGGTTCTGCCTACATCTTGAATTAAATCACCACAAAAACTAGCTTGTATGTGCAAATCTACTGATATTAAACCTCAGATGCCAGAATAAATTCTGGTTTAAACAGATATTTCAAACACCTCCAAGACAACAACAATCCACAAATACTGAAGACGGTGAAGTAGGCAGGGTAGGAAGAATGGAAGGAGGAAAAGATTTATATGAAGTTGAATTGTAAATCTTGTGGCTATCATCTCCATTGAGATATGCACCAGACTCTGCAAAACTTGTGGTACTAACTGCTTGAGAACTGTTTGAAAATACACTTTAGGAAAGAACACGTTTTAAGAAAAGGCAAAGTAACGAAGGGAAGATCACAAAATATGATATGAATTTATTATACAGAGTTACATAATAGAAAGCCCCTATGGAATTTTTCAGATTTCATATTAATAGGGAAGAAAAATGCATGTAATTTTAAGGAGGTAAATATAACTAACATTAATAGAAAGATATATTTTATTGGGTAGCTAGTGTGAGACAGAACTATGCTTGTACATGTTTTAAAACTCCAGCTTAAAAATGGGTGGTGAATTAGTGAGATCTTAAAACGCTACACTTTCTGTATTATTTAATATACAGAAAGACCTGCTGGTGCTGGTTTTTACTGAGACAGAGTTAAAGTCCCAGAATGTAATACTCCATGCAAACAAGTTATTTGAGAATCACTGTCTATGCCCTAAGAGATTTTGAAAAAGCTTAAAAAAATAAAACCAGCAAGTAATTTCACCAGGCTTCTTGGTTTTCTGTATCTTATCATCAATAGCAACATCTTGAATGAAGTAGTCAGGTACACTGAAATATTTCTGGCATCTTCCTTTAAACACACCCAAAGCTCCACTTCTTTATGGCAGTGAGCTGCTACCTGCAGAGAGGTCCAGATGATCTTTCCCAGTCCACCCTTTTTACAGCAGAACCAGTCCAAAGTGCCCGCCACAGGTTACACCATCAGGAAGCAGCAACAGCATGAGACAGTGCTTTGCTCTAGTTGCGAAGTGACCACAGAAACATAGCCTGCCTGGATCACATAGAGGTTCATCATGGATCAGTCTCTGCCTTTCACAGAAGCTAGCAGAGATTTTTAAAGAACAAAACAAAGCAAAAAACACCAACCAACCCAACAAGAAAAAACAACACAAAAAAAATGAAACCAACAAAAGGCTCATAAAAAACGAGTCCAGGAGATGGATGTCCTGGAAATACATGGCACAATTTGTCACAGACTCATCAGCCAGAATTTACTAAACAAAAAAAACCCCAACAACCCAAGAAACCCAAACCCTCAAAACCACACCGCCTATTTTATCATCATATTTAATAGTCATGAACTGGACTGAAATTTGGCTAACCCTTCATATGATTTTTTTTATACTTCCGTCATTCTGTAGCCAAAAGTTCCGTATTTTAAACTGTACACTGTGTGAAAGTATTTCTTTTGTTTAAAGTCTGCTACTTAATAGCTTCAGGTAGTGCCTATTATAGGTCTTGTATTATGAGAAAGGGCAAACAAAGATTAATCTTTATCCACCTCTATCAGATTTCCTCCCCCTTAAAAGTCTCTTTCCTATTTCATATTTCCCTTCGGCAGATTTTCTAGGTTGGAAAAGAGAAGCAAAACTACTTAAAGTTTTCACACAGAGAAACAATACTCACACCAGAACAAAAACATAAGCCGGAGGCAAACAAGGGTGAAGTAAAAAAAAAAAAAAAAAGAAGCTGCAGAAGGCACCCTTCTGAAGCAGGACCAAAACTAATAATACTAGAAGTAAACTGCTTGATTTGACACAAAACCAACAGCTTTGGCTTCCCTACAAAAATATATGTGTTTAGTATTCGTGTTTTGTATACGTACCGGTTGCATATTCTGTTCTTGTGACATCATCATAGTTGATGTTTGGAAGTATCTTTGCTTTTGCCTTTCCTCTTAGTTCATAATAACCCTACAGAAACCCCAGTAATTAAGACGTGATAACAATGCCTATGAGAAAACACAAATGGAAGCAAAAGGCATGTTACTTTTTCCAGTAGATGCTAACAGCAGTTAATTTACTACAGGACTAAAATTACTAGATATGCCACCCATCTCTTTTTATGAGACCATTTTCACCCTGTACTTATTTTCAATGAATTAAGCAAAAAGAAGATATCCATACCTGCTTCTTGTGGCAGTCCTTCAGGGCTGATGCCAAGCCCTCTTCCAGCCTACCGAATGCCATTTCAACATCTGAAAACCACCAGATTTGTGAAACAGTAAGTGCAACCTGGGCTGGGTAGTCAAAACCCCATGGCTCGCTCTGCTTCTCTTCATAGGCCGGTATCGCCTCCATGATGCGGAGGCGCACTGTTCTGTGTAGTTTCCTCAAGGCATTGCAGCCAAGACTCTACTTTTTGAAGAAAAAAAACCCAAACATGCATAAATTTATGAAGGAAACATAAATGATAACAATATAGGAAGGTCATCTCATTAATCTTCACAAAGGATTTTCTTTACGTAAGCATTCCTTACAAACTTGAACTGAGAGTGGGGTTTTTTCCCCTTCCATTTTCTCTCTCCTACTGCCTCTTCGGTAGGATTTACTTCAGAGGAGCCTTTCCCAATTACTGACATTGTTTTGTTTTACATATCCACTTGACTTAAACACACAGATATACTGTCTTAGAGCTCCAAATATGAAAGTCTGAAATTTTAGCCTGTGTCTGCACAACAGAAAACGCAGACAATACAGTCTTTCCTATGTCTCTATGCACTCAAATGTAGCTGTATCTTGGAGAAACCATCTCTAAGAGGCGAGCTGCATATATTTGCCCATTCAGTCTGGGGCCTCCCTGCTGAGACAATCAATCATTAGAACCACATGCAACATTGATTTTACGCAGTGTGAATGCTTATCCATTCAGCCCTGTTCTGAGAACAATAAGTTATTGTCTGTGAAGCTGCTGATCTGTTCTTTCTGACCTACCACTACCCAGTTAGCACACATACTGGCTGGCCAATTATCAACTACGAGGCTCAAAAACAGCTAAAACCCTGTTCAGCTGATAGGAGACATGGGAGAGAGCTGGAGGTCTGAGGGGCGTGTGCTAAAGGATAAGAGAAGAAGGGATCTGAAAGTATAATGGAAGATGAAATAAAAGGGCAGAAGAGAGGAAGTATGAGAAATGCAACATTCAACCATAGGCTTCATCAGTTCTGTGGCTTTTAGTATATTTTTTTTTTCTTTTTCATTGTTCCTAAACACTTAACACTCTACACTTCTTAAAAAACCAAAACCGCAACTTAAATACAAGGGGCAGCTTGACAATTTATTAGATTATTAGTTTATTACACAGTTTTGGGCCACAAAATGTTTTGAAATTTGGAAAAAATAATTGTAAGGGAGTTTTTATAATTTTTTTTTTCTAAATTGAAAGCATCTATTTACTCTACATCCTCAAGAAGGCAAAATCTGTAAAGGATATTTCACTTAACTCAATGTACCTGACCACTGCCTCCACTCCCTTCATAGAAAGAAATACACTTCTTTTCTCTACTGTACATCCCAAGGGCAGTATTTGCAGATTCCTCTATATTGTCATGAAATTTAGAATCAGCAATGTTGTCAAAAAGTTTGGTAAGATGATGGGCCACCTGCACCCAAAAATACCAGACACATAAGGAAACCATTTAGCTTAGATCTGTGTCAATCAAACTACTTCAATGCATATTCCTATTAAAGTGGATGACTACCATTTGCTATACGCAATAAGATTTTGTGGTTCAGCAAAATTTAACACAGTTTTTAAATCAACTAAATGGATAACATGAAGTTCTTGCGCTAATCTTACAGTTGCGTTTCATATTCTAATGCTTTCAGCACATAGTCTTCAACTGATCTTAGCAAGTACGATGCACTGAATGACCAGGTGATTACGCAATATTTCATTCTTAAATTTTAAAGGCAATAAAAAAAACCTGAAAAACCAGGTTTTTTCCCATAGTGTAAGAATACTTAAGCCAATTGAACAAATAATAAGAGTACTTCTGATTTCCCTGGTGGTGCAGGCTGACACGGCAATGCTATCTGACTGTTGCATGATCACTACACCAGAGGCTTTTATGGGAAAAGCTAGGGGAAAATGGTCACAGATAAAGTAGTGAATAGAGTTAATTACACTATTGTCAGTTGCCAGAAGAGTCTGAAGGACAAAGATGACTAAATATAAAACTGAGAAGTCTTGAAATTGTTATTACAGCTAGTGCTTATTTCACAAATTGTCAATTCAGGTCTAAATGCCTTGCGTTACTACACACCTCTCCAAAGACCATGGGGTTTGAAGATCACTGTCTACACACCAGCACGCTCTGTGCCTGACAACTAGAAAGATTTGTTTGGTTGCTCTTCTTGTATGCGGCACAGAGCAATGCGTAGATGAAAAAGTCACTGAGATTTAGGCATGTGAAGGAGCTATGAGACTCTGTCATCACGTTTGAAAAGGCTCAGTGTTCAAGCCTCACAAGCCCTTCATCTTCTTGGAAAATAGCAGTTCTTCTGTTACATGTCACAACACATCTAAAAAGGCTTCGCCTGAGACACACCAATAACTCTAGCACTCAGAGGATTAATGGCCACGGCTGGACAGTCACTGAGGCCAGAAGTATCATCTGGCATGTAGATAACATAGTATACAGCTTCTGAAATACATCAAAGTGTCTGTGTTTTTATACAAATTGATCTCAAAGTGTCACAAAACCTAGCAGATTATTGTTCAAGGGAGGAAAACAGGAGGATTGCCACAAAAACATTCCTCGTACAATGGTCAGCAGCTCAGTCGGTAACAGCCTAACAGAGACCATAGATCTTTCAGTCTTACTTATCATCACTACGCATAGCAAGCCTGAAATTTGATCAATCTGTGCCAGAAGGAGAATAGATTTGATGATCTCATTGAACTTTTCCATTTCTAATTCCTACAAACCTACGACCCAAAAATCCAAATAAATGCAAATTAGATGTGGCTAACCTTCCAGCAAGAGACAGCACAGGATTTTAACACTTCTCCTCAGAATGATGGTTTAATCTTCTTGCTGAACACCTTGTACTTATCCTACCTGGGGGGAGAATGTTTATTACCTTCCTTACACAAAGCGTTTCTATTTGTAAAGTAAGCTAACACTCAGAAACAAAGGTGCAGTTCTACGATAGTATGTCCTCACATGGTTAGACAGAAAACTTGCCTTTCTGTAAGCAAAATGAAGCGTAATAGTCTGCTAGGAGGTTCCTCTGATTTGGCTGTGTTCCTTTTGAAAGGATGTCTAGCAAGTCCGCTGAAGAAACAAAACAGAAGTGAGGAAAAGCTATGCACTTGGTTTCTAAATATTCAGCCAGAGCTTTTTTCACAAAGTCTGAAAAAAAGATAGATTTTAATGACACGTGCCTTTAATGACCCTAACACCAGGAATTCTCTCCCAGTTAGAGACGAAATAGACTAAACAGTAAAACAGAACAATACAATCCACTTTTCATTTAAAATAATAACAATGAATACAGCTGTAAGGAACAGAGAAGGTGGCAAACCTTACATGTTTCCTTCCCAGAAATTGAAACATAATATGCTCTTTTTACTCATTCAGACAAAGGAAACCAAGAGAATGGAATTGTGCCAGAAAAGTCCCTGAAAAGGTACGTTTGGCTAAGCGGAAACTCCCCTTCAACCTTTCAGAGTCCAACCTTAGGAAGTAAGGGACAAGAACAAAATTTTTTACTTGACAGGGCAGTTATTTGCACATAAAAGAATTAAAGAAAAAAAAAAAGAAAGAAAGAAACTAAAAGCTAAGAACCAGTCTAATGGGGGAGAAAAGTTACCGCTTTTCTTAAGAGGCACAGGTCTTCTTTTATGTATGAAGGATACCAATGTGTTTTCCTGTTTGTTATTGACACAAAAAGTATTATGAATCAAAATACTCAATTACATGCCTATCTGGAGAGGAAAAAAACCCCACATTTATTTATGTGTGACTGATGCACTTCAGCTATTAGCTTGGTACCCTCATAACAAAAGTGACATATAAAAAAAAATGGTTTGTGTTTTGTTGTTGTTGGGTTTTTTTTTTTTTTTTTTTTTTTTTTTTTTTTTTTTTTTTTTTTTTTTTTTAAATTCCTATACATTTTTCTTCAAGGAGAAATAGTCTGTGACTCCAAACATTGCTGCCTCTACAGGCAGGAAGAGTAAACACCAGGGGGAAGTTCAAGGCATACCTTTAAGTGTGTTGAAGGAGGTACCTTTGCTGCACACAATCCCCTATCTCCTGCTGTAAGCCTGAAAGAAAGATTCCCACCTCCCAGGTTTCGGATGGGGAGAAAATGAATTTGATCCAAACTGAACATATTTTTAAGACCCTCGACAATTTTTACATCACGCAATCTATTAATAAGGAACCAATGCCTCACGTGTAATTGACTATATAAAAAGCACTGAAAGTTCGACATGTCGAATAGAAACAAATGACGAAAATATTATCATCAGATCATCTCACACCTATACAAAAAGCAAGAGTGACTTGACAACTCTCATTTCCTGACTCTTACAGAATTACATTTTAGAACAATTAATAATCATGCTGGAAATTTTACCTGCGTTGCAAAGCTTCAAATTTTACATACACCTTTGGCTCAGTTGCAGCTTCCATCACATTTTCTGTATTTGCTGTGTCACTCACCAACCTCTGTACAGAACTGCAAGGAAGTTATTGCAACATGTATAATTCCCCTCGATTTTTTTTTCCTACTTCATACTGATCACTATACTGGGTCAAGGAAAGCACTGGGAAAAAGAACTGGAAAAAGGCACCTCATCAGCTTGTTTTAGGTTCTATTTCTTAAACAGCAAAAGAAAAAAAAAAATCCTCAAACACCTGTTTTCACAGCGTTTAGACTGAACATAAAGGAAATCTAAAATGAACAGAGAGAACTGCACTGGAGGAAAGAAAATATCACTGAATATACTATTAGATCTCTTCTAACAAGATAAAAATGACAGATTGTAACAGAAGCATTAACTTGTACAATAATTCTGCTCATGTGCACAAGCCCAATGCCGTTTTCAACATGCACCATGAAGAAACTTATGCATGTTAAACACCATGAATAACTTCATTGTTCTTAACAGGGTTCTCAGCTCGTCCAAAGGTGTGAATATAGATGATACAATTTTTTTTGGCATGTAGTTAGACATGCTGCTGCCCACATTGTTTAAATTGCAGACTTAAACAATTAGAAATTTATTTGAACTTTTAAACATATAATCCTCCTATAGAACATTATCATACCTCAGGTTTTCAGAACTGAACATAATGAGAACTTTCCCTGGCATACGTGGATTGAATTATAAGTATATTGATAACACAGACGTTATTCTCTTCACTAAGCAAGGGTTCAGTGACTTTTTTTGGTCAGAATGAACAATTAAGACACGATACTTTGAGCAAGTTCAAATGTTTAGGTTGATTGCTGTAATTACCTTTGACCAATAATAAATAATAGAACATAAACTTGTATTTCATCTGTCACTGTCCTAAATGATATGGCATTTGGCAGAAAGAATTTCTGTAACTCAGAAGTATTGTATCTCTATGTGACTCCAGGAGGTTAAAAAGCTAACAAAGCACAAATAAAAGAAGATATTAAAGTCACGGGAAGGAATGACCTGCAGAACTTGGTCACAAATCATTGTTTGTGATAATGTGTCAACCAGCAGCTGCCAGTCCATGCAAAGGGAAAACAAGGTAAATAATTAATTTGATTTTAATAATAAAGAACGCAAAATCCACTTCTGATATTCTCCCAAGTAAGACTGAAACTCTCGTAATAATGTTAAAACAGTGAATTAGAAACAAGCAAATCAAAGAAATATTCACACCAAACGGTCAATATGCTATTATTTAAAAAATATCTATTTAATTACCCACTATAAATAATTCAAATGCAAGACAGAAACGGAGATAAAACACTAACTCTATTAACTTTGAAGTGTCTGTTGATTTCATCAAATGTGTTTGCATCTCCAGGCACCTGGCTTCTGATATCTTCAGAGACAGCGAAATACTTTCTAGGTGAGACCATGTGCATTGAACTTCCATCCAAATGGAAATGACAGAATCTGCCATGTTTAATTTATTTTGCTAACCCTTCACTTGTCCAATGAAATATACCACATATTTTCTTTTCAGAATTATTTGCAGCTGAACCTAGAAAAACAAAGAACAGGGAAAAACTGCACTAATCAAAATAATTTATCAAACAGAGGAACTAGAGCTAATAGAGTTTAACAAATTCTCCTGTAACATGTTATTATTGCACATCTTAACAGAAGGCATCTTTAAACACTGCAAATGGACAGCACATTATTAATAGATTTTTAAAAAAAAAATCTAAGAAAAATATAAGCTTAGAAAGATGTAATTTTTTTAACTCCCACAAGGAGACAAGAATTTTTAGAATATATATAGTTACATAGCATACATACAATTTTCCAGGACTAACATCTGGAGAAAACATAACTCTCTTCAATAAAGATTCAGGAAAAAAGTTTTAACTAACTAAGTGTATCAATGGAGTGAATAATATCGATATACTAGTAGTATTTCTATTAATTAAGTCCTTACTTGGTTGTTATCCAAATTTTCAAGCAGCTGTTCACCTGACTTCAGTGAAGGAGCTCCATTCCTGTGATGCTCTTCATAAGAAAATTCCATGACAGCCCGTGTTTGGCTGATTTCTGCCAAAAACTGGGAACGAGTAGTAATAACATCTGTCCACACATATCACATTTCACATTTTGAGATGAGAACTTTAATTAAATTATATTTCATTCACAGCGATGGTAAACTACACCACAGACAAGAAGTTAGTTTCACTAGGCTGTGAATTTTGCTCCCTAGGTTAAGTCACATGAAAATATTCACTTCTATCATTAATTTCTTGAAACAAACCTTAATCAAACAAATAGTTTGTTACATGCTATTCTGCAAAAACACAGGGAAAAAATGGGCACCTGTCACCTTTTCAGTACCTAACTCTTTCACAGTGTTGTCAACTATACTTTGGACTTCATCTTCTACTTTATGAAGCTGGAATCCCAGAGGGTCTGTTAAGGTAGTATCTTCTGCTACTAAAAGCCTGACCTATAAAGAAAAATGACAGCAGAAAGCAAAATAAGTAAATGAATAAGAAAAACCAGACATAAGCCCGTAACAAAGTGTTCAAATGGAATCCAAGTAAAAAACAATGAAATAAGTTATATGCACTCTAGATACTGGATATACTTTCAGATTAACACCAAAACTGTGAACTTAATCAGCCTAGATGAAATATTTCTTGATGCTGTTACTGGGGCTTTTTTTGGTTTTGTCTTGCACTGTGACATACTGCGTATCATAACACTAAAAGGCAAGTTTATTTGCACAGCTGCCATTGAAGCTGATGTAAACTACAGACACAGTATTTGCACATTAGAAATCTTGGGGAGTGGTGGGAGTATTTACCACAAGTTGTTATTGTTTTGTGCGACATCAAGTTCAAAAAAAATAACTTTAAAATTTTAATCAAGGCTTGGTTTTGAAAAGACAATAGTCAATCTTTTTTTTATTAAAAAAAAATCACAAAAAAAATTATGCTAGGCCTGTTTAGGAGCTTTCTGCATTAAAAGTAATTTAAAAATCTGCTTTTAATAAAACTACATGTGAAAAATGTTTGGTATATTGGAATAGAAACATTCTGTTATGCTCACTCTCTCCTGTGTTTTTATTTCAGCTTTCCAGCTTTCTTCATTTTAAAAATGATTGAAAATTGAACTTTTTTTTTTTTTTCAAAATGGTTAAAAAAAATGTTATTCAAATTTTGAAAACCAATAACTGGTCCATGCTATACCCTAGGAATCAAAACCAATGGGATTCTCTTTGAGAAATTAAAATAACTTTTTTTTTTTTTCCCCCTTTGATTCATACAAACTTCTTTGGTTTTCCAGCTATATGATCAACAGTAGTGTAAAATGTATGGATCTCTCTCCCTTCTGGCACCCCTCTGTTTTTTAAACTACTGTCAGGTCAACAGTCTCCCTAAGTACTAGTTCTTAAAAAAATTACTAGCAGACTGATCTTTCAGGTGGCCTTTCTTTCCTTACCTTCCATTTCCCTCCGCCCGTCATTTCCTCTGTTCACTACCAAGAAACATTCTCTTTTGCTATCTAGGAAAGTTTGTAGCCACATTTCTTTGTTTTCTTATAAATATTTAATAGAAATTATTACTGGGAAGTATTCTCCTGCCTCAGACACGGCAGAGAACCTTTCAAGCCTAGTGCTATTTTCAGGCTCAGCAGGGAGACAGCCAAGTATGGAAGAACCCTCTAATTTAGCCAGGTCTGCCTTCAGACAATTAGGCTCTTTTGTCTGAGCAGAGACCACAAATTCACTTCTCAACCCGCAAGACACCTTTGTCTCAAACCTAAATCTCTGCTCCACTTACACGTTGAATAGTTGAATGCTCCACCACATGCCTGACAGCACTCCTGCATCTATGAGCATGAGAGACCATCACTGGGGTCTCTTTGGCTGAATAGTTACTCTCGTCACATTCATGACCTGGTATCAATGTCTCTCTCTGATTGCAGGATTTGCAACTCCAGTATTGCTCTCAGCGATGACATCAGATTCTTCACCTTTAACTCCAAGCCCCTGTATACATGCCAGGAACAAACTTTTTTATCCTGTCCTAGTTTGATGTAAAGACTGCATTTCCTAAGGAATAGGATTAAAATAATTGTAATAGTTACTTGCCATTTACAGCCACCTTGTTAATAACTTTCAGAAACGTTTAGGTTTGTCAGAAAACTCCACTTTCCTGTTTCATGTGCAGAAGTGTGGGAGAGTCGCAGTTAGCGCAAGCCTAGGAAAGGTTTTATTGGGGTCATTGGTTTATGTGGCAGATAAAGCAAAGGCTCTGGAAATGTACTTTCCCGTATGGCACTTAAAGTAATGGAACTGTATTAACACTGCATTTACACAGTGATTTTATGATTACAGTTGGATCGGAGCCATTTACTTTACCACAGTCCTAATGATTTAAGTCTAATTTTCTTATTAATTATTTCACTGCAGGTAAAAGTATCCATAAATTTAATATATTCAAAGCCACCATTCAGAGGGGTAAGGGAGACTCATCTACACACTGGAGTGTGATGAACACGATGCAAGTGATCAGCTTACGGGCAGTGATCAGCATCTTCTCTATTCCATGACCTGGCACATGTGCCATAGCGAATGATGCAAAAGCAGAAGGGGAACACAGTTATCTCAACCCTCTCCTCATTTTTACCACCCTCTATCACAGCATATGACCCCCGGTATCATAATGGGCTAAGTAGAGTCACATCATTTTGAAGCAGTCTAAGCCAAGACATCTGCTGTTAAGTCCGATTCTTCTCTTAAAGCACTACTAATTGGGCGTGAAATGAAACCTATTTATTCCTGAATGAAATAAACATGTAAAGAAGAAGAAACTTTATACCCATTCAAGGCTTGCTTTCTTTCACACTCAACTGCTATTCTGTCTATGAATCACAGCTGTTCCTTCAGTGTCCTGCAGATGGTCTGGGGGCCTTTGTTGCTATTTTTTGCTTCATACTTCCCTTGTCCCATTGAACTGTCTTCTGCAGGGCTACTATCAACAAAACATTGCAAATACCCGAAGCAAAAAAAGTGCCTTCCCTTTAAATATGAGTATCTTTGCTGCAACTCCCAACACTCTGGAGATATGTCCAAGGGCAGAGCAGATAAATCTCCACAAATTCCACCCGTCTCTAAAAATAATGACTTTCTTCTGTCATAAAACCCCATCTTCTTTATTCTTTCACATACTGCTTCATTTCAGAGAAGCGACAACACGGTTTTGACCATGGTATTTCCACGGGGACTGGAAACTCATCCAGAAGAATGAAGTTTTAAAGAAAAGCCCCCAAAACAAAACATGTTCCAGAACATTCAGTTTGGACATGAGTAACAAATCCACTGAAACATCAAAGTGGGTGGGAAGAGTGAGGAAGGGGTGGCACCGAGACAGATAAATTGCAGAAAAAGACAGCTATGGAACCTGCCTTGGCAAACCTTCTGAGCTCCACATCCATCTGTTCCACATTAATCTGTCTCCACTGGGTTTTAGCCCAATCATCAATGTTGCTCTGAAACAGAAAGTACAGATAAAAGTGTCAACAACATTTGGTAAAGACAAGCTTCTGCTATATAACAGATAAATGGATGCAGGGGAAAGCCCATCACACAGCAACAGCTCCTGGACCTTATTTTCCCCAACCCTAGACGACCACAAGCTAGAAAGCATGTAAAATAATACGCCTTCTCAAAATTCAACCCAAAAGCCAAGCATTTAAACAGTTTAAATACTCAACAACAGTTTCTGAGAGGTATACATACCTACCTTTATTGCGCTATTGAACATACACCTATAGCCACTGATAATATACAGATGCACCTGGGAGATGCGGGGGAAACTGCTCTGCACCCCCTCCTGGCAATACAAATGTTAGGCAAACAATAGTGGAAAGAAAATCTAGTCCACATATTTTTAACCTTGCCTATGAAAAACAACTTCCTGAGGCAAACAGAACTTTACAAGGCCGATTTCCCACACAGGTCTGTACATTGACTTTTCTGGACTCGTGCTTCTGGGCTTTTACAGGTTTCTAATGTACAATCCTCGCTTCTGAAGTGGAATTTTCCGGCTTTTTGAATTTTCACTCAATTATTTTAATTATTCAAGGAAGTTATTAGTATTAAAAAAAGCTCAAAAGGAAACTACAAATCTTGTTTTGCTTTGGGATTATCTTGAAATTGATTAACTTGAGAACAGAGATATTTTTACTCTGGGTATCCTAAAACATAGCAACTATAATTTCAAAACCAAAAGGAATATGATAATCTTCAGTATTTTAATTTTTTTAAAATCAGAACTATATGCACTTCTAGGATCAAATTAAGAGTATAGCATTCAGAATATATTCTAACTTTATAATACCTTTTAGAAAAAAAATCACCTTACATTAATACAAACACTAATACCCAAAACTTTCTTGAGCAACCACTCTTCTTTTCGACATTGTTTCATTTGCTTGTAGCCTGGAATAGCTACTTCAAATAGTTTTGCAGATTCCTTCATTAGTAATATTTCCTTTTCCAGCATCTCAATCTCTTCATTTGCCTTGAAGAGGAAAAGAACATTCAGTAATTAAGCTTATCTAAACCTGGCAGTGAAATCTATACATCCTGTATACACAACTCAACATAAGAAAAGCTGAGAGACATTGTTGCAGAGAAGTTAGAAAGCTACATTTGCACTGTCTGTGAAAGCACCCAAAAGGCACACCAAGCACTCTACGTTTGAACTATAAAAACAGAAACTGCAGTTAATTTATACTCTTTTAATGAACCTCGTAACTTATTCAATCACTTCTCATTACTCTGAAGTTGTACAAATGCTAACAAAGTCCCTTCTCTATGTTTTAAAAAGATCCACTAAATATTCCACTCCACACTAGTCTATTCAAGAGCACATTACGCTGACTTTTAAAAAGAATATTAATAAAGAATATCTGTAAGTATTATGAATTTTTTATTTTACCAGTGAGCATATGCAACATTGGAAGAGAAACAATGGAAACATAGATTTGGTGGTGATTTTTAAAATTTAACCCTTGATATTTAACTGATAGGATTATAACAGTTTCTTAAAAACGACAACAACAAAAACAACCACCAAAAACCACCACCCCAATCCACAAACCACAAATATTTTAATACGTACATCAAAATATTATTAGATTTAGCATGGAAATTGCATTAGTACAAGCAAATATGTTTTTCTGAGATTCCTCATTACCTTAACGAGATGAACACATACATTTTCCACATCACACTGAAAGGGAGCTTCCATTTAAAAATCTTTCTCCGAGTTCTATCTGTCTCCCCTGACAAAGCACGGGTAATGAAACCTGTCACTGATCATGTTCTCATAAAAAAAACCCCAGAGATAAAAAAAAAACCAATCATAGAATTCAACATACATAAAATTAAGTTTATTTCCTTCTGATAATTGCATTTCCTTCTGATAACTGCAACTTCAGATGCCTGAAGAGGAGTTACTTTCTGCTTTACTGACACAGGTCTCCTCTTAACAGCATTCAATTTTTCAGACAATTCTCATTTAACAGAGTAAAAAAAATATCTTGGAGGAAAAATATCACACACAGCCAAGGTACATCAATAAAATTTGTATATTAACAGTGAGGATACCCCAACACCTGCCTATAAATCAGAAATTATAGCGGAGGATTTATTTAACCACAGACTACACTCTCTGTCATAGCTTTTACTAGAATTTTTGTCAACTGAAAATAATTATTTGTATGGATCATTGGTAATCATAAACTACTTGAACTTAACAAACTCAGTTATTTTATGTATAATCACATAAAACTTGCTTCAAAAATACTGGGGAATCTTCCATGCAGTAAAATAGAGAGCTCCACTCCTGCCGCCTTAATACTTAACATATTTTCAAGTATATAAAGCTGAACTGGAAATAGCTTTCTCATTCTACAGATCTCTTTTTTTGTCCATGTCAAAAAAAAGTGCAACAAAGAGAAGCCTAAAGCCAAGTCAATTAAGAGTACCTACAAGACTAGTTTAAGGTATACATCAAAAATCCTACATTTATTTTCCCAGCCAATCCCTCAATCTGGTTTAGACCAGACAGACACAGAAATAGAAATTCCACTGTTGACTGGAAAACTCACTGAAACTGGTGAGAAGTTTTCATTTTGACTAAATAGACTATCTGATGAAAAAGAGTAGTCGAACTTTTACCCAATTCTATTTAGTACTCTCTACAGTGTAGTGCATCTCCCAAACCAGACCAACTAAAGGTCTCTCATACACAGGTGCTGATCTTCAAGCCAGAGCCTAATAAGGTCTTCCTTCAGTCTCAGCAGGAACCACTGCAGCTGTACCACTTTCCCACCTCTTCTTACCACTGAGTTTTGTTGGATTCAGGTAATTCCTCCAAATTTCACTTGCTACGCAAAACAATTATAGCTGGAACTGGCGTGGGGCAGAACACATACAGAAACAAGGGGCTGGGGATGTCGGCAAGACAATATCACCTGACAGGCATCACATCGCAGCTTTTGTATCTGTATTTGAACAGAGCCCCAAACTACTGCTGCGTTAAGGAAGGAAATTCAACGCAGGAAATACACGCACTAGAGTGTCTATATGTCTCAGCTCCTGGGAGGAGTCTTAGGAATGTGAAGATGCCTTGGTCAATAGAAAAAAAAAAAAAGGGAAAAAAAAGGAAAGAAAAAAGGAAAAAAAATAACTACAGAACTCATCAGAACAAAATATAACAGATCTCTTTTTTAACTGATTTTTTCCATTATTCACATAAAACAAGTCTTCGATAGAACATAAGAAAAGCTACTTGTGTTATGGCTGGCAGTTGAAAAGGAGAGGGAAGAGGAGAATAGAATTATTTTAAATCACTGAGATCAAATACTACTTAGAACCATATACACATATGTGAACATGAAATATTACTTTTGATACAGTACCTTTAACCGTGCATAAACTTTGCCTGGCATCTTCCGTCCATAGTTTTCTCACAGTGCAACCGTCTCTTTTGAAGGTTCAAAGTGTTCATCAGCAGTTGTCTGCCTTTCTTTCACAGCCAAGAGATGGCCCATGATTTCCACCAGCACACAATGATCTCCCTTGGCCACCTCTCTTTGAAGTCCAGCATCTGTCACTTTTATAGATTCTTCTAAATCAGTCAGACTACCAAAAAGAGAAAGGTGTAATTACAAATAGAGCAAACATTCCTCACTATCGTGAATAAACATGTAGTAAGTCCTACTGGTACTATTAGCGGCACTTATGCTGCTTTAAAAAATAAATAGTTATTTATAAAATAAAATAGTTTTATTATATCATTTTAAGACATTTTGGGCCTGACTTCCAGAGATGGCAAGTGCTACTATTGAGAATTAACCCAATAGGATACGCAAGTACAATATCTGGAAAAGAAACACCAAAACAACAAACCAAAATCCAAACCACCCACCCACCCACCAAAAAACAAAAACAAGAACACCAAGAAAATAAAAATAAAAAAGCTGCAAACCCAGCTCATTGAAATATTACTTGTAAAAAGACCTTAAGCTTATAGTCATTCTTTTAATGCATGTAAACATGCACACACACATTCCATTTTACCTAACGATGACAAATCTCAGGAGATACTCCTTAAACATCCAGCTCTATTTCTTAATAATATTTAGCAAGCTCACTTTGTATCCACTTTAAACCACTTTTCAAAAGTTTTTGAGTCTTCAAAGTTGCTTATCCGAGCATATTTTCTTAAATGTCAATCTAGAGCAGAAGTGAGAGAAATAAATGCATGTGCTCCTCCATTTCCATCCCTCACCCCCCGACTAAATAGCCAATTACTAAAATAAGTGGCTTTCTTGCCTGCTTTTTAAACAGTTTAATAGTGGGAGGCCATTGAGAGACTTTGTCAGTAAGAGGCATCCTTGTGGATGCTAAACCATGAGCATGGAGAAGGAATTGCTTCATAAATTCAGACCAGTTCTCCAGCCAGTGAGACACAGAGCTAGCAAGAGATCTCCTGTACTCCAGGAGGAGCTGGTAACATTTGCCACTCTCTCCATAATCTCCTGCCTGATTTCAGTCAGATCAAACATGTCCATATCATTCTCAGCATCAAAAGAAAAGTGAGTGAAAGCATGAGTAAGTTTTCAGAAATTAATGGGACTACGCTTCTATAAACTGCACAACTGAGAGAACAGATGAGGCTCAGGATTTGAAGACTGATGCTATTAAATGAGTTTGCAACTAAAAATAAGCTTCTTGCAGCTTACAATTAATTGGATTCATTATTCGCAAACACAAGAGGAGAAGCTGTACCTGGTAACGTTCTGATCCCAGGTGTGCCGCTACCCTTTCCATTTGGAAAACATCACCCAGGAGTTCATCTACTAGGTCATAAAAGCCATCCCCAGCCTCTTCCTTTAGAGGAGGTTTAAGTTGAATCTCAGTGCCATTAAGGATCGTTTGTGCTTGAAAAGTAGAGCTGCTCTTCAAACTTTCTTCTGTGTTCTCAAAAAAGAAGTCTAAAGAATACATTATGGTGTTATATGAACCATCGACCACAATGTTATCAATGTACTCTACCTAAATCTCCTGAGAGGCTGAGAAGCAATCTGCTTTGAAGAGCTTTTAATTTCCCTAAATAAGCAAACGAAGAAAAAATATCTGAAAAGTACTTTAATAAATGGTTGTGCTAATTATACCTTCACTCAATACACATCCTTGTCTCAATATAGTTTTATATAATTGGTGTATATCGCAAAACAACACTCTAATATTTCTTGTATCAAGTGCGCTCCTGGACCGTACTTTGGTCAGTGCAGGAGACTCCTGAACGCCCTTGGAATCACATTTACATTAGCAAAAGCCAGTGCAAGGATGAAGGTATCCCTGCAATGAAAAGGCTACAGGTTGGCAGAAAACTATCAGACAATACAGTAACTTTGATAGAATATCCACATTTTGTAAGAATACTTCTGCATGTTTGTTGTGCATTGCAGTATCAATGCTTGCTATGGTTAACTAAACATTAAAAAGAAACCTTATTTTGATCTTTTAAAATAAATATCAATAGTATAAATAAAGGCAATAATAAAAATAAGATTAGATCTGAAACTGAACTCAAAGTTACTCTTCAGATGGTAACACTAAGATTAATGTTGATAATGGACACAAACATTTGTTGCAGTAGACAGAGGCAGGTCCCTCAAAAAATTAGCAAAAACAGGGCAAAGAGACAAAAACCCCTGCTTTGCATCCGTGTCTTATTCAGATTCCTTGGACTCAGTCATTTGCAGTCATGTGATGCAGCAGTTCATATTTAAGGATATTATAATTTGATTTAGAATTCATAAGCAAACTGGCTAATTAAATTACCTGTTCTTCATTTTTAATTACACGTATAAGGAAGCAATATTCACATTTCAAATCAGAATTATTTCACAATGTATCTAGTGCAAAAAAGTGTTTCAGGACGATTTCTCCAGCTGCAGAAATTACTTTACCCCTGGGGATCACAGGAACTAACATAGCTCAGGGTAACAAAAATGAGACAGCAGCACTATCATGACTGCAGCCTGCCAGTCATTCCCAATCTACCAACTTTTAAAAGCCCTAGTGTTCTTTTCAAACGTTGCCAAAATTGTTCTCTCTCCTCCCTATTTGTCTTCAAATGTCAGCCTTAAAGAACTCCTACACAGTTTGTGCAATTACACAAATAATTGAACGAAAACATACAGGTGACCAAGTATTAATATTCACCCATATTAATTTAACACCCATATCACCGCATGCAAACACAGCTCACTTGGCCACCACCTCAACAAGATGACAGATCTGGTAGCTATCTTCTTGCAGCATTTTGTAGCAGCAAGCCTTTCCCCTTTGTCATCCAGGTATAATAGAGCTTCTTTTTTACCTTTCCTGAAAAAGAGGGCACGTTCCATCCCAGCATTCACAATTCCCTGGATTGATCTAACATTGTCCTTTGATTGCTGAACTCTCTGCTCCAAATCACACGCTGATATTTTCACTTGTTTGATGCAGTCCCAGCAGGTTGTCCCCTACCATGTGTGTATCCCTTCTGCTTCTTTTAGCAGGCCATCAACAGTTCTCAGCTCTTTTCCAATCAGAGGATATTCTACGTCCAGGGTAGTCTGCATTTGTTGTACAGCTGAGTGATGAGTCCAAGGTTTCCCATACACTGTTCATGGGAAAGACACCACAGGTGAAGTGAAATCGCTCTTACGTCCCACACGTGGTATTATGCACTTTGCTGGGCAGAACAGCTATTTGAAGAAGGTCTATAGACTATGAAAGGGAAACCATGCAAACCTTGAATGTCTCAAAACAGACCAGGCTGCCGGGCAGCAGGCAAGCCATGGGAGGGCAACTGCATCCACACTCTGGAAGATCCAGAGTGGCAGTGTCCTCAAGTATCTAACACTCAGCTGAGGCCAGCATTGCAAGCTGAAGTGTAAGCTGTGGGTGGGATTCTGTTAGACAAAGATGTGATAGTTCCTTTCAACAGCAGGATAGTTAGAGCCACGCGCATGCTCACACACGTTGCACAAGTTGCAAGGGATGGGTAGAAGAAAAGAGGAAAAACAGAACAGTTTGCTAACGTATCCCCCCCATCACAAACCTTTGCAACACTGTTCCTTTTCTCATGTATAGCTAAAGCAGAATCTGTAATGCTGGGCTGGTTTAACATCATTTCACATCTCTCAATAAAGCTACTAGCTAGAAGGAAAGAAACAGTTTTATCTCATATTTATCCTTTCAGAAGCCTCAACACAATGACTTTTTGTTTACTTCGCATTTAATCTCAGAATCAAAGGCATTAGAATACCTTTTGATGACTGGAGTATAAGAAAGTATACAGGAGACATCTTTTAATTAGTATTCATCAATTTAAGTGTAAGGATTTAAGGTCTTTTTGAAGTCCGATAACTTAAAGAACCACTGTATTTTACAGGGTAAGAGCTAACTTCTTATTATATTCCTCCATGTGTCTCTGGGGAAACCGTTTACTACTGTAATAACCTTCCTCACAGTTTAAAGTAAGAACTCGTCCCTAAGCAGGTATAGGACAACTAGATTTCCCGACTGGAAAAGAAAGGCAACAAAAATAAATAAGATTTAAGATTTTAAGATTTACTCATACCCTAGAATATCACCGTAGTTTTATGAACACGAAGCCAAAGAGAAACATCAGATACAGATTAAATTACAGTTACACATCCATACATTAGGATCAAAATTCACACTCAGAAAGCCATTTTTGGGACTACACTTAATTAGAGGTTGGTCTAAATTAAACTGGCAAATTTCATCCGCCTGAACTTTCCACTCACAGTAGGTCTGATCTTCATATTGGTCAAGGAATTTCAACATCTCCACATATTTTTGAGAAATAAAAGCAGCTTCTGGACTTTGTAAGACTCTACATGGAAAAAACTACACCTAATCAGTTTTCTTCTTTTAATGATAGCAATTCACAAACAAATGCTGATGAAAAGATTTAGTTTCCCACATTTTTCATTTTTAAATTAAGTTCTGTGTATGCTTCCCAATTTTAAGCTATCCATAGCTTTAACAAATTGAGCTAGAGGGGAAAAGATGCATAAAGCAAGAAGTGAGAACACTGGGAACAACTAAAACTCTGGGTGAAAAAAAGGAGGATATGCATGTTACCTGTATGTTACTATCTATGTCACTGGTCAACAGCTGGAATTGTTATTACTCAATAATTTAATTGAGGTGTGTCTAATGCGCCTACAGGAGCTTTCCAACCTTTGTGCTTCCACCTAAAAGCATGTTTGCTGAAGGATCAGGAAAAGAGGGAGAGATGGGTCACAGTTTTCAGATAACTTGGATGTCTAGGTCCCCCCTAAGTACCTTTGAAAACCGTGGCGCCACAGAACAATAATACTGTTTATGTGGGATATGTCCTGAAGCAGAGAAATTCATACTAGTTATTGATTCATCCAAACAATCATCAAGCAAATCTCTTACAGTTATTAAAAAAGCAATTCTGAGAGCACTACTGAGTGCGTTTCAATACAGAAAGAGGAAGTTTCCAGAATGTACCATAAAATTTGAACTGTACACACGCACAACATGGATGTTAAATTTGCTTGAGTAAGAGACCATTTTATGCAGATCACACTTGTTCAGTGATTAGCAATGCCTTATTTAAAGGCTGTTAACTTTCCTTTAAATCAGTGACTATGAACACCTACAGGTGAGACAGAGATGAGAAGCAGAACCAAAATGTCTGTATTCGTTCCTTTGGTTCTTTAGACAATTTAAGGCTTCCTGAAGCAAGTGGCATATTTTTGTTAATTATTTTATTCCCTTCTTTCACCTGTTTATTAGAACAGAAATTAAGCCATTATGAACTAACAAGACAATAATCTTTTATTTTTGCATCGTGGCATACCTTTTTAATGTGTTCATCACATAGGTGTCCGCAGTTATCCAGTTCTTCAAACTGTTAATGCTTTCTGGGGGGAAAAAAAGAGCAGCCTACTGCTGTAAAAAAATTACCAAACAAGAGGCCAGCAGAAGATTTCTCTGAGGATAAGATGCCTCCCATTTTCCTTGCTATGCTTAAAGTTAAAACAATTTATCTGCCTTATGAAAGAGTAGGTCTAACACTGTATGTATTATCTGAATTCAGTTAGAAAATAAGGTTGGAAAGAAACAGGGTAAACCCCAGAATTAAATGCAAGATACTCATTTAACTGCTAACAATGCCAAAAGTGTCAACCTAAGGAAAATTCATTTACTCAAAATTTGTAGTTAGGTATTAATTATTACTGGCTTATACTTGCCACAACTAATTTGCAATACTTTGACAGAGTTTGAGTGTGATGTATGCAATGTCATACAAGTGTTTATCTAAAAGGGACTTCAAGATTAGTTAGCCCGTGTTTCTGCCCCAAGATGAGGTCTCCTATACCTATGCCATTTCCGAGAGACATTTTTCTAGCCCTCTCTGAAAGAGAGGTGGTGGAGTCTCCATCTCTGGAGACATTCAAAGCCCACCTGGACGTGTTCCTGTGCAACCTGCTCTAGGTGACCCAGCTCTGGCAGGGGGGTTGGACCAGATGATCTCCAGAGGTCCCTTCCAACCCCTACCATTCTGTAGTTCTGTGATTTTTCACTAATGAAGAGCCTGTTACCTCCCCTAGCAATCTATTCTAGCCATTCATTACGCTTGGCATAAAGTGGGTTTCCCAGACATCAGACTTGAACCTTCTGCACTTCAAATTAAGTTCATTATGTTCTGGATGTACAGAACAGACTATTTCCTTCCTGTATGCAGAAGCCTTTAATGTATTTGAAGATTTATGTCTGTTCTCTGTCTTTTCTTCTTCATCCTGAATAATCATCAACAGATGATCTTTCCTGAAGTGTAACGCTTGCACCTGGGCACAATACTCCACTGGAGGCCTTATCAAGGGTGATTAACATGTGAGATTTCTCCTTGTGCCTTTCAGGACAACCACCTGTTTGAACATCTTACATACTGATCTCTTTCTTAATAACATGACATCACTTACTCAGGTTCTACAACTCCTAAATCCTATTTTGAAGAACTGGTTCTGATCAGTTGTTCCCTATCTTACATTCTAATTGTTCCTGCTTAAGAATAATACATACCGCTGCAGAAACACACTCCAACTACCCAGGCTAACTATACGCTACACTGGATGGACAGCCTGGACGCTTCTGCCATCCATGAGATCCTCCATGTCTAGTTCAGTCAGGTGCAGAATGTTAGTGACTGGGGAACCTCTCTGTTTCCTTGAATTACACTTTAGATATGGCCTTAGCTATAGATTAACTTCGGGGAAAAAAAACTGTATTCAGAACATCATTAAAATGAGAATAGAATCAAAGAACTCAGGTTGATTCTGCAGCTGAAATACATATGAGTCAGTATTCCAAGGCATTCAATTCACAAATAGCTTAACTAGATATAAAGTATAATTTAAGCCATGCACAAAACTTTTTCTAATAATAAATGAAGAACAGTTTCATGTGTGTGGATACTGACCTTGAACATGGATTCTAAGCCTCTACAGTCACAAAATCCTACACAAAGAACAGAGGCAAAACGTCTGTCAAGATCCAGGGTTTTGGCTTTAAATCCAGTATAATCATCTTCACACTCCTGTAATGTTAAAAAAAAAATTATAAAATGCATGTCTTTTCAATGGGAAGAAAAACTAATGGGCAGCATGCAGTTGTGCTAAACAGCTCACCTCTGTCACTGGACAAACTTCTGACATTTTTGTATTGCAGGTTTTTCAGTACTATTTTAACTGATGAGCAATGATAAATGCTGGCTAGCAGCGATGCTTTTGGTGTGTTTTTTTTACAGAAACTGAGTTAACAACTGAAGCACTTGCTTAGCAATACACATTGTTTTTAAATAACAGCATACAATCCATACGTGTGTGTACCAGTGCAAGATCAATGTATGTGTGTACTAGTGATACTTCTGTATAGCAAGCTTGACAAGAGGGATAGCCATCTACGCCAGGTAACATCACTCCTTACTTTTATGCTGTTTTATCCTGTTAACTCTCCCATTAAACAAAGAACTTCTCGAGTTTTTATAAGCCCAAATTATTTATGCATATTAAGTAGGATATTATGAGCGTCAGACTTCAGCTACTCAAATACTTGACATCAAGTCACTAAGAAAACTTTGCCTCTAACTCGTTGTTACATTTAATTAGATTATCTTAAGAATCCACATCTACCACATGTATTAGGCAACAGAACAACAGTCATTTTCTATAGCGTAGCTGTACTTTCTTCATATTCAAAGACTTTTGGAAAAAATACACCAGAAACGAAAATACGGGTGCATATTAATGCAAGTTCATTCTGGCTTTAAAGGTAGAGCTCCAGCACCTTCTGCTTTGCCCTGTTAGCAACACAAACAGTAACATGCACAAGTAAAGCTACACTTGTTCCTTTGTCAAACATGTAAAACATTGATCATCTCTGAGAAAATATTCTTCTTTACAACTTGGTTAAATCTCTTTCTGTTGCAAGCCACTCAGAAAAAAGAAAATAGAAGTACCAGTAGCCAAGCTGGATAGTTAAACTAAAGCCAGCCTCTTTGGAAAGACATATCAGATTAACTTGTTTATTTAAGAATCTTCCTTTCTAACCCCCTCCTCCCCAGCTAATGTGTTTTTTGTTTGGCTGATTTTTAAACACACTGCAGAAACCCATACATATATACCCGAAACACATGATTGATGAACTACACGCATTTCTTCATAGCCAATAAAGAAATTCAGATTCAGTTCTGTGACTGGGTGTGATATGTTTTTAAAATATCTATATTTTACACATCAAAAATCCACTGAAGACAATCAGCCTGAGAAGCCCATATCTGTGCCCTGAAAGCTTAGCATCTCTTGGTCCTCTTCGGGGTCAGACGCCCAGTCACACCACAAACCAGACCACTGCTCTGTTCTGGAGCTGGGGCAATTACATCCATATGTTAACCAGTCACGTACTGCACATTGCCTATTCAGCAGCACATAAAATTTGTTCTTGGAAATACGTGGACACTATCCATTTATCATACACTGAACAACATGAACCTTGAAGCTTCTGAGAAACAAATTAGCTATCAGATGACAGCTATTGTTTGATAAAGCTCCTGATCAGTACTGTCAAACCCAAAGGCAAATAGTTTCTGAAGAACCTGGAAAAAAAATATTTTAGCAATGACAGTAAAAACAGCACAGTAATTGGCGCTTGGTATTCCACTTGTACTTCTGTCAACACTAAGCCTGCATGCATGAGTCAGAGTGACTCAAACTTGAAAACTGATACTCATCAACTCTACTTTACTTGGCAATAAGCTGGAAAGTCAACACACTTACAATGCAGAACGATCGTTCAGAAGCGTGCTGTAAAGGCTGCTTTTGTCCTAAGTCAGTCAAGTCACTAAGGAAGGACTCACTGCCTCAAAAGTGCACCAGCTCAAACCATCTTTACAATCTATCTCTGGCCACATACGATAATTGCTGTACTTTACCTAGCAGCTTAAAATTGTTATTCAAGCGTCTCACCGACATTTACATTTATATACAGGGAATATATACACATATACGCAGGGAATCCTCCACAGAGATAAAGGCAAAACCGGGAAAACTACATACAGACCTGAGAAGGGGTGTCTTGAAACCACATCTCCCGCAGACAGGGATGCTTCAGAGCATCCTGCTGCCTCAGAAAGCAAAAAAAAAAAAAAAAAAAAAAAAAAAAAAAANNNNCAGCAGGTCTCTGCTGCCACTCACTTCTCCTTTCTGAGGCAGCTTTATAGCTTTGTTCAGGGATTAGCAGGAATTTAGTGCAAATTGTAAAGGATTTTATCAGGAGCGATGAAATTTAGAAGTACAGTATAACGAGTCCTGACTTTAAGACACAGGAAGATTTGCTATGGATTTTAAAGCAGTATACCAGGATTTTAATCCAAAGACATTAACAACTTTGCAAGGCTTCCGCATGAATTAAACTTGTGTCATTTGTTTATAGTTCAAATCCAGTTTA
>VWZL01001588.1:261126-287106 GCA_013396915.1 Stercorarius parasiticus
AAATGTATATATTCTGCTAATAATTACATTATTATTAATATATATTATTTTAATAATAACAACTTTAAGAGTTGGGTCTGTTTCAGACAATTTGGCTGTTAAAATAACCTTACCCAAAAATTGTGTTCCTTGCACATGCAGTGATCGCTTTCCTTACAGCACTGCCAAAAATACCACGCAGCAGGTCAGGGCTCCTGAAGGCCAGCAAAGCTTACACCCACCAGGAGGCTGAGCCCCTCTCCTCATCACCGGCATCTCTGCAAACCCAGTAGGGCTTGTGGGTACACGGGTGTCAGGAGAACAGGGAAATGGCAGGGACACAGCTAGGGGAATCAGCTGGCCGGAGGATTTTTGTGGGGCAGGGGGAATGTGCAGGTGTAGGTGTAATAAAAAAAAAAAAAAAAAACACAAACCAAAAAACCCCAAAAAAACTCAAACAAAAAACCAAAACAAATTGGTCATCCAATAGAGAAGAAGAATTTCATTCAAATGCAGTTCAGCTAGCAAACAGGTTAGAAAACGTATGTTTTTAACATAGATTATTTGAGGTGATTGAGTGCCACTTGTGATGACAACTTTTTGGATGAGGATGGCAAAGAAAACACCCATTAACAGGCCACCCTTTAAATCTGCAGCTGGGGCTGGGGCTTCTTCATCCCCCTGCTGCTGCCTCAGCGCCCACGGCTGGGGCACACACCTGCGAGGGAGCAGACCTGGGTTCACCAGCCTCCTCACCCCAGGAGGAATTTAATCAATACCTCCCCGTTCTCAAAGATGGTGCCCAGCTCCACAACGCATCAGGGTCAAGAGGAAGGAGAAGTGAGGGAACGTGGCTGCCGCTCTGCCAGCCATGCCAGGCGGAGGAGCAGCCCCGTGGCTGGGGCACTCACCCACCGGCTCCATCCTCATCTTCCTCCTCCCCACACGTGGCTCCCCACCACAAACCCCCAGAGCGTTCTGTGCTCTGAGACCAGGGACGGCTCTGAAAGCAGCCAAGTGTTAACAGCCAGTGGGCAGCAATACCAACTGCATAACACAATAGGGTAGCTCTTTATTTGAATTTATCTTAAAAGTGGATTAAATCCTTCGGAAAACACCATCTTCCAAATTTACAAATACTTACAGCTATGAATTAACACCAAAATCTTGAAAATAACCAAAAAAGAGTATCTGGAAAGAACAGTAATAAGCATTCTTCCATCTCATATTTATCTTATATCTTATCAGATATACGTACCATTGCTGCTAGTGAGTACAGTGTTAGGAATTATTTTAGCCATGACCGCAAGACATTGCTATATACCAATATTTAAAAAACCTTCCCTATTTTTCCAAATAGAATCAACTGATTTCTTATTTACACCAGAACTGGATATAAATTACATCCTAACACAGGAAAAAAGCTTACAGAACCGACTGTCAGTCCTGTATATTGTGTGTCAATAATTAATTAACCTTTTTTTTCTTTTGTAATTTTAGGCAATGTTGTTGGGGGATTTTGTTTCACTTTACCCAGATTTATTTTATTCACCTAAATTTATTTTATTCACGCAAATGTCTTTGGCAAGAGCCATCTGAATGCTTCTCCACGTGTGGCACTTGTAAGTAATTCAGTCATCTGATTAGGAGAAAGCATCCAGAAGTCTTAAGAAAAGCAATTTCTGGTTTAAGAAGAAGTGGCAGACACTGAACCCATCTGTGCAGTTGCGTGGGAAGCCCATCTCATGCCTAGTTCCGTTCAGCACTATAAAATTCCCAGTTTCACAACCTCCAAGTTCGCAGACACTTAAAAATAAATAAGGAAATAACGGCACAAATGCCTGTGTGCAGGGTGCAGTATTACCATGTTGCTGTAATCCGAAGGATTGTATGTTCTCTTTCTGAAAACTTCCCAGCTTTCCAGAAACTCTTCATTCATTCTGCAGACCTGCTCACTTAAAATTTTCCCCTTGATTCCAGCAAACTCCAGCTTTTGAAATTCCAACATGTTAATGAAAATTTCCTAGATCAAATGAATAAAAATTAATTAACGGTATGCCTCTACAACAAACAGTAAGAAACCTTATGTTTGAGATGGTTTTTGCCTCATTTGACCTTCTCTCTTCCAGTCTGGCAGAATGAGAAGTTCAAATATGTGCCACCTTAAATAATTAACACAAAAAAAAAGTGGAGGAGCAACAGGTAATTCTAGCAAGGCTTTATCCTGGTTGAGCCACTTCTAGGATTAAAACACAAATGGAAACGAATTGTCCCATAGAACATACAAATGTAACTCCATTTTACTTTTATCGGATTAAGTTAGAAGAGGCCTAGACAAAAA
Organism: Stercorarius parasiticus; assembly: GCA_013396915.1. Classification (NCBI taxonomy): domain Eukaryota; kingdom Metazoa; phylum Chordata; class Aves; order Charadriiformes; family Stercorariidae; genus Stercorarius; species Stercorarius parasiticus. Next base: position 263,447 of record VWZL01001588.1, read on the forward strand.
AGAGTAAGTACTACTAAACGCATACTTTCGTGTTTAAACAGATGATTTATTGTCATAACACAAAATGTTGCTATGAAAATTAAACATAAATCTTTCTCAGAGGAGTAAAATTGAACCTACGTTAACCTCCTTTGTAACATGTGCCAAATTAATTTCCATGGTCTCCGATTTCACTTGAATGAAGTAATTGTTTTATGCCCCAAAGGGATGAAAATAACTCGTTCCTTGTGTGTTTAGAAACATGCAAAACCTATTCTCTTCAGGAGCAAACCCAACCATCTGTGGGTTCCCCAGGCAGACTCCTGGTGGCCTGCAGACCCCTAGGCTCAATTTTGTGATCTACAAAGACTTCGCTGCCACCTCATCCTGAAGGGACCTGCTCACCCAGGACTGGGCTCTCAGTGGGACCATCTGATTGTCAAGAACCATCAGGAAGAGTTAGTTCATGTGTCGGGGACATACATGATGGGTACAAGCAACCATGCTCACAAAACTACAGGCGCAGGATGCTGTCCCTAAGCGTCTACAACAACCCCCCAGCCCGAGGACCACGACCTGTCTGCCTGCCGACGGACACCAAGAGACAATGCATTCACCCCAAATCCCTTTCAGAGATCACTCTGGTAGGCACTGACAGACGCTGTAAGACTGGATTTCTTACCCTCTGACAGTATTTTAAAGAGGTGGGATGGAGAGGCCGAGCAGCTAAATAACTGAAGATTTTAAGTACATCATTTCCCAGCTCAGATCCCAAAAGTGAATCTACCACTTCCCAGAAGGGCACCGGAATCAGCAGCCAGCCTACACTCCTACTGCAACTGCTTCCAGGCTCACAAAAGAATAAAAAGAGTCCCAGGAGCAGCGACCAGAACCTGTGACTGCTCCCATGCTACACAACTAGCCTAACTGCATTAGAAAAAAATATTCTACGCTTCTTTTCTGAGCTCAGATTTTTCATCTTTTCTTGCTTGTTGGCACACAAAGGAGCTTGATTTAACACGTGAATGCTCCTGCAGCCCTAATATATCTCACCATCATGACTTACAGTGTTATGTCAAGACAAATTATAGATTATTCTGTAACACACATGTACAAATACAGAAAAAAATGTACATCTCATTCTCTCTACCCTTACCATCTTCTACTTCCTTGCAAACATCCTTACAAGTAGGATAATAGATGCTTTCTTTGACTTCCAAGATCTTAACCATTTTTTGATCAACAGGACTCTGAAGGTAGAATTTAACAAAGGAGAAAGAAAGCAATTAAAGATCACTCTCACCTGTCAAAAGAGTAGAAAGACTAGAATTGCACTCAGAGAATTAATGAACAAATATGCCTCAAGTTTACTAGCAAATAAAGGCTGATCCATGCCAGGTGAAATCCATGGAAAGGCCCCAAAAGCTTTCAGTGGGGAATGAACCGGACTAGTCATAATGTTCACTTACCTGCCATCACAACATCGCCAGTAACAAGCACAGAAGCAGCAGAGGGTTGAACACAGCTCCCAACAACATTTCATATTTGGGAAGTAAATAACCTTGCATATCTTTTTCAATTAAAAAGAGCTGTTTCCCTTGTAACAAGCTATGATTATTATCATTAAACAATAGTATCAGTTTCAGAGCCAAATTTGGCAATAATTTCCCAAATATGAACTTTGTTCTCAACCTCATTTTCCCCACAGTTTGAGAAATGTCATGGAAAGAAATTTAGAAAAGAACAAGAACAACAGAATTCCTTACAGCTACATAGCCCTTCATCGCTAACTTTCACTGTCCTCTAATGCTTAACTCTGTTTTTCTTTGGCAACTTATGCGAAGTCTGATTACTTTGGGAAACCACTATAAGTTATTTGCAAAAAAATAAAATAACAAAAAGTCATTTTAGTGTCTCATTTTTCAGTGTGCATGGAGAAAGACAAACCAAATGAAAGTTCTCCTTGGTGTCTACAATAATACAATAAAATACAATAATATCTGAAATCACTCACTTACATATAAAGGATTGTCTTTTCCTGCTTTCCAGAAGTTCAGCTCAGTTTCAGGGTCTGGATGAAGGCCATGCAGAAGAGGTTTGGCAGAATCCTTATTCACAGTGTCATGAATCTGATGCGACCACCTAATAACCATTGATTCGATAGCACGTAGTACTGCCCTGGAATTAGGATCTTGTCTGCAAAATACGAAAAGAGACCCTGAATTTCAAAGCAAGTACTGTATTGTACAGAGATCTTCTCCCCTCGCCCCCCTTTACATTGATGAACAACACTGAAACTGGGAATTTACTTCTGATCAGAGGAAAAATCATAAGAAAAAACCCTGAAGTTAGAGTTAAAAGGCTGTTTATGAAGACACAGATCCCACTTCTAGATGTATTTACTAGTTGAAACCTGGCCAAACACCCTTTCAGAAATTATTTGCAGCAGATCATTTGAACGGCTCCTTGCAATTAACCCAGATGTGGAAAAAAAATAAAAAAATCTGCATTTTACTGTTTAATTTTCTAATAAGTAAGTTACATGGCAACTCGGTGTTTGAATAAATGCTGATAGTTAACATAAATATTAAATAGATCTAATTTAATATATTTTTATTACACTTTGCCAGTGTTTACAAAATGAAAAACTAACAATACAGAGCAAAGCATTTTAATAAAATATTAATGGAACATTAAAGTTTACGTTCTCCCTTTCAGGCTCTATTTTTTCCACGTTCAAGTCTTTTCATTTGATCTAATTCATCTGTTCTGCCTCGGTTTTAGCTCCATACTTACACTATTCCGCCTGACACACCTGCTTCGCTGCCATGACATACAGCAAGGAGCCGACCCTGACCAGGGCCTTCTAAATCATCTGTTATCGACAGGATTATAAATCCTCCAACAACTGATTATCAATCATCTCTGTACACAATGAGTCCTAAACTGAAAACAAACCTTTGGTTTACTTAAAATGCGAGTTCTCTGGGACATAGCTGATATTATTGTTGTTTGCATAGGTAACAGATGCACAGCCCAATGTTCAGTGCTGCACTCCTTTTTGATGCCATCCTTTGAGATTAGTACTAATCTAATTGAAAACAATATGACGTGCTTTTCATGATAAGAATTTAGTTCACATCAAACACTCAAGGCAACAGAGAAGTGTAATCTACTGGAAACACACTGAAAAGGTAATTCAACAGAATAACCCTATTCTGTACTCTGGAAGCATAGTTTCATGCAATTCCAAATTCTGGTGACTCCACAGACAGCTTAAGTCTTGCCTTTGAAATTAATAAATCCAAAATATAAATTCTTGGAAATTCATGTTTTCATATGACAGAGCAATTACGGTGTTTAATATACATTAATGGCATAGAAAAGACCTTAAAATACATTTTGATGCTTAAAAAAATGGAGTAATAAAAATATTATGTTTGGAACACTATTTAATTACTTTCTCATTAATGTAATTTACTACCATTTTACATTTGAGACTAAAAACCACCAAAAGGAGCTTTTTTGCCCTTTTTCTCCCCCCTCCTGTGTTGTGTAGGTCACATAATAGTCATTCCCTACTTATTTTCAGCATATATTTTATGTAAGTCAGTCTTTGCTGCAACTGTGGGAATGAGAAGATGAGTTCTTCCCGGCATCAGTCCTTTCATAATTGGCATTTTATTTTTCATTATTTCCACATGATGCTTCATATCTTGGGAAACGCAGCCTGGCCAGGACGTATGGTTTTCCTTATTCCTTAGAACAGGCACTAACACCTAGAGGTGAGGAGGGAGAACATTACAAATCAGTAATAACAGTAACTTGGCTACTGGTGGCATACTGCAAACTACTTCTTTAAATCTGAGGTGAAGCAGCTAACCCAAGCCACGCTTCTCAAACTCATGACTATCATCTGAATCAAAATCGGCTTTATATTTTCTTTTTCTACCAACATAAACGTATAGTTGAATCTCAGTCAAATTGTACTGTATCGTATTGTATTGTTTTGGGAGAGTATTACTTCTCAGTCAGCTGAAAATGTATACTGAGCAGCTCCAGAATTGCAGAAGTTGTTTACACAACTTTCATTATCTTCTTCCCTCAGAAATAGAAACGGATTGTGAGTAAGGGGAGAGAGGAGCAGGCATAGTTCTATACCCCCTATACTCAAGTGTTTTCCTAACAGAAGAAACATCCTACTAGTGACACACACCCTCCTTCACATGGTTTAATAGCTGCTAATAAACACCACTTAAAGCCAGTTTACTTGCAGGCTATACGCTCATATTTTAAATTATTTCCTAGAAAGAGGCACCTGTGATATCCTTTGGAAAGACATTTTTTCTGTGATGCAAACGTATAACACTGATTATGAATTTTGTTCCAGTTCACACATTTACTTTAAACGCTTCAGCTTCTTTCACTACAGAATCATTTCCTAACTTCTCTCCATGTTGTTTCTTAAGTCATGTCAGTACAGAGTTCTGCCCAGGAGAGCATGTAGGAACTTAAAGTATGTTACTATTTGTCATTGCACTTAAAATATAGCACATGCTCAAATCAAAGTACTTTGATGAATCTGGTCCAAGCCGTAGACAGATTAATTAAAACTTCACACCAGCACCCCAAGTGAGCTTCGTGGAGGAATGTCTTCATCAGTGTAGGGACTTCGGTCACTTCAGGCCCTCATAAGGCTCAAGGTATTTTATTGCCAAACATTGAAATCTATGAGTAACCTCCGAGTTACAGAATTCAGGGAGATGGATTCCTTGCTGTGAACTCAGTTTTAGGGCCCCGTGCAGTTAAAGATGTGCCGCGACATCCACAGCACGTCCCATTTACTCCTCTCTGTGCCAGAGCGATTCACAAACAAGAAACCGAAAAATAACAGAAAGGGAAGCAATAAGGAAAACAGCGATGCAAGTCTGCTCTTGCACAAGTAGTTACAAACTCGAGGTTCATGTTTAGGGTTCAGTTTTGCTTGCTTTGACAGTGCAGACATTGAATAGCACAAGAGCAGCCTCCACATACTTGTTGCTTTGCAATTATTATCAGCTGTGATGCGTAAGCAAGATTCGAGCTAGAGAAGCTAGGATGAGCGGCACAGTGCTTCTCTTTATCTGTTTTAACCACCATCCCTCTCCCGAGACCTAATTTATTAGGCCTTGATAGAGTAACAAACAATTTCTTCAGCACTTTGAAGCTCACGCTCCTCCATCCAAGCCTGCACCTGAGCACCACCAGCTGCTCCAGAGCAGCCCAGCCCCGCTCCCAGGGCAGCTTTTCCTCCCCTCCTGAAAGCCTTCCCAACATCTCTCACTCCAGGAGGCCAGTTCCCAACTTCTCCATAAGGAACACATGCCTTACGCTACCTGTACGCTCCCTACAGACTCATAAGACAGACATTCATTTAATGAGTTCATTTGTGGCTTTAAGAAGGAAGTTAGGCTCCCTTAACATAATAAACCCCCTAAAGAAACCAAACTTCATAAATCTGATAGGGTTTGGGTTTGCTCCAATACAAGGAAGAGGAGCAAAACTGACATTTTAGAAGGTTATTCTTCTGTTGTTGAACACTGAAGTCAGAGTATGAGACATCACTGGAGTTTAGTGACTAGATTTAAATATCAAGGCTATAAATGAAACTCCTTCTGCATATACTGAGCAAGCGCTAAATTCATGTCAAAATCTCTAAACTTTCGTTTCTCATTTAGTCTCTCCTTTGCAAAAGGTTTTAAAATATTCTCATTTTAAAATAAGTTTTTAAGCACTTTTTGCTGAAGGCTATTTTTTTTTTTGTAACACAGATGAGCAACACACGGAGACTGGAAGTTATGAGATATTTAAATTAAAAACTTTAGCAGGTGCTACTGCTGGGAAATTTTGGCTTCTCTCTGCAGAATATGCTAGTTAAGTAAACAGCCACAGTAGTGCTACAGATACCATTTGTGACAACCAAATCTTAGACATTTGTTTCCATAACACCGAACCAAAGCAGAAATAATCCCATTCTCATTTTAAGCAGAAATACCTAAGCCAGTTGAATGCCTGCATCAGCTTTCACAAAAATCAGCTTCCTTAATAAACACAGATTTAGCAACGAACTGTGAACTTAGTTGTCAACTTCCTCTTTTCTTTATGCTAGTCACAATTCGCTCTCAGTCTTTTTCTCTTCCTTACTAATCTTTGAAAAAACCTTGACCTTTCCGGACTGCCCAACAGTGGATTTCAGATGCATTCAGGTTGCTGTGCTTGAAATCCTTCTCCTTTGAAGTCGATGGGAGTTTTGTCATGGGCTTCAATGAGGAAGAGATTTCCTTCTCGGCAGGAGAGTTGCGGTTCTGTCCCTGCCCCTATTCATAACCGCTGCCTCTCAAGATCAAACCGCTGAGATAATGACCAGCCTGAAACCTCAACGCTGCTAACAAAGTACTAAAAGACAGGAAGATGAAAACCATTCTTTATGTCATTGCCATCAGTATATACACAGTATCTGTACATATACACACGTACTGTAATACTGTATCTGTAATACTGTGGCATAAACGGCACACATTTATTCCCGTCTTGAAACATCGATTTTTCCACAGAAATGCAGGAGTAACAACTAAAACTGTTCTGTGAAACCTGTTTGTCTGTCCTCGTCTTAAATTTGGCTTTCCTGAATCCCAGCTATGGACATGAACCACTATATTGGTCTCTTCCTCAATGCAAAATTTGATCCTGGATCTGTAACTACAAAAATTTACTCAGAACTAGAGTATTTACATTTAAAACCATGTTATTTTGACGAGCCAATGCTTTTCAGAATTTTGGGAAAGGGTCCCAGATAATTAGGGTCAGGACCACAGCCATGACTCAGGACCTGGAAAGGGCAGTAGAACACTTTTACATCCATGACGTTACCTTTTTGTACCAAGCGTGGATTCCCCATTGGTTTAAAGCAGAGCTTCAAATGCAATTTGCAGAGAATTTTTATTGCAAAGGTAGGAGTCTGACCTGGATTACAGTCTCTCTGTACTACTTCTTTATGATATTCACATAGACTCAGCTACACTTCAAAATGAAACATTTCATGTTATTCCCAGAATTTTTACAAGACCAAAAAAAACCCCAGACATTTAGTATACAGCCCTAATTCTGAGTGTCTACTACACAGTCTTGTTAATAAAGCAAGAGGTTTCTATGCAACTTTAAGACATGTACACTCAAAGAAATTACATGTATATTAATTTAATTACTTATGCCTTATTCTTTAAGAGTATCTCATGTAAGTAGTTGCTTTTATAGCTTAATCCTAATAACTCTTATAAGACAAGTTTTTAAACCCCAGGTTAGCTTGCTTATCTTACAATTTACACTTCAGAAGCAGCACAATTTTGGAAAAACTGGTAGAAAACTAAATACTTTTCTGTCTCTTATCACCTTCTTATGAGCTTTCCTTCTTTATGAGCTGTAAAAGCTTTTAATCACATAGCTTAATAAACTGTTCTTACACCACATAGTCAGCAGAGAGCTGATTTGAGGTGATGATTCCCTGGGTGCTTAACTGCTGGTGTGGTAACTTCCCCATGTCACTGCTCCCAAAGGAGAGGCGGTTAGTCACCACTGCCCACAAGGGAAGTAACTCATCCCTCGTCTTCCACAGCGACGTACGCTGGACAAAAAGTACACCACCTATCACTGCGTCGAGGCTGGCTCCAGAGACTCAAGCACAGGAAAGAATATATATTTCATGCTGTAAACAATTCAGATGACAGCAGTCACATCCATTATACGAAAAGCAACAAGAAGAAAGCGAGAGCAATGTGCTACACAGAACTAAGCCTCCAGCAACAAGCCACCTCTGATGATTATATAGAGAATGGGGTAGCTACTTTTTTTTATGGGGCACTTTTTTCCTTTCATAAGAGTTGAATCATAGAATCATAGACTCTTCATGGTTGGAAAGGGCCTTTGAGATTCTTGAGTTATTTTGCATCAGTTGTCTCTGGTGCCAGTTAAAATCTCGTCCTTGGTTTTGCTGCTGTGTCAGAAGTATTTCGCTATAAACACCTCTTCTATGAAAGCTACTGTATGCTGGAGCAGTGATTGAGACAGCTCCCCAAACTGAAGGTCACAGAATCACAGAATGGTAGGGCTTGGAAGGGACTTCTGGAGATCATCTAGTCCAACCCCCCTGCCAGAGCAGGGTCACCTAGAGCAGGCTGCACAGGAACACGTCCAGGCGGGTTTTGAACATCTCCGGAGATGGAGACTCCACCACCTCTCTGGGCAGCCTGTTCCAGTGCTCTGCCACCCTCAAAGGAAAGAAGTTCCTCCTCATATTTCAATGGAACTTCCTATGTTCCAGTTTGTGCCCGTTGACCCTTGTCCTGTCACTGCGTACCACTGAAAAAAGACTGGCCCCATCTTCCTGACAGCCACACCATTCCAAGGCATTCTACAGTCTTCCTCCTAGCACAGACTGCCTTCTGCACCAGCTTACGTGAGCATAAGAAGCAAGTAAGGTGCAGGTTATTGGTTTGACAGTGTCATTGTTGCACAACTGCTTAGACATAATAAACAAGATGAGGAGAGCTTTGGCTACCCGTCAGAGCTTTCCAACAACTGATGCATCATAAAAGTCAAAATCGTAGCATGTTTTATTGGGACTGAGTGGAGAAAGCACGATATGCAAATAGACATGTTGCAAATGCAAAGAATGTTTTCCAGAACACCTATCTACACGAACATATGTATAAGCGTTGGTCTTCCTCCTAAACCTGCTTTTCTAGCTTCCCTATGGATGTGCATTGATCTTTTCCAAAGCTCTGGGCTTGGAAATATGACTATGCAAATCATCTTTTGAAAACCATCCCTGGACACTCCACACCACCTTTCATTGGTGACGTATTTCAGTATACGTAATTGCATTCAGTCATCTATACCCCGCTCTGACAAAAAGCCGTATATTCTCATCTTCCAGAGAGCCTTCTTTGTAGCTCACAGATACAGAATCAGGGTCACACCTCCAGATACCAGCAAGGTTGCATTTTAGGAGATGAGATGAGACTCCCACAGACCTAACTCTGTTCAACTCTATACACATGACTCCTCCTTAAGTTAGTGGGAACTAAAAGAATATTTCCGACAGCATACTCTCACTGTCAGTTACGTATTCATGTCCAAAAATAAACTAGTTCCTCAAAATCTTGTTTGCCAGGGCTCTGAATTTCATAACTTGGCAGCTGTGCAAGTTACTGTGAATTTAACCGCTTACTGAGAAATACAGAATCTGAATTTTCATTGAAGTAAAATAGTTTTAACCTACCTGAATAAGTTAAAAGCCGAGTACAGGCTGAACTGGGTGCAGCCTGTATCTATGCTGCCATGAGATCAGTTCACTCCATCAAACAAGCACATAGAGCATTAAGTGACCCTTATGGTTAGGTTGTAGCCCCCTGAATAGTATCAGGCAGAGAGGTAAGAGGTACAGAGGCAGCTCCTCAGCAGAGAAACAATCCCCCTGGAGAAGGTTAGCATGCTCCTGGCATCGATCAGCAATTAGAGGTAAGAAACAGCAAGAGTCCTGGCCGTAGCACAAGTGTAACTCCATCGGTAGAAGGGGAGCTCAGCTATGCTATGCACAATTAAAGTTTTCCCAAATTTACCAGTTGGACACTACATTCATATAAACAACTCATTTGCCACAAAGCATTCTAACCAAGCTTTACACAGTTCTCTTATTTCTAGTTCTCAACACAGATGCCACAGAGCCAGTACAGCAGAGGAGAAATCAACGACCTTTGCCAAAGTAAATGGCACAGATCACCTTCAAAACCACTTACATGCAAGGGAGGAGAAGGAAGGAGAGGACAGAAGGAAGACTGCTACTGTAACGCATCAGCATTTCCACCCGTTGGTTGGTATCACAAAGTTAAACTATTAAAATGCATTTGGCTTACTTGAGAAAAAATACAAGTGCAGCCTCACAGTGACGCAAAGAAGAGTTATATGAACAGTTAATTTTTGAGCCTGCTGGTTAAACCAAGAATATGGAATCAGATTGAGGTTTTGTCCATCCCCACAAAAAAAAACAAAACCAAAAAAACAAACAACAACAACTTGTTCCAGGCTGCAACTAAGTTTCATTGAGAGATGACAATACTCACTGTCCTCGCTGCTGATCGCCGCGCTCCTCAAGACTTTCAAAATAACACAACCCTCAGAATTGAAAAAAAAAAAAAAAAGAAACACAAACCCCCCGCTTTCTCCCACTATTCACCCCGGGGTGGGGGGTCGGGGGGACAACAAACATCTTCTAAATTCCCTGGAAAAAGCCCACCGCGATCCCCCGCGGGTCGGCAGGAGGCAGCCGCCAGCGCTGTCTCTCGCGGGACGGCGGCTCCGGGGGGGCTCCACCGTCCGCCCCCGGCCCCGCTCTCCTGCCGGAGCCCTGGTGAGACCACCGGCCGCCGCTCCGCTTCGGCCGCCGCGGCGATTTGTTCCCCCCCCGTCCCGAATTTACCACTCACGGCGTCCCGGTCTCCCTCGGGGTGGCGGTCCCCAGCCCCCCCGACCGCTACCGCCACCTGCGCCGCCGAGGGCGGTCGGTCGCGGAGCTCGGGGGTCCGCTCCGCTCCGCTCCGCTCCTCCTCCGCTCCCTCCGGCAGCTGAGCGGGGGCGGCTCGTCCCGCCCGCCGCCTGCGGCAGCCCCGGGGGCGGGCGCGGAGGCCCCGCGGGAGGGGGCGAAGAGCGCAGGCGGCGCGGACGGAGGTGAAGGAATTCGGGATCGTTTATAGCATCGGGTCTTTATGGAGCAACACTTACACATCATCATCATCTTAACCGCTCCCCCCCCGCCGGGAATATATGAAATACGGGTCCCTACCTCGGCATCCCCCCTCACAAATGTTTAATTAAATTTGCCATAAATTAACTGTTTTCTGTGTGCCCATACTTGCTCCCCAGCAGGCCCTGGGGATGCCAGGACAGACGGTCGGATGGAAGGGCTTAGAAATCAGACAGATGACAAATGTCCAACACCCAGTCGGGGCCCAGCGCCACCCCGTGTCCCCCGCGCCGCGTCCTGCCGCGCCCCGCTCCCGCAGAGGGACGGGGTCAGGGGCTCGGAAGGAAGTGGCGCGGCTACAGAGACTTTATTTGGGCAGTTCTTAGGTATGTGAAAAGTGCGTGCCTCTTACGCAGCAGTGTGAGGACAGCTGCTTTCTGAATTTACACTCCCTGCATAGTAAATATTCCCTATTGGCGATTTAAAACGGCTCCTTGGTTTGCTTTTTTGCAGAAGGAAGGAGAAACAGGTCACCAGTGTTTGCCCTCCCAGCTTCACAGCTGCTAGAGCTGCCTAATCGTATCTGATTAAGCACAAACTGAATACAGATATTTGCAGAATATGTTTTCAACGCAGTAAAAGCAAAAAATCTGTAGATGTTTGAGAAAAAACATCCGTTATGTCAGCTGCAAGGAGAGCCAGTTTTATTTCGTTTGTGATGGGTTTCTCTCTGAATTTTCTTCAGTTTGGCACTTAAAGGCTGCTCATTCCTCTATGAGCCCATGGTGGCCAGCCAACTTGCTGGTCAGCCCAACTGTAGAGCACCTCTGCAGACGGCTACTCATCTCAGAAAAAGTTGTTTTCCCCCATGTGACTAATGGAACAACATCCTTATAAAATATGTGCATGCTCCTGGCATGGGCATCTAGAAGACCCCTGTGATCATGGAGTTTTTCTCAAGAAAAACGGGTTGCATCTAGGTAAACCAAAACGGTGACTATGAGTTGAGCTCTACTACCAACATAGCCTAGAAACCAGTAGGTGGGCAAAGATCTGACTGCGCAGAGCCCTGCTCTGCCATGTGGAAAGCTCTCTCAAAATTTGAGCACAAATAGCGAAGTAATGTTTAATGACAGCAATCCACTGTGTGCCAGGCTGCTGCCTGACAGACCTTTGGAGCTGGCTTGCCTTCTCACTTTGTGCAAGAAACTGTAGTGCTCCTTGATGAATTTTTCTCTCATTCTTCTGCAGCACAGGGGACGTTACATTTCTTCCCCTGGTTTCTTTTCTGTGAGCACCTTTGTCCTTATATTCTTAGAAAAGGGGATTACTTCCCGCTCTGCAGGGGCCAGCGGAGTTCAGTGCTGTTGCCAGGGCTTAGAGTTTGGCTCTCTCACCAGTGCCATCCGTTTCCTTTTCATGCTTCATTTGGTCGACATTTAGCACGTAACCGACTTTTAGAGCACTTTCCACCTTTCTCAAGGAAACAGCAAGAGAACTCTTTTCTTTCAGCTTCTGGCTCTTTGGAGCTATCGATCTGTGCAATATAGCTCCTCACTGCCAGGCTCGATCTGCTTCTCTTTTCTGGGATCACAGAGCAGCACAGAAAATAGCTATCATATAAGTGCAGGGGTTTTTCAAGGCTACCCCGCAGGCAAACAAACCTGCCTCTTGGGTCACATCCAGAGCAGTCTACAAACTTAAATGGGCACCGGTGAAAAAGTCTTATCTATCTATCTATCTATCTATCTATCTATTGAAGCCAAGTAATTTCCCTGTGTCCCTGGGGGGAAACCAAGTGCAATATTCTTTAAAGAAAATAAAATAATTCTACCATTAAACGAGGGCTAAAAATCCTAAAGATTGACCCTAAGTATTTTACTAACTTCTTCTGTAATCTCAGTGACTGACATTAATTGTCCTCAAGTTTTATTTGCCTAATTGTTTTCTGATAATCCTTCTGTTTCTTTAAATCTTCAAATATTCATCAAAGCAGAAGGTCTTTTAGCAGTGCAATTTAGCAAGAGTTTGGTTGAAAACTTCAACATAAATTTGTAGTTAGCTGTTGCAGCTGTAGCACAATGAATAGACACATTCAACAAGATATGTAGGGTGGGTATTTGAATCTCTTAGTTGGCCAGTAAGAAGGACAATTAACAGATGATTAACAGACAAGTTCAATGGTAATTTGAAATCATAATCTTAAATCTTGAGGGACATAAAGTGAGGGTTGACTGGATATACATGAAATAGATATCGATCCGCGAGATCTCAGTGAAGTAGTTGAATAGAAGCGTTTTTTCTCTGAAATGAAAAGGGTTGGCACCTTCAAAAAGTCATTTTCTGATCCTTATTATAAACGCCTGTTTGTAGAACCTTTGTGGAAAGCTTTGGCTAGCTAGTTGAACCGAGGGATTACACGGGACATTCTGTGATGTCATTTAAATTAAGGGATTCATACAGATTATTGCGATACATGAATTTTCATTTCTTCAATATGACAAAAAGCTAATCCCCCCAAATTCCTTCTCTGAACTTGTGACATATTTGAAATCTGTTATCATTTTCCCCAATAAATTTCACTTTTGATTTTCCTGAACGTATCATTGCTGTCTAACTGTCAGGGGTTGGTCATGATAAATACTCGTCTCAGCCAACTTTTTTCACTGCATGCGTTCCTCTGCGTTTGCTAGACATCTTCTCAAGACCAAGGATAGTGATTTTTTTTTCTGCAGGCCACGTGCAGAACTTGAAAGCATGGAAGAGGTCAAACAGGCACAGGATGAAATTTAGCATTTTTGCAGGTACAGCCTCTTTACATATTGGCTTGTTACATACTCCATTGCTCTCCAGTTCTCTACTCTTCACATGCACGCTACTGAGGGATCAGTTGGCTATCACCAATTAATTAGATAACAATCTAATACAGACTAGAGTTCTTAAAAGACTAAAAAATTTTATTTTAACAGTGTGGTAACAGACTACTGTGCTAAAACAAACAGAAGATAGAGGCTATTGAACAGTCGTAACTGAAGGAAGAACAAAGGTACAATCACACATTATTACTGGTAAAATAGCAATAATAAATAGCAATCAGAGTGGTTTCCAGGTGATCCACAATGGCAAACTAGTTTTGAAAGCTTAAAGTGCAAAAAGAGAAGGCTACTCAAAGGTTTCAATATTAGTTTCAGAAGTGGCTTCAGGCATTTAGTTCAACAGAAGTGAAATTTGTAAATGTTAACATAGTAGCGTGGGTTGTGTTTAATGTGAAAGCCATATTGGCCGTAATACATCTGAATTACATCACTTGAATTTTTTTAGTAAGTTGATGTTGGAAGACAGTGAAATCACTTCTGTCCTTTTTTAAGAGCAGAAGCTTAAATGTATTGATATTTCATGTCTTAAACTCCTACTATTTAAACCACCGTATTTTTATTGCATCAAGGTTACTGACTTGATTTCTGCGTAGTTTCACTCTGCTATAAAAGACGAGGGGAAAAAAGCTGAGGGAAATTGAATTTTTTTCCATGTAAGTAGAAAAATCTTTCTGTTTTACGACAGCCTGTAAAAATTGATTGCTTGTCTTAATGTAAACAGATGGTAACAGATGAGGGATGATTGATGTTTACTATGTCCGTGCACAGCTCCCAGGGGACTCTACTTTTAACGTATTCCGCTGTGTCTGTAAATCCAGCAGTTCAGAAAAATAAACACTAATGAGGATTTCCACTTTTGAAGAACTTTCAGTAGTGAGTCTACTGAATACTCAGTGACTTCTGCTGCTTATCAAGACAGAAAGAAGCTGCCTGCATCATGTGCATGACCAGCGTTGTTTCAAAAGTCAAAAGCAGAAAACAATGTGTATTTGCAAAGGGCCAGTCCTACCTATTCTCCACCTCCTTCTAGCTCAAAATGGGAACTACTACTTTTCCTACTCCTGTTACGATTTTAGATCCCATTCAGGTTTGTTCATGTTCTTCAGTCTCCTGTTCTGTAATGTACTCTTTTATATCACCCTTTTTGCCGCTAATTAGATATTTTACCATCCCTCTCATCCCACTCTCAAGTAATTCTTGCCTCCTTCAATTATTTTGACTTCTTTTCCCTTTGCCAGCAGCAGTCAGCTTTAATGACAGCTGTCAGTAAAAAACTAAGACTTTAGGGGGAAAAGGTACACCAACCGGAACCCTGTTTATGCTCTAGCTACCTTTTTTCCTTTAAATAAACACTTCTTCCACATCTAGTTATGGAAGTTTCCTGCTAGGAACTGACAAAAGAAGGTGATGAAAATCTGGCATGCCTAAGTAAAAATTATAACGGGATAAAAGTAAAACGTGTGCCTAGAAAAACGTTAATTCACTTGGTTTGGCTTTCACTTCCTTGATTTTGTTCCACCTACCTGTGTAGTTCTATGTATTAGTTTCTTAGATTTTTAAAATTGTCAGCAGAGGATGTGTATTTGTAAGACTGAAGTAGAACTGGCTAAAAGGAGTTAGAATTAGGGTAGTGTTTTATATACTTGTTGACGGACAAACTCAAAAATCTTTCAGGCAACTCCTGAAAGATGCATATGCATCACTTAGCAGACACACACCTTACCTATCAGCAGTAGTTTAAGTTAGTAAATCGAGCTATGAAAGTAAATAATTACCTCATTAATTCAACTACATTTTTTAAAAATCTGAACGTGTCTAGGTCTACAGAGAACATGTTTCCCTTAATGCTTGTTTTAATTGCTTTAAAAATCTTTCAAAACTTTTACAAAAGTGTCCACACCAAAAGGTGAGCCAGTTTTGAGATTGGGTTCTTCCTGGAATTTGTCCCAAGACTTTCCTTTAAAATATATACAAGTGACACAAAGTTATGCATTGAACTTAAAACAGCTTAAAAACTAACACAACAGAATTTCAGGCCAGCAGTACATTTTTTTGAGAAACATCCCCTGCCCGCAAATTTACACTCCGTTTTAAACTCTGCCCTGGACTATGCTTCCATAATACGTGGGGATGGAACAGAGACCTCATTCAAGTCAAATACTTTCCAAAAGAGCTTTCCAATATAAATATTTGAGACAGAGTACTTCTTTTGTCCAGTCCATGTGTTTCTGCAATGGTTTTAGCAAGAAGCAGGAGATTATTAAGATAAAAAGCTACAGCATTTGAGAATGCAGTAAGAGAGGTCTTAATGGAAACCTAGGCTAGGATACGGCATAGGGGACAGATGAGACAGAGAAAGTGAAAAATTCTAGAAATGCTGTAAAATGTATTGCTGGTAAAGAAATTCCTGAGTATTTATGGTCTCCAATACACTTCATTTAGAACAGAAAGGGTTTCTTCCTAAGGGAAATTCTAAAGGTTGACATAATTTTTGTGGGCTTTGTTGTGTTGTTTTTTTTTTAATGAAAAAGTTGTGCCAAAACCCATTATTATAAGAAATTACTACATGGTTGAAGGCTGGGCATTTTCCATACATAAAAGTATAAATGATAGGCAAAGCCTGGAATCTACATATTATGAATCTTACATTGCACACTGCTGCTCATATAAGTCATAGAAATGTCTATGTTCCTTGATCTGGCAATTTAGAAGTAGGTAATTTTCGATCCTTGCTAAAAAAACCCACCCAACAAACTAAAATAAAACTAGACAGAAAAACACCTCAGCAATGCTAGTGGAGTGATTTGAAGAAACATTTCACTTTAATAATTCCCAAGTATCAGAGTCTGTTAAAAATCCTTTGCAAGCTACACATCTTCTATCCCAAATGCTTCTGGAGAATAGACAGGCAATTCCATGGCAAAATCACAGAATCACAGAATTGTAGGGCTTGGAAGTGACCTCTAGAGATCATCTAGTCCAAGCCCCCTGCCAAAGCAGGGTCACCTAGAGCAGGTTGCACAGGAACACGTCCAGGCGGGTTTTGAGTATCTCCAGAGAAGGAGACTCCACCACCTCTCTGGGCGGCCTGTGCCAGTGCTCTGCCACCCTCAAAGTAAAGAAGTTTTTCCTCGTGTTGAGATGGAATTTTCTATGTTCCAGTTTGTGCCCGTTGACCCTTGTCCTGTCACTGGGCACCACTGAGAAGAGTCTGGCCCCATCCTCTTGACATCAGGCCTTTACATACTTATAACCATTGATGAGATCCCCTCGCAGTCTTCTCTTCTCCAGGCTAAACAAACCCAGGTCTCTCAGCCTTTTCTCTTAAGAGAGGTGCTCCAATCCCTCGATCATCTTTGTAGCCCTCCCCTGGACTCTCTCCAGTAGTTCCTTGTCTTTCTTGAACTGAGGAGCCCAGAACTGGACACAGTACTCCAGATGTGCCCTCACCAGGGCAGAGTAGAGGGGGAGGATGACCTCCCTCGACCTGCTGGCCATGCTCTTTTTAATGCACCCCAGGATACCATTGGCCTTCTTGGCCACAAGGGCACACTGCTGGCTCATGGTCAACTTGTTGTCCACCATGAAATGGTGGGGCAACCACCACAGTGAGGGATCTTTCACCATTTTTGTTAATGGTAAATAACTCGCGTTATGGAATGGGCACATGGAGCCAAATCCCCCCCTCAGGTTGGTTTACTGTCTAGCTTACTTGAAGAAAGTGCCTTTAGCGACATTCACATCAGTCGATTCTGTCACCAATTGAGCTGCCGGTAATAACGTCTAGCCATTTTTAGAGAGAAGCAGTCCTGCTAGCAAAGGTATCTTGCTGTTCTCTCCCCACAAAAGCTATTCTGGCAAGCAAAGATAGCGTGTGCTAGTTGCTGGTCCCCACACTGTTTCCACGTGCATTGACAAATCTCAGGATATCGGGAAATGATGCAAGTAGCTTTGGGGAAGCGGGGACGTGGAAAGCATAAGGAAATGACAGTGACAGCAGAATTTCAATATGAATTAAATACGAATATTACATATAGAAAAAATCCACCCTGGTATTTTCTACTTACCTGTACACAAAATTGAGCTAATAGAATAAATGTATAAAATATAATTTCAGAAAATTATAGCAATGTTACTGGATCCAAAGTTGCAGAAGAAATGACTCAATTTGGTGTTATACTCTATTTTTCACAGAGTAGAATGATCACATTTAAAGGACTAAAAGGGTAAAATGCAACATGCTTATTCATCCTTAATGTCCTTATGCTAGATTATGTTACAGTTTCTGATACTGTACAATGGTGGCTGCATAAGTAGAGGACTACTCTCTTATCAATAATCTAGAAATTGCTTCAAAACCCCATGTACTTATTAACAATAAAAATACCAGTGCCACAATACTAAGGAACTGGCCAATAAAGACGTATTAGTTGGTCAGATGCAGTTACTTTGAATTATGACATAGTTTGACTTCAGTTAATAAGTCTGTCTGATGTTAGAATCGTTGAATTCAAATAGAGGTTAATAAGACTTGAACAGGTATTTCAGCAAACGTACAATAAAGATAATTGATTTTAGGTCTCAATTAGGAAAGATGATTCTGTCTTGCAGTACAAGGCTAGAAGCCACAAATTTTAAATTCCATCTTCTTTTGGAAGATGGAACAAGCAAGTGGTGGTGTTAGGTGTAGATGTGGCACTTAGGGACATTGTTTAGTGGTGGGCTTGGCAGTGTTAGGCTTACGCATGGACTCAGTGATCTTTAAGGGTCTTTTCCAACCTAAAAGATTCTGTGATTCTGTATTTGTTTCTTCCTTTGTGAAATACTACTACTTGTTCACTGCAAAAGTATGGCAAGGCTTACCATAATAAATTTTTTAGCATTAAAAAAAAAATTAGTATATCATTATAATTAGCAATTTACTATACCACCAAAGTTATTTTAGTATAACACAATGTAGGGGACTGTTTACATTTCACTAAGAAAAACTGAATATATTTTATAAGAGTTCAAGTCAGTACTTTGAGGTCTCCATTTATTTGTTCTTTTCATTCCCCGACTGCAATACAATCATAACACTTCTATTATTTATCTCTCTCTCAAACTGAATTACCTTTTTCTTTTTTTTTCTCCCCCCCCCCCCCCCTTTTTTTTTTTTACTTTTAATTATTTATTTCTGTGTGCGTGTGCATTCACACTCCTTACCTTAGAAAAGTTTTTCCTTTGGTTATTCCTTCGGTTATTCCTTTGGTTATTCCTATGTTCAGGAATAACCGTAACTTCCATTCCCAAGGGCTGAACGAATCCCACAGAATTCATGCTGAGCTAGAATCTGCTGGTTTAATTCCCTGCTGGGAGTTTGCCAGTTGGGAAATGCTGACCAGCAAGTACAGGTCTTAATTACACAAATCCAGAAGCTGCTGCCAACCTTTCCCCATTGAGAAGCATTTGCTTTCTAGTGTTCTTCTTGATGAACAGATTATCACTCAAACATAATTTATTGCTGCTTTATATTGTAAGTAATTAAATGAAGAAACCTTTTAAACTCAAGGGAATTTTAATAGGTTACTTGCAAAATGTTATTGCAGGCAGCAACTTGTACATGATTTTAGTTCCAAACCCACCAAAAAATTATACAAATCAGCATTGTAAAAGTGTCAAATTAATGCCTTACAGGCTTTGCTGGCAGAATGAATTTCTAAATTCTAGATGTGGGGAAACGTTACTCTCATTTTTTTCCTTTTCCATTTTTTTAGAAAAATTTACAAGTGAAATATTACTACAAAACTTTTTTATAAGGAATTTTTGCAAAACATTTACATTTTTACCATCAACTATTTCTCTGTTTCAAAATCATTATGTAGATTTAATACCCTATGCTGCACATCAATTCTTGCGGGATGACAATTCAGTGACATGCATAAAAAAACACCACAAGGCATTAAAATGAAGACTTAAATACAAATATTGTTGCAATAAAACAGTTATAAAATTGAAAAATAGGACCTAAACATCATGCTTACCTAACTTTGACAAATTAACTTTTTCTCCTAGATTACACACTTTTATTACTGCTCTCGTGAAAGAATGTGATAAATAATGACTTAACACCAATTTCTAATGTAATCGGCAACACATACACGAACCTAACCAAAGAAAGTATATTGTAAGAAAAAAACTATTCTAACACTGGAGTTCTACCATGGTAAATACACTTTGCACTGATAATTACAATAAAGCAAAATTTTTAACAGTGGCAAAGGGAATGAACAGTGAAATGCCATTAAACAAGATACTACTGCACATCTGTGCCCTATTACTTACAACAGCTATATCCCACTGAGTCAAATAAAGGACATTGAAATTTACGATCCTTTTAAGACAGAAAAGTGGATTCAGAATGGTATGCAGAACAGACTGGCAAAATGCTTCTAATTCCAGCGGTAAAATGTGCACCTGCTAACACAAGTTAATGTACTTGAGATGCTATGAAGCCAACCAGATTTAGGGTTTGATACATGTATAATAGGGACTCATCGCAGATTAAAAATTACTTCGGTTTCCTATCTGCATACGTAAGTATGCATGAAAAAATTATGTATGAAATGGCTGTGCAGAATGCTCGTAACTTCCATTTACAAAAATTGTTAATTTCTAGGAAACATGGTATTAACATTAGGAAAGTTTTTCTTTGCATAAAGAAATTTATAGCACTGATTGTGAAGCTTAATGATAAAATATATATTTGACGTTTCATTTCCTATATAATAAAATTAACAGTTAATACTACCTAATGTTCATCTGTATTAAATGTAACATCTAATTGATTCTGATGTTTTAAATCCAGATACATCAGTTAAGAGTACTTTAAATAAAATATACAAAATAATGTACAAAACCCAACTAAAATTTAAAGACTCTGTTACAAGTCTACAAAAGCTTTAAGAAACTTGAAATTTATAACCACAGTGTAAAATTGTTTTTCTTTAATCTCAAAGCTTTTTATGTAAACTGAAAGTATAAAATACCTTCAGCTTAGTATTTTGCTACAAAGGGCTGGCCTAAAGTGTACACAGTGTAAACAATGATTGGTATTTCTCTTGCTTCAAAAATACAGAAAACACCACAAGATCGATAAAGTATTCAGATGAGAAATATATGTTTCATGAGGGAATGCACAAGGTATCTGTCTCTCAAACCAACAGCTACCAAACACATTCGTCCTTTCGGAATTTGCTGGGAAAAAAAACAACTTACCCTTCTTGCACTGTACTTCCTTTAGTTACATCAAAAATATTTTGGTGTAGAAATTTTTTTTAAAAATGGTCATGAGAATTATTACCAAATGACTGTATGTGTAAAAGGTTATATTTATACCTATGGGAAGTAATTATAAATCCTGAGTATGAAATATTTGGCCATCTTTCCTCCTTGTACGTACTGGAGTTTTCACATACAAAATGCAGTTTGTTTTTGTTATTGTTGTTTTTAATTTCCTCTATATTCCTATTTAACTGGTACATCTGAAAATGTAACCAAACCTTTGAAATCAAAACTCATGTAGTAAAAAGATAACTCTATTCGTCTTTCCCCAGTTTGTTTTGTGGTTGGAGGCTCAATGTAAGACTTGATAGGCAACAGATATTTATTACCAGCCCACGTATTATCCTTGAAGAGAAAACAAAGACAGTAATATTTAGGGGAAAAGAGAGAAAATGTTTACTGTCAATACCTTTTTTTGGTTAAAATGTGATAATTAATTCTTTTCTTTGGCTATTAAGTCAAAGCATAAAGAACTCAGCACATTAACCACAATATAATAACTAGTATTTACAGAGAGAAGATACTGGAGAATGAGCTACAACACTCAATTGTCTCATTAATTTCCATGAATTCTAACAAAATTAAAACACTTAAATACTTATGATTCATGTTACCTACAAGGTTATAAATGGACCACGGATGTTTTAAAATATAATGAAATACCGAAAACTGACACAAAAGCTGCCATATTCATTTTTCATCCTACATAAAGATACTGTTACTTTTGTAAAATCTTACGATACTATCTTTCTATGGGTTTATCTTTCCTACCGTATACACTAATTCTACATAACCTTAGCTCTCCAAACAAAGAGAGGAATTAGAACTCACTGATTGTCATTTATACACACTACTATAATGTAGTGGTCAACGTTAATCTGAGGTCTACCTCAGAACCACTTCGCAGCATGCATCATCCAGCTGCTAGTTGAGTAATTCCAAAACTTGAGAAAAGACGGCCAAAAATCAACTGACGTGTTCTATGGACTGAGCAAAACCCTAAAATATTTCCACCATCGTTCAATCGGCTTTGCTGTGCCATATGGGAAAATGATGTTCTCATGAAAATATTACAAATTTATTTTAAAAACAAAGTACCTTCATCAAATGATATTAATCCTAGTCAAGCTCCACCCTGTTTTACATTGATATTATCTAATTTTATAAACACATTAACATACAATGCTAAAATGGGGTCGGGGGGGAGTTCATTTAAAATCATTACATGACATACAGACATATAACTAAAAAAGTACAGTATGGAAATAATATTCCCCCATCTGTTTATCCAGTACATCAATTTGCGCTGTTTGTATTTTTGAAATTTTTGTCTTGTTGCACCGGTGTACACTTCCCATGCTGACCCTCCAACCTGGAACAATTACAGAAGTCATGACTGAAAACATGATTTCCTGCTCTGTAATCCACTTTACCAGCCCACTTCCATATCCTGAAAGGTATGTAAACTTAAGTGCAGCACTAGGCATCCATATAAATGATCCTTTCAGAATTCTTCCATGTTTGTTGAAACATTAGGGGTTGCTGGGTTTGAATCTTGAGAAATGGCAGCAACAGTGACAATTCTTGGAGAACCAAGAACCTCAGTAACTGAAGAGTCCAGTTCTCCTGAGGTAACAATAGCAAGGGCTGTTCCACCACCCTTCTTGTTCTGATGAGTTTTGACATGTTTCGAGAGATGGTCACTTCGCATAAACCTTTTAGAACATTCCGGGCACTCAAATCTTTTTTCACCTTTTTTAAAAGAAGAACAAAACCAAAATGTTACTGAAAGAGAGCATTGAACACTTTTTGCTTGGTCATTTGAATCTGACCTTTTTCTATTCAACATTTGAACTGTCTTTAAAAGGATACAGTGTTTTCTTCTCTACCTGTCTGATTTCCAGGTCAAAGGCTTTTGGAAATCCACTCTTCACTACTAAAATGTTCTCAACAAATACTTGCTACACTCTGATTATCTGGTGAGAAGCTTGACTTTCAGGTCACCAGAGAATTTTCATAAACTTCTATAAGTCTGACAGAGTAAGATAGGTAGGTAAAAGCCCTGAAAGAACTACCTGATCACATTTTTTTAAGAATACTTTTGTTATTCAGATTAAAAAGGGGATTTGGAAACATGAATCCCAAAGCTCCATGAGGATGTATGAAATCTACGTCAAGAGAGAGACATTCACAAAATCACAGAATGGTAGGCGTTGGAAGCAACCTCTGGAGGTCATCCAGTCCAACCCCCTTGCCAAAGCAGGGTCACCTAGAGCAGGCTGCACAGGAACACGTCCAGGCGGGTTTTGAGTATCTCCAGAGAAGGAGACTCCACCACCTCTCTGGGCAGCCTGTGCCAGTGCTCTGCCACCCTCAAAGTAAAGAAGTTTTTCCTCGTGTTGAGATGGAATTTTCTGTGTTCCCTTGTCCTGTCACTGGGCATCACTGAGAAGAGTCTGGCCCCATCCTCTTGACATCAGGCCTTTACATACTTATAACCATTGATGAGATCCCCTCGCAGTCTTCTCTTCTCCAGGCTAAACAAACCCAGGTCTCTCAGCCTTTTCTCTTAAGAGAGGTGCTCCAATCCCTCGATCATCTTTGTAGCCCTCCCCTGGACTCTCTCCAGTAGTTCCTTGTCTTTCTTGAACTGAGGAGCCCAGAACTGGACACAGTACTCCAGATGTGCCCTCACCAGGGCAGAG
>VWZL01001588.1:287429-310545 GCA_013396915.1 Stercorarius parasiticus
CCTTGGTAAATCCATGTTGACCGCTCCCGATAACCTTCTTTTCCTCCACATGCTTAAAGATGACATCCTGAATGAGCTGTTCCATCACCCTTCCAGGGATGGAGGTGAGGCTGACTGGCCTGTAGTTTCCTGGTCCTCCTTCTTGCCCCTTTTGAAGACTGCAGTGACATTGTCTTTCCTTTAGTCCTCAGGCACTTCTCCTATTCTCCATGACCTTTCAAAGATGATGGAGAGTGGCTTAGCAATAACATATGCCAGCTCCCTCAGCACTCGTGGGTGCATCCCATCGGGGCCCATTTCAGTTTTCCTAAATGATCTCTAACACGATCCTCCTCAACCAAGGGAAAGTCAGCCTTTCTCTAGACTTTCTCTCTTATATCCGGGGTTTGGGATTCCTGAGGGCTGGCCTTCGCATAAAGACTGAAGCAAAGGCAGCATTCAGTAACTCTGCCTTCTCTGCATCCTCAGTCACTAGGGCATCCACCTCATTCGGCACTGAGCCCACATTCTCTCTAGTCTTCCTTTTACTGCTGATGTACTTGCATAAGCCCTTCTAATTGTCCTTGACATCCCTTGCCAGAGTGAATTCCAAGTATGCCTTAGCCTTCCTCATTGCATCTCTGCATACTCTGACAACATTCCTCTATTCCTCCCAAGTAGCCAGGCCCTTTTTCCATGTATTATAAACTTTCTTCTTCCATTTGAGTTTTCCAGAAGCTCCTTGCTCATCCATGCAGGTCTCCTGCCTCCTTTGCTTGATTTCTTATTCATAGGGATGCACTGATCTTGAGCTTGGAGTCAGCTTGCATTGATGAAAACTGAAATCTACCACTTACTCTGTTTTAAAGTTACTTTATTTAGATTTAAAAGAAGTTTTCAGAGCTCATAAGAAGTGGTCTCTTTGATAACACTGCTTAACCAAGGCCACTACAATTCAGACTTGGTGTATTATGCATATAGAAAGGGCTGACCAACCTGTGTGGGTTCTTCTATGTCTTTGTAACTCATCACTCCTTGTAAATCGCTTGCCACAAAAAATCCAGTTGCATATAAATGGTCTTTCACCGGTATGCCAGCGCAGGTGCGCTCGAAGATGAGATGTCTTGCCATAAACTTTTCCACATCCTTCAATATGGCAGATATGTTGTTTCTTTTTTCCTGGCTCATTGCTGCCTCTAAAATGATCAAATTTAAACAGGTAGGTAATTATATTCTAAAGTACTATTAACTATTAGGAAAAATATTTCATGCTAATAGAGACAATTACAATTCCCTGACTAAAAACAAACATATACACATACATTCTAATAGAAAGCATTAAAAATGTAGGCAACATAAGAAAATCTCATGCCCAAATGAGACAAACTGTGATAAGAAGCCTAAATATATACTGATAAAATTTACATTTACCTTCCTTCTCCTTCTCTGCAATTAGGACATGAGCAGGCAACTCTTCTCAATCTCTTGCCAGGTTGCACTTCCTGGTCAGAAGCTTGTTGAGCCTGTTGCAGCTGCACTTGTGTTATCTGATCAGGACTAACAGCACCAATTGCTGCATTAGCAATGCCACCTACTGCTACAGTAACAGGAGCTATTGTGGCTTGCTGTACTTTTACTCCATCCTGTCCTTGCTGTTGACCTGTAAAATAAGAAAGTGTTTTTGCTTTTTCTAGTCATTTCAATAAGTGAAATACACAAATAAACTTCACATGTTTTATAGAACAAAAATCCACCAAAAGTTAAGGAGAGCTACCAAACAACAGTAAATCCAGCCCGTTGTCCTGAAGCACTATGAGAAGACTTACCTGCTAGCTTAGGTAGCCCTGTTTAATGTAATTTGCTATTAGAACAGTACAAGACTGAAAATTACTGACTGATATTAAGAAATGTGAACTAATTTAGGAAGTGTTTTCTTTTTCTCAAAAGTTGAGATAAATGAGAAAACACTGAACAAAATCTTACACAAATAGATTGTTAAATCTACTGCCAATTAATGTCTCTCTAATAACCTTTGAAAACCTTCTACATTCAAAGAACTAAAATTAGCTGATTTTAAAAGTTGCTTTATGGCACATATGGAATTGTCACTTCTCCTACAATCTGTCCTGAATCAGCACTGAACCACAAAGGAACTTCCACAAAGAAAAATAAATGTTGTAGGACTATACTTGAACAAGCGAGCACACCAGAGCTTTGTTGGGTTTTTTTTTTGCAGGATTCACCACCTGGGATGGGGTAGTCCTGGTTATGCATACAAATTTGTGGGCAAGAGGCTGGAGAGCAGCCCTGCAGAAAGAGATCTGGGAGTCTGGATTAATGTCAAGTTGAATATGAGTTAGCAGTGTGTCCTGGCAGCCAAAAGGGCCAACCATGTCCTGGGGTGCATCAAGCACAGCATAGCCAGCTGTTTGAGGGAGGTGATTGTCCCACTCTACACCGCACTGGTGCAGCCCCACCTCGAGTGCTCTGTGCAGTTTTGGGCGCCTCAATGTAAGAAGGACATCGAAGTGTTAGAGCGTGTCCAAAGGAGGGCAACCAAGATGGTGAAAGGTCTCGAGGGCAAGACTTACAAGGAGCAGCTGAGGTCACTTGGCTTGTTCAGCTTGAAGAGGAGAAGGCTGAGGGGTGACCCCATTGTAGTCTACATCTTCTTCAAGGGGGGCAGTGGAGGGGGAGGTGCTGATCTTTCTCTGGTGACCAGCCATAGGACACATGGAAATGATATGAAGATGCGTCAGGGAAGTTCAGGTTGGACAGTAGGAAAAGGTTCTTCACTGAGAGGGCGGTCGGTCACAGCAACGGGCTCCCCAGGTAAAGTGGTCATGGCACCGAGCCTGTCAGAGTTCAAGGAGCATCTGGATGACGCTCTTAGTCATATGGTTTAGTTTTAGATAGTCCTGTGAGGAGCAGGGAGTTGGAGTCAATGATCTTTATGGGTCCCTTGAGATATTCTATGATTCTGTTTTGCAGAAGGGAGTATGTTTCCAAGAAGACTGGGAAAGCAGCCTGACTGAATTAAATGGAATTCTAAGATTGACTTGATGAATTAAGAATTCAATTCCATTGCATAAGTTTATTGATCTCATTGGCTTTCTTGGTCAAAGGAAATCAGGATTACTGTCTTGATATGAAGGCAAAATAAAGACTATTTCAATATAGGTGAGAAGTGTAGTTTCTTGAGCAGCAGAGTAATATTATGTTTGCTTAAAAAGTTAGTACCATACGGTCTAAGAAAATAATATGACAAAATAAATCTGACGCAGAGATATGACTTCCAGGTGCAATCTGACAACACTGAATGCCTGTCCTGCCAGTAACAGGAATGGGACAAAATGTCATTAGATGCTGACATCTTCCAAAATTCAGTGCCTTCATACGCATGGGAAATAAGAGGAAATACTACCTACTTATTGAGAGAGTGTAATAACCAACCAGAATTCCTTAGAATAGACTACAATATTTTAAGACTTGAAAGTCCTCAGTATTGAAGCATTAATTCAAAACTTATAAATCCCTTAGAGGTAACATGATTCAGAGAGATTCAAATGGGTACTCCAACTTACTTCTCAAGCATGCGTTAACAGATACCACCAACAGGGATAAGGCTGAGTAGAACACTCTCTCTGAAGTCTAAACTGCCTGGCTACAAAGTGAGTCTGTATACACCACAGCAAGGGATAATGACTACTTCATTCACAGGATTGCTGAGGAGCAATGTGTGTTATCTTGTATAACACCATGATAACAGCCATAGATGAAACCTAACACACAGCACGTAACACCACCATATACACGCAGATAGGTTAGGACTACAGAACCAGATATACAGAGAACTGCCCAAAGTGACTTGACTGTCCTCTAACAGGCCACTGTTGGCTACAGGAAATAGAATAAATCTGTCTTGTGCCTAGGTCAGCACCAGGTTATTTTCACCAGAAGCACTGACCAAATTTTCCCAGTTATCTCTTGGTTTCTGTCTGGAACTTGCACCTGATCTGCCTAGATATGAATAAACACAAATTCCTTGTTTTCTTAAGCAGGCCACAAACATTGACAGATGCTGAGTACTTTCGGTTCTCTGAAAAGAACAAAGACAAACCTAGAAGAGATAACGTTTGAATCCCACTTGCTGTTGGACAGACAGTTATTAAAAGAAAAAAAAAATATCTAAAAAAACTCTGCTATTTGCAGCAGAGGAACCATAGAAAAAGAATCACAGGCTTAATCTTGAGTGCAGTGCCTCCATGTGTCTAGGACAGAACAAAGTCTTTCTTTTCAGAATAGTACTGGAAATCAATTTATTTCCCATATTCTAATGGGAAAGAAAAGCACTGATGAAAATCCTTGAGGGAGAATATGATAGGGTAAGGAGAACACTGTGGTTGGTATAAATGCAAATAGTAGTATCTACTTGGGTCTAACTATGGTAGAAGCAGACACAAGAGCTTCCAAAGAAAGTGCTAGTCCACGGGCAATTCCTTGTCAGGCTGTTAAGCTGCTGAAGTGCTGACCAAGTGCTATGAGTAGCCAGAGTCAAAGGTGGCTGCTCCTTTTTGTTACATCTAATGCTCATCTTAACATGATAATGTGATTGCTTGTGTGGAAAACCAGCTGCAGTTTCTGGTTAGCCAAAGGTAAACAAACTAACAGGAAGAACTTGCTCAGCTCGTAGTCTTTCGCAGAACACAACCCCCTCTTCTGTCTGTTAAATGTACCCAAGATGCAAACTCCTTTAATTCACAGAGCAGTACTATAAATGATGAGTCTACGAATGGTTGCTGTGAAAGTTAAATATGCAACAGGTATTACAGCCACACCTACTGCAGCCTCTTATGCTATTTTCATTATCAGTCACATTTTCAAGTACATTAATAAGAATTATCCTTTGTCGTTACAGTTTGTTAGAGGAATGACTCCATCCATGTCACAAAGTCCTACTTGAGCAAAAAAGTCCCTGGACCTAACCAGTCTGCAGTCAGAACACAGCTGAAGAGCATATTTTTCTCTCAATTTTCCCTTTATCTCTGATTTTCTTGCATTGATATTAAATTTTCAATGCAACTTTTCCCTAGGCTGCCAGACCAAGGCTTTCCAAGAAAGATGTGAATTGAGGCACTTGAACCCTGAGGACAACTCAATTTTTTCACTCCGTGACTAGTGCTAGAGTGATGAATGTCCAGCACATAACTCTTGCTGGATCTGGCCAATCCACATTTATGAGGAAGCCCATTCAGCATTTCCAAAAATCCGATATATTGTGCTGATTCGATATGAACCAACTTTCAGTCTCTAAGTCATGAGACTACCAATCACACAAGGGTCTTCTAATACTTCTTCAGAATATTGAGTGCCACTGCTGACACATACTTTATCTGCTCCAAACTTTCCCTCCCCCATGCGAGGACCATGTGTATCTTGGAGTATAGGATACTTACTACTGAGCTACGACCTCAATCTATTTATTAAACATACTATAGTGATACATCTGAGTAGAAATTCTTCACAATAACTGTAAAGGTGACAACAAAAATACAAAAGAGAAAATGCCAACAGTAAGTTCTCAAGCAGACAAATACATTACCCATATGGTTTCAGTTAAACAGTAATTAAATGACTGCTCTTTAGATAGCATTAACAAAGTTATTACATTTTCTAAGCGAATGTTGATTTTCTTCTTTAAACTAATCTCACAGAGCTGTTATTTTAAACCCTCTTCCCTTGTATTCCACTTACTAAATTCAAAACAGAAGGTTCTGAAGCTTCAAAATATCAGACAAGTAGCCTTATTTAAAGATACAGGCCACAATATTCAATACACAAATCTCTACTTTTTGAGGTAAAAGAGTAACTGAAGGAAGCACACATTATCTGATAAATATTCTTTGCCAGAGTTTTAATTAGTTATCAGAAAACACTGGGAAGTTCAATAATGCAATTCCTGGACTTAATTTTTGTTTTGAACTCCTGAAAAAGCATCCCAACAAGCCAGCATACTAGTAGCATACAGGACAGAAAGAAATGCATCTATTCTCATTTTAAAGTTGTTAAAGATAACTTTTTTCATTCTTGTTCTTTGAGAGTACAATGAATGTATTTTAGACCAGCTGAAAAATCTTTTCTCTTGAAGAAAAATCAGGAAGCTTTCACAAAACAACTGACTAGTCTAAATCTCAAAGTGAGCCTGCTGTAGTCTTGAGTTGCATAGGGTTTTGATTTTTTTAAACTACATACTGAATACACTATGGATCACTAAGGGCTTCAACTTCTACATCATTTATACTTATTAAGGGAAGACAAAGGTATTTCATTATTTCTTCAATTAAGTTTACTGAAGAAAACATACTGAGAAAACTTAACCGTTGATACAAGCTTGTCAGCAGCCTACAAAATTAAATTGGGGCACCTTCTGAAAGTTTACAAAATTGAGGATTTTTCAATAGAGAGGATCTAGATACAAATTAGCTTTTCATTTGAAAGAAACCCTGCTTATTCTGAAAACAGGTGGCTGAGATAATGTTATCCATACAGGAAAAGAATGATCTCCTGACACCTTCTAGATGTAGAAAAAAGACCTATTAAAATAATCCATATGACTTCTTACTAGCGGCATTAAAATACCATTTAAAGCCTCTCAGAAATTCTGCTACAATCATGAGATCACTTGACATTACTTCTTCCTGACACACTCCAAACCACAAGACCTGATATCACTATACTTCACCATTCATAATCAAACCTTTCAGTAACAAGAGTTCTCATGTTTCAACACGGATGTCAGAAAGAGGTCTAAACAAATCATTACATGAGGGAACAAAGTCACACTTCAGTTCATCTGTGTTATCATATACGAGTTCTCAAAGCAGTCACCACACATTTACACCGGCTCTTAGAAGATAAAAAGTTTTTGTTAAGTTCCTATGATTTCTTTAATAGTATTTTCCTGAAAGCGTGAAACATTCTTGACTAACAAAATAATCACTGAACTTGTTTATGACTGAACTTTATTGTACATTCTCTCAGGTTACAATGTTAAGTTACAACAAAATGCTAGTGTATAAAATAACACTGATACAAACTACTCCATTGCATTTCATTTTCTCTCAGGTCTAAGTTCTCTCTTGCTTTTGGATAGTAACTATTTATTTGACCCTACGACAACATGCAAATAACAAGGCAACCTGATACAATATTTATTTTGCAAATCAAGTGCAGTAAGACTCTCACTCACTGCAATATTGCATATATGACTGAATATAATTAAGAAGAACATTATAGAAATTTTTAAAGCTCCTCAAACAGAAGAACCCGCATTATTTTAGTCACTAATCTTTCCCATTTAAGCAGTTAAGTAAATGCATTACTTATTATCACAAGATCCAGAATTACCAAGATAAAGGATTGCGCATCCTTTGTTCTTCAGCATCACTTAGCTTTTGAAATTTTGTAGTAAAACTGCATCTTAGCAGTTACAACTCATATACGCTTTCCCGTATACATGAGTCTGTAATACACTCAACAATTTTAAGTAATCACTATGAATCCAAATAATATATATATATACACCTCTCTAATCAATTTTAGGCTTCAAAGCTAATTTGCAAAATAACTCCCATAACACCACCTGCATGATTAAAGAAAGCAAATGCATGGTACCTAGGAAGTACTTTCCTACAGAGTGATTGGCCACTGAAGATCATGGTTATTAGGCTTGGCCATCCACCATAAGTCAGAACAAGTTTCCTTTTACTACACATTGCACCTGCCTTGCTATCACACTGTTCCAGTTCACCTGGAGCAGCAAGCACGGAAAGCTACTCTTTGAGACAAACAGGGCAGAAAGGGAAGAAAAGGACTTCACTTTAATGATCCAGAGAAATCATGGGAGTCAATGTTTAGAAAATGGACCGTGGAAGGAAGAGAAATTTAAGACTGAGGCAAGGACACTTCTAGTTTCTGGTACTTAGTTCCCCAGAACAATTTGTATAGATTTCCTGTTGCTGTTGTGCAACCAGCATTCAGCAGTCAAAAAGATGACAGCATTAATCATGTAGAGGTATCTCAGTAGCATGCACGTTACTACAAAATCTGAGAAACACTTTGCAAAATACACCTAGAGCCAGAGTGGCTAATGTTGCAAAACAGAAAATTTGTTCAACTGCATATTCTAAAAATGAAAGAGAAGGTTGCAATGACATCCATAATTCAATGTATATTACTACAGGACAGATAAGTAAAGTTAATAACAACCTGTAGAGTTCCAAAGCTCTACAAGCATCGGGGCTGATGCAGCAGCTCACTCATTCAACAACTTACTGACGCAAAGCAATGGGGGAAAAGAGGTTTCTCATCTCTCCTTCCTCTGCATATCCCAACTGCGGTCACCTTGCAAACATTCTTTACTCTAACATTCTTCTTCCACAATGACATACAGATAATTTACTTTGAATAAGATTCACCAAGATTTTAAAATTAAAAAAAAAAAAGCGGCAAAAGTTTAGTCCAAGATAATTTTTTTCCAAAAAACCAGACATCTGTGTCTTCTACCTCCTACAGGGACACTGTAGCAAGTTTCTATCTGTTGATCTTTTACCTGTTGCCAAGCTTGACAAAAATTTTAAGAACTTGCTATACTTTCCTCCAAAAGCTTCCTATGTCTAATGGGCTCAGTGTGTTCAAAAATTACTGAACAGCATCATAATTAAGCTTAACTTCTGTGAAAAATACCACTTAAAAGTGTAAGATTCAATGCAGTAAGAAGTAAGTTTAAGGGTTTTAGCCACCTTAAAAAAAATAAAGTCTTTTTCCTTTGTGCAAGAATCTTATCGGCAACACAAAAGACAAAATGCCCAAGAAGTTTCATGAAGGTACTTCAAAGACTTCGAAAATGTAAGGCTTTACCCAGGTGCTTTAGCACAACCTGAAGCCACTTCAGTACTTTGAGACAGAAAATCTAAGTTTTCCCAGCTGGTAGTATCTTTCCTTAAACTGAAAGCCAGTTGGGTTTTTTTTAATTACTTTACTAAACATAGGAAAGAGCTACCACAAATACAACACAGAAAGACCTATACAGAAACAACATAAAAAACACAATGTGTGCTCACAGCCCAGAAAGCCAACCGTATCCTGGGCTGCATCAAAAGCAGCATGGCCAGCAGGGCGAGAGAGGTGATTCTGCCCCTTGACTCTGCTCTGGTGAGACCCCACCTGCAGTACTGTGTCCAGCTTTGGAGTCCCCAACATAAGAAGGACATGGACCTGTTGCAGCAAGTCCAGAGGAGGACCACAAAGATGATCAGGGGGCTGGAGCACCTCTCCTGTGAAGACAGGCTGAGAGAGTTGGGGTTGTTCAGCCTGGAGAACAGAAGGGTCTGGGGAGACCTTATAGTAGCCTTCAGATACAGAAAAATATCTGAAGGGGGCCTACAGGAAAGATGGGGAGGGACTGTTTATCAGGGAGTGTAGCGATAGGATGAGGGGTAATGTTTTTAAACTGAAAAAGGGTAGATATAGATTAGATATTAGGAAGAAATTCTTTACTGTGGGGGTGGTGAGGCACTGGAACAGGTTGCCCAGAGAAGCTGTGGATGCCCCATCCCTGGAAGTGTTCAAGGACAGGCTGGATGGAGCTTTGAGCAACCTGGTCTAGTGGGAGGTGTCCCTGCCCATGGCAGCGGGGCTGGAACTAGATGATCTCAAGGTGCCCTCCAACTCTAACCATTCTATAATTCTATGAAAATTAACCACTGAGCTACAGTTTCACAAAATTTAGTCTTGCACAACCAAGTAGAGGTTGCAGTCAAAACAAAGCAATGTCTCTGGTTGTTCTGGATGCTGTGGCTTTAAATAGAAAGAAAATACAGTCAGTTTATTAGGTATTCTAAAGAAGGAGTTGGAATGAGGAAAAATAACCTGCTATACTACTGCTAAGGCAGTAGTATAACAAAAATCCCTGATTTTCATCGTCATTGAAAAAGCAGTCGAAAAGAAAAGTGTATTTAGAATGAGTGTTCAGGAATACTTCCTTGCACAAGTAATTCCCTGCATACTGAACCTTAGAGTAAACAGATAACTGAAAACCCAAGTACCAACTGTGCTACCAAATGTCAGATGCGCTACATGGAAACTACTAGTAGATCTAAGAAATGTAGGCTTTTAAGTTTACTTTTACTGAACATGTCCATCTACCCCATCACCCCACCCCAACTGTCAGGTCATTCTACAGCTTACAGCCACAACAGAACTTGGCCCAGTTCTTTTTTCCAACTCTTCCCCTTAAATCTGTATTGGGGATGGGACTAGAAAAAAAACTTGTTGACTGTTAGTCTCTACAGTTTGACTAGAGGAGCTCAATACCTGACAAACTGTAACAATAAAAAAAAATATAATTAAATACCTACCTTACACACTTCTGCCATATGGAAAATAGAACACTAGTCTCAGAAAGCCTGTTTTTCACCATCTCAGTTCAACTTCTGTATACTACTACGGAAACAGTAATAGCCTAATCTTGAAAGGACCAAATCAGGCTGACATTAACAAAGTGCAAGGTAAGTTTCCAGTACCCTGTTTGCTTTTTTTGGGGGGAGGAGTGGGGGATTTTTTGTTGGGTTTTGTGGGGTTTTTCTACTACAGTTTAGCTAGCTTACATATTTTACACCTCACTAGAAGGTTCACAAATGTCCTTGAAGTAAATTTTTTGGCAATATGAAATGCTATCTTTATATTAATCAAGATAAAAATAAATACGAGTCTATGCACAGGAGGGATTAGTTAACAGATACATATATTCAAAATGTTCTCAACAGAAAAGAAAATAGCTGATTTTAAAACTAGGTTAAGCTGTATAGCAGTTGATAATTTATTCAGAACAAAAAAAAAACCACTGGCAAGGTGATTAAAAGTTATTAATGGGAAAAACAAGATTCATAAGACATTTTTAAAGACCTTTTACAGTAAGACTAAACATGAGACACAAGCCTTGGTTTTATAACAGCCTATGGGTAGGTAGGTTAACCAATACAAAGACTAATTTGTTTATCAAACATGTAAAAACTGTAACTTTGTTACAGCCTTCATCAGGCAAGGACCAACAGATCTACATATTATATAAAATAACAGAAGAAGGGCCATGCGTATCTCCAGCATCCAAACCCCTGGAAGTTCTGGCAGCTCCTTCTGTAACATTGTTACCCCTATAAATGCTTAATCTTCCTTTTTGGTTCAGAACAAACTGAAGAGCTTGATGTTTTAGTCAGAGTTACTTCTTGATGACCAAAGAAACAAGACAACCAAGGCCCATATTTCTTAGACTTCAGTATTTTGCTCAAGGTAAAAGCAGTCACATCATCACTTCAAAGTAGTCTGTAATTAAGAAAAGTCAGACTTGTACCTAACCTGTATCCCAAGTTTGTTTTGGCAGAAGGATATTAACTGTTCATTTTCTCTTTACAACAAAATGATACTAGACTGCCAATCTATTAGGACTAATTATGCATGTTGGGATAACATGGTTTACCAATACTCAGCTGATTAAGGTATATGACTTTTAGCCACTGTCAATAGTATAAAACATCACTCGAAACTCCATTCTTAAGAATGGACTGAAATCCATAGAACTATCGCCCAAACTAACCTAAGCATGTGCTGAGATGCTACATTTCTCAAGAGATTTCAGATATCCAGAGCTATTGTCTTGGTGAAAGTGTCATGACAAGAGCAAAATATTCCTATAAAAATTGTATTTCATTGTGCGGTCCTGACTACTTCCAAAACTACTATGCTACAGCATATGAATAAAACAACTTCTATTAACTAAGTTATCCATTAAAAATTACTGATCTTTGAAAAATGTAGCTGTTTTTCAATAATAAAAATGTTTACACTTTAAATTAACATTTCCTTTAGAACATGACATCCCATTCCATATATAGTTACATTTTTCAATAATCGCCATTGCCATTAAACATTTTAAATATATTAACAGTAAGAACTGATTTATCTTGTCTACCAGTAGCAAAATCACATGAAGCTAAGTACTCTATTAAGTTAAGTTACACTGGGGAAGCTATTGAAATCAGATTTTAAATATGCTTCTCGCCGCACGCCTGCCCTGGGTGGTAATGGAAGAACAAAAAGGTTGGCTTTGTGTGGATCTAAGCACCCTTGAAAAAAAATAAAAATACTAACAGTCTGATGAAGATGTGCAGTATCACTCAGTTTGCTTGCTTGACGTTTTCTGACCAAGAAAGTTCAGCCAAATCATTTCCTGGTCTATATGCTCCAATTTCTGACAATAAGGAATGAGAGAGCAGATGTCAAAACCTGATATTCTCAAGAGAGTGCATCTGTATTGATGAAACATTTTTATAAAACCACATACTCTAACAGGGAAATACAGTTTTACCAACTTTCTTCTTTGAAGACTTAAGAACTTACATTTAATTCTTGCAGCTGATAGCATACAAACAACTCATTAGAAATCTGTTTCACCTCACAATTATGAGCAAAGTTGGTACTTGAAATGATTCCCCTCCCCACTTTAGCTAGAAATAATGATGAAGTCATGCCTTGCTACTCACAGGTCAGGCAGAAAAGGCTTGGTTTACTAAGCCATCTTCGTCAGGTTATTCTCCACAAGCAATTTAGCTGAACAGGTAGATTGTGCGTTCCTTATGCATGAAGTTCAGGAACAGTTTATTGTTACTTTATTTTTAAGCTACCATCATCAAGGCAAACATTTGTTTTCACCGGCAGTTGTTAAATTGTTTCTGCCACTATTTTGAATTTCAGTTTAAGAAAATCCCACAACCAAAGCAATTTTGTAATTAGAAAAGTAAATGCTTCTATAATTGCTCTGAAGCATTTGAAAAGGATGCTAATGCTATAATATTTAGAACACTGTGGTTCAGCAACAATTCTCAGCTCAAGGCAACCTAAGAACAGTTGCAAGTGACCTTTCATGACTTTGGAAAAACTATGCTAAATTTCTATACTCCTCCCAACTACACCCTCAGAATGCCAAGTAACACACTATGAAGTAAAAAACTAAGAAAAACTCCTGCATTTTTTCTGATGTTGGAAAATAGCTCAGTTCTTTGTACTTATCTTTTTACTGCAGATTCCATAGCTTAAAGCTTGTTTCTTTCAAGGTATTTGCAGCAGCTTGTTTGCCAATGAACATCCAGGGAAATACTAGATGTTATTCAAAAGAAGATCACACAACCACTACCCTTCAGCTCCTTCGACTTCCACCCTTGGTATTTATATTTGCCAGTTTGCTTGTAGATACTGTGGCTATTTTAAACCTTTTTCACCTTGTTACCACCTACAGGCATCTCTCCCCGATTAGAATACAACTCACTGAGTTCTGCTTTACACATACTCACTCTTACATTAACATGAGCAAGGAGACCCACAGGTTACATGTCATGAAAATGCTCTTTCTTTCATACAATAATAACTGAAGTCCTAGAATATTACACTTCCGATTAAACACCTTCCTCTCCCTCAATAACTAGCATATGTGACGGAGATAATAGAAGACTGTGAGTGGTATAAACATGAATCAGATCATTTAGTTTTTCTTAATACAGGAGTTTGAGAACATTAAATAAAAATTGTGTCTTACACAACAATTTGGACAATTTATTGTAGACAAGTATTGAATGTGTAAAAAAATTTATAGACTCAAAAAAGACAAATTCATTGAAGCAAAGAAATCCATAAAGGATTATTAAATATAAACAATAAAAAATAAAAATTCCCAGTTCTGGCACAGGAAGATCTGAGCTGCAGATCACTGAATGGTGGAAAGAGTATCTCAGCACATTATTCTTGCATGTATCTCCTGCAGTCAGCATCAGACAGGGTCAGAAATACCTTTGACTCTTATATTAATAGAATCATAGAACAGTTACAGCTGGAAAGGACCTTAAAGATCATCTAGTTACAAGCCCCCTGCTGTGGGCAGGGACATCTTCCACTCGATCAGGTTGCAGAAAGCCCCATACAGCCTTGCCTTGAACACTTCCAGGGATGAGGCATCCACAACTTCTCTGGGCAAACTCACCACTCTCATAGTAAAGAATTTCTTCCTTATGTTCAATGTAGATCTACCCTTTTTCAGTTCAAAACTGCTGCCACCCCTTGCCCCTTTTTACCAAGGCAAACCTTGGTAAAAAGTATCTCTCAGTCTTTCTTAGAAGCTCCCTTTGTATATTGAAGCGTTGCAAGAAAGTCTCCCCAGAGCTTCACGAGTCTGAACAACCCCAATTCTGTTAGCCTTTCTTCATAGGAGACATGTTCCAGCCCTCTGATCGTTTTGATGGCCCTCCTCTGGACCCTCTCCAACAGGTCTATGTCCGTCTTCCACCAGGGACCCCAGAACTGGACGCAGTACTACAGATGTGGTCTCATAAGAGCAGACAAGAGGGAAAGAATCCCACCCCTCAACCTCCTGGCCTCACTTCTTTTTTTGCAGCTTTTTATGCAGCCCAGGATATGTTTGGTTTTCTCAGCTACAAGCACACATTGCTGGCTCATATCCAGCTTGTCATCTACCAGTATCCCCAAGTCTTTCTCCACAGGGCTGCTCTCAATCCCTTCATCACCCAGTCTGTATTGATATTGGGGATTGCTTCAACACAAGTGCAGGACCTTGCACTTGGCCTTGTTGAATCTCATGAGGTTCACACGGGCCCACTTCTCCAGTCTGTCCAGGTCTCTCCAAATGGCATCCTGTCCCTGAGGCACATCACCTGCACCACTCAGCTCGGTGTTGTCTGCAAACTTGCTGACGGTGCACTCAATCCCACTCTCTTTCTCATTGATGAAGATATTGAACAGTACTGGTCCCAATACAGACCCCTAAGGGACACCACCGATTACTGATCTCCATTTGGAGATTGAGCCATTGACAACAACTCTTTGAATGTAGCCATCCAGTCAACTCCTTATCCATCTAATAGTCCACCCACAAAACCCGTATCTCTCCAAGGCTATCGTATGGGACCATGTCAAAGTCACAGTAGATGATATCGGCTGCTCTTCCCTTACCTACCACAACAGTCACTTGATCGTAGAAGGCTGCCACATTAGTCAGGCACGATTTGCCCTTGTGAAGCCATGTTGGCGCTCTCTAATCACCTCTGTCAACCATATGCCTTGACATAGCTTCTGGGAAGATTTGTTCCATGATCTTACCACGCACAGAGGTGGGGCTGACTGGCTGGTAGTTCCCAGGGTCCTCCCTTTTAGCCTTTTTAAAAATGCGTGTGATGTTTTCCTTTTTCCAGTCACTATTCTGGAGTTACATGCATTAAATCTTGTGTATCATTTTATTCCCGTTTAAAGAATTTGGTAGAATGTTTCAAACTCCCCTGCAAGGTTTGAATCAGAATGATAGTAATACCTAAACAATGTCTTCAGTCTTTGAACAGCAAGTCATAAAACTAGTGACTGTTACACAAGAAGAGTTATTAAAGAAGGAAAGGGAAGAGAAAGCCTTGAAGACAGGATGAAGTTGGATGCAGACAAATGAGAAGAGGCACAAGACAGTAGGAGACCTGGAGGTACTGACAGACTGCATAACTACCAATAGCAGTGCAATGAAAAGCAGCTGGTCAAAGAGAAAAATGCCTTAGTAACTCATATTACTACAAAGTATGAAACAGAAGGGTAAGGTTCATCATGTTTTTAAAGTGCCCCAATAAGAACGCTTGGTATTAGACTTCACCGTCATCAATAAATGTTTTAGAGTCCACAGCACATCCCTACAAAAGACTTAAAACTCTCCAGTTCCAGTATTGCCAGGCAACAGACTGTTCCACTGAACAGAAGTCATTCCTCCAGGTTATTTTGGTGAATGAATTCCAAATTCCCCATTAATTCAGGCCACGTCACCACTCATCTTAAACAAAATGGCTTGAACTTGAGTTGCAAGGTGATGGAATCTGGTGATTTTTGCCTAAAACAACTAACAAAGTTTGGACTAAGTACACATAAATATAACTAATATTTTTCACTATTTTTAAAACAAAAGCCTCTCGTACACTTTTGTATGGGACAAACGCTTGCATCATGGTGTAACAAAATTACTTCGAGATGTATAATTAAAGTAGATACAAGCCTGATCTACTACTTTTTGTTTTCTGCATAAGAAACAGGGAATTATTGTGAAAAGACACCATCTCCACCACCACTAGATTCCCACTGTCAGCAAAAACAATGAACAAGTTC
Organism: Stercorarius parasiticus; assembly: GCA_013396915.1. Classification (NCBI taxonomy): domain Eukaryota; kingdom Metazoa; phylum Chordata; class Aves; order Charadriiformes; family Stercorariidae; genus Stercorarius; species Stercorarius parasiticus. The sequence continues at coordinate 303,666 of VWZL01001588.1, forward strand.
AGAAAAAGCTTGCGACCTCTTCTGAGGGCTCCAGTGATAGAAATCCTACAGGCAGACCATAAAACTTTTACCAGGAAGCTATTAATACTCAGCTTTACAGTTTAATGGTCTGTTTTATCTCACCCCATATTCTTCAGCATCCACAAATGTTCACATTCCGTGCTATTCCTAAAACACGTATACTCCAAGCCCAACGTGTTGAGGGACAAAGAAACTTAGCCCAGCAAAAGGAAATGGTTTTATGAACTATATATTTTTCTTAGAACCATCTAGTACTAAAACAAGTTTTTTCCACATAGTCATTTATGTTGTCAATTAACACATCTGGACAAGTGAAAGGGCCTGAAAATAAGCTTTAAAAAGGCAAAGGATACCTTATTTTAAGAAGGGGATGGTGGGCAGGGGGATGGGACAAGAATCCTTTAAACTTGCATCTACAGCTATCACAGCAGAAGCCTTGAAAAAAAGGCAAGAGAACTGTGCAGTACCTGCGTGTCCCAAAGCTCACAGGGGCTACATTCACGAAGTCACCACCTATTAACATTAAGGCTATCCCACTCCACAGGGAATCATGTATAAAACAACAATTCACACAGCACAGAAGAAATACAGCTTACTTTGTACAGAATTAGCTTGTTTAAAGTCCATGACAGGTACTGATCTCACAGCAAGGCAGGTACTTGTAGATCCTTGCATGTTCAAGTAAACATGGTTGCTTTTATGTCATCTGTTGTTTGATTAGCTCTTAATTAAAATGATTGTTTAAAGATATGTCTTTAAGGCTCAGATACTTAGTTTCTATCTTCTCATCCAGCTTTCTTCCGTACATTTAATTACTCCTTTGACTACACTTTGTGATTCTGTGAAATTTTGCTGAGAACACGTACGAAGTGGTATAGACTGGAAGGGACCTCTGGAGGTCATCTGGTCCAACCACCCTGCTCAACCAAGGTCACCTAGAGAAGATTGTCCAGGACCATGTCCAGACAGTTTTTTAATATCTCCAAAGATGGAGAGTCCACAACCTCCCTCAGCAATCTGTGACAGTGCTTGGTCACTCTCACAGTAAAAAAAAGTAATTTTCCCCTACATCATTGATATTGAAAGAGTTCTTCCTCAGGCTAGAAAGTGAAACGATGTGAGAACTTCTCTGCTTTACCTTGCTTTTTGACCACACACAATACACAATCCAAAGTGTGATACTTATCAAGAGCAATGTTTGAACTTTTAACTGAAAAACACAACAAAACAAAAAAAACCCCAAACATACTTACTCTTCTTGCTTGGCTTACAGTAGAGCCTACACACCTTGGGACCAGACACTTTCAGTAACAAAGGTTATAAAAAGCAGACCAAACCATAATATTTACTTGAAGATTTTAATATTTTTCTTCCCAATGCGAAATTTGTCTCTTTTGGAAATTAGAATCCATTTGACCAAACAAATAGGCTTTCCCAAAATAGTTCTATAGCTTAACATTTCCATAGCAATTTTAAGCTGAGACTTTTTATTTGCAGTTAAATATTTAGAGTTCTGTTGCTTTACTATTTCATTTATTACTGAAAAAACAGGAAAAAGGTACCTAAATTACCCCATTGTAGAAATAACTAGGAAAACCAATGTTCATAGGACAGAAATACAACACAAATAAACAGTTATTTCAGACAAATACTATTGTGATTATTTTTTTTTTCCCCCTGAAACTCAGCTGGCTTGATCAGTTGGGTTTGCTTGAAGGACAAAGTAACTTTATTTTCCTAACAAAGTTAGAGCTTCTGAATCAATGCATGGGATAAGTCCTTCACTCAGTCTTTTCCCTGACACTTTCTGGACATCCTCCATATGGCTCATTTCTAACACCTGCTTCTACTGCTCATTTGTAGCAAATTATCCACTTTTGGAGAATTCAATTAATATACAAAAGAGTTCACACTGACAATCTTAGGTACTTAGGAAAAACAATGGAAATACCAGTCTGCAGATGTTGAGGTAACTGAGCAGTTCGGGTTTTTTTTTAATAAGGTTTCCTGTAACAATAACAGCAAAAAACCATTTCAAATAAAACCCAGCAATTCTGAGGAAGTTAATACCTCTGATCAAGACAGCCTATTCCTTATAGTGGCAAGCAAAGTTTAGATTTCAACGTGTTTGTAATTTTCTATTTCATAACCATTCTTTCCTTGAATACTTAGTACAGCATTAAGGACTGCACATGACGTTCTTCACCCTCCTTTCCATGCTACCATGTCTCCCATTCCCAAAGCGTAGCATCAGGAAGTTTCACAGAAGAGAAGTAGAGACAACTAAGAGGAAGAAATTATAACTAATCTCTCACATTCTCAAAGTTTGTTCTTCTCCATAACTTCAAGCTTTGGGAAACAGAAATAGTATCTTACATACGAAGGAATGGAGAACAGGTGGGAGGATTCACTGCTGCTAGCATAAAATTTTAAGTGCTGCGTAAACAGCCATAAGGCCTACCTGGATTTTTAAAAAAAAAAAAAAAAAAGAAAAAAAAGGAGGAGGAGAATTCAACGGTCACAAAGCTTAAATTCAATTAACGTATGAACCCTGTATGACAAAGGCTCGGCTCCTCCAGGCCCATACTTGTGACTCATTCCCTTTCTTTCACCCTCAATTACAAATCTCAATCCCTTTATTTTCCAAAAGACATGACACGTGAGCAGAGGTGCAGTCAAGATAACTAAGCAAGATGATATTCAGAATGTCTTGTTCTAATACCTTTTAGCGCATACTAAACAGTTGTACACCATTAATAAGTGGCAAAAACCTGCATACAGAAAGGTTCTTCCTGCACCTGCAGATCTAAGCTGTTCCCAAGCACGCTTGCTATGAAGAATCCCCTACCAAAGTAGGAACTTCTGTCTAACGACAGTAGTCAATCACCACCTTCCTAACAAGAAAAAAAATTTTTCAAGGCAAACTGGACTGCAAGATATTGTAGCAGCTGGTCAGCTCCAGCTGACTGAAACTTCTTTTTGAACCATTACAGCTAAACACAAGGTCAAGATTTTAATTCCGATTACCCAGATTAACATATCTGTAACACTCCGCAAGTAAACCAGGTTTAGCACATCCAACCCAGCTCTTAGTATTTCAACATGCCATCAAGTGCTGAAGAGTACCACAGCAGATGCAGATGAAATTCTCCCAATAGCAAATTTCTTATTATCAAATGATGTTTAGCCTCTTCCGAAGTGCTTAAACTAAAGGGAACAACCTTTTTCTAGTTAAACATTTCTTATCTTAGCATATGATTATTAAAAAAAAAAAAAAAGGATTAAGAGTCAATATAATACTAACATTTGTTTATGCAGACAAGACAGTAGTTAAACATGAGTTTTTTTCTTACTGTATACTTTTCTTTCTTATACTAAAAAACTGCGTCTATTGTCGGTTTGTGATAAGAAAAGAGTTTATTGTAACTACCACAACAGAAGACTTTTACCTGTATGAAATAAAACCAAGCTCATGTAAGCAGTTATCAAACTGGCAGACAGAACCCCTAAATCAAGTTTTACCTCAATCGTAAAGAGTTTACTAATTTTACATATAAAGTTCCCCTACTGAGACACTGCAGAGACCTTGCACAGAATTTACTTTAGAACTAAGCTCTGTTATTCAGCCTAGAGCCTTTCAAGAGCTCCTTTCCCAACTATTAGACCAGCATAACCAAGCAGGCATTTCATAATACGTATCAAAAGTCCATCAGCAAATACTGAGGTACAGTTATCAGTTGTTTTTATTTTTTTTATAAAAAAGACAAGTCACAGGAACTATGCTGTGCACAAGCATACCTTATACCACTCAATCTCTTCACAGAGCTCAAACTTTGAAGGGAACAACTTTAGCAGCTAGTGCAGAATACAACAAATAGTTCCATACAAACGCATGCCATGACACAAGATATCCCAGTTCACGTACTGTCACCTTTCTCATCCTACACCCCCCCTGCAGAGATTAGGAATACTACCTGGTTGGAAAAAGCTTTTTGTTGTTGTTTTTTAAACACATGAAAGCTCTGACAGTAAAGTCTCATGTTCACTCCCAAAGCCTACCAGTCTTTAGTAAGATGGAGAATAGGATCATTTAAGGATAGTTTATCAAATAGAAACAGTTCCATCTCAATTTATGCAACTGGTAACATTAGCTCGATGTTTAGGAGAAGCGTCTGCTGTTTTAAAATCTGAATTTTAGTGATAATGTTATTTCCTCATAGTTAAGGTTTTAACATTTATTACAGAAAATCCTGGAAAAAAAAGTATAATTTAAAACTGTATGGTATTCTTGCAATAGTTTAAAACAAAAACAAAACAAAACAAACCCAAAACTTTGTCAGACCACTCACCCGCAACACTCGTAATGGTAACAGGAACTCCTTGAACTTGAACACCTGCAGCACCCAGGTTGGCAACACTTACTGTTTGAAGATTAGGTACTGAAGCAAGCTGGGCAGCGTTCAGGGTGATGGGGGTACCAGCAACAGCCACTGGTGCAATCTGGGCAATGGTTGTGCCACCACTTGAAGACACAGGGGTAATGGTTAGCTGTTGGGGTAACCCAGCATTTTGAACTTGAAGATTTGAAAGGCTTTGCAGATTCTGAACCTGTACAGTTTGCCAGCTTATCTGCCCTGATGGTGTTAAAGTTGGAGCCCTGATGAGCACCTGAGTTGGACTCACTGCCTGCAGCTGAACGTTCTGCAAAGGCTGCTGCTGGATGGTCTGTATAGTCTGCCCTGACTGGAGCTGAAACGACTGTGGAGGAATGGCCTGAATTATCTGCTGTTGAGGCTGCTGGATCTGTATCTGCTGCAGAATAGGCTGACCTACGATTTGGACCTGCTGAAGGGAACTTGACTGATCCTGGACATTCTGTAGTCCATTGGACTGAAGCTGACTGGAGCTCTGTGCTTCAGAGTCTGTAGCAGTTTGAGGTTCCTCAGTTGTCTGCTCTGAACTGCTGCCTGCTGTGCTTGTATACTGTCCTGTTTCTGCAGAGCTTACTAGCGTGTCACTGCTTGTTAGAGTTGTTGAGGCAGTGGTCGTAGAGGTGGAAGATGAGGAAGGAGATTCTGGCATTGTAGTAACAGAGGCAGAAGTGACAGGCGTTGACGCTAGCTGATTTCCATTAGAAACTCCACTCTCAGTAGACTGGCCAACTTGACCCGAACCTCCTCCAGCTGCCACATTGTTTATCACAGGCAATGCCAGGGTTACCCCACCAATGTTTATAGGTAACGTCGTTACAACTTGCGCCTGAGTACCAGGAATAGTTTGCAGTTGCAGTGGTATGGAAACACCAGGCCTAATTTGGACTGGAACTGTCTGATTTGCTAGGTTTTGAGCAAGAACGTTCCCCGAAGCTGTCCTATTTGCAGTTGTGAGGATAGCTTGATTATTCCCTGCAGGAATAAGCTGAATTTGACCCTGTATGTCTTGTAGACCAGTAGCATTAGAGGGATTGATTTGAAGCTGTTGACCTTCTGTTGTCTGAATCTGTGGGATCACTTGGTATTGGACACTACCACTTGGATTTTGTACTTGAATGACTTGGAATTGTCCAGGGGTTGTTGCAGAAGAATTGCCCGATTTGGTTTTTGAAGGAGATGCACTTCCATTGTTACTGCTGGAGGGACTTGCTGCACTCGAGGCAATGGAAGATCCTTGTTGAGCAACATTATTTTCTTTTGAAGCAGAAGGAGCAGCGGCAACAAGCTGCCAAGCGTTTCCAGCAAGCTGAGTTGTTACCAATTCTAATTGCTGTGGCTGATTCTGAAGCTGCACCAAACCTTGATTTGGATCTATAATAATCTGCTGCTGTCCAGTTCCTTGATTCTCACCAGGAGTTCCTATTTTGCTGCAAGTGGCTGCTAGCAAAGCGAGAGGTGAAGGCTGAGAATCCTATCCGTAGAGAGAGAAAACAGAACAGACTCAGGAGACGAGCATGAGTATGAACCATCAGAAGTAAGCATTAAGGTTTACACAGGAAGCAGAAAAAAAAAAATGGGCTTCTGCATAGAGACCAATGATATGGTTCTGAAAAAGGAAGTATGTATTTCTGTAAATAATCTGTAAACAAAAAGCCCTCAATTATCGATGAATATGTGACAGCCAGGACATCAACCGCATCCTCAATCCAATATTTCTTTTCCCCCTAAAATAAACAAGAATTAAAAATGCTTCTATTACAGCTGATCACTGCAAAATGCAATCAAAAAAACATGTCCAGGCAGTAAAAATATTGCACCCAACCAACTATGCCTCATCCAACCCAAAGAAAGATGCCTTGAGCAGGAAATGCTGTAAGCTGAACATTTCATTTTAAATGCTAATAGTTTGGGCTCTTCCCTATTCGTGTGTGTGGTGCTTTACCTGTGAGCCTCCAGTTTTCCCTTTTTTATTATTATTGTTGTTATTCTCTGCCTCGGGAGATTTCTCTCCCTCTGTGGGCATAGTTTCCTCCTTCTTTTGATCTGCAAAAAATATCAAGTGTAACAGGTTAATTATTCACCTTCATTTATACAACAACAAAACCTACAAGCATATATCCTTTCTGGTTCCCAGCTTGTCGCCTTTACCTCTTCATAAAAACAACAGCGCAAATCATTATTACAAAAGAACGAGTTCTAAGAAACGTGGTTTGAAACCCAACCCATGGGGGCTGGAGAGTTAACACCCAGAAAGGGGAGGTTTGGTTTCCTCTCCCAGAGACAGCAGGAAAAAAACCACCCACAACCCTCCTCCTCCTCCTGCCCCCTAAAGCATCGACGGCCACTGAGTGGCCGTCGATGCTTTAGGGGGCAGGAGGAGGGCTGTGCATGGGAGGGAAAGAGGGAGGAAAAGAGGAATGAAGGAG